>JAVYIG010001232.1:0-365082 GCA_035222895.1 Strongylocentrotus droebachiensis
TTATTCAAGCTGATTTGTACAAAGCTATAGTCGGCATGTTTTTAGAGAGTTGTAAAATATTACGTATTTACATTTTTGTAAGAACATAATACGTTTGTGTCATCAGCGTAAAAAAAAATAACAGAAAGTATGTTACATGATCGGTAAACATCATTTTTAAAAGGAATGCAAAAAGTAGGGGGCCTTTTACACAATTTTAGAATTAAAATTATAAATTGTACATTGACGACGATTATTAGAGTAGCTACGAAAATATCATGTGTAATTCCACGAATGCCTAGTATTTAAGTTTTTAAAATACAATATCATGGATGATTGTGTCAAAGGCCTTTGACATATCAATAAATACACCGATAGCGAATGAATTATCTCCGAACGTATCAATTAGTTAGTTGGTAAATTACAAAAGTGTGAGTTTAGTTAAGTGTTCTTCCTGGAATCAATATTAATTTACAACAAGACAATTGTGTTTTTCTACGACACTATGTTCTGCTGTAAATGATACGTTCTAGAATCTTCGACAAAACAGAAAGTCTGTAATTGTTAACGTGTTTCTTTACCCCACTTTTGAAAATCGGGGTAATTCTTGCTAATTTCATTTTGTCTGGGAATTTACTGATAATTCAGTTACATGGCATAGTGGTCTACATAATTTTAGCTAAAAGTCGATTAGACAAGGAACCTTATTATTCTTGAAGGTTTTAATAATATTACATATTTCATTTTTGGTAACAGTTGACATAAACAACAAGTTGGGGTTTGGTCGGGGTAAATATTGTCTGAAATTAATATTGCTTTGAGGGACGAGACTATTTCAACTAGCACCCATGTTCACCAAAAAATATATAATTAAATGCATCAGCGATCTTCTGAGAATCTATCGGAAGTGCACCATTACACTGCAATGTACTTGAAATACGTTATCTTATATCGTTTAAAACCGAGTTTATTCACCGCCATAATAAATTAACATTATGCCAATATTTTATATTACATTTATCTTTATAATAGTCGATTTCTCTCTGCTTATTTAATGAATTTACCCCATTACGCAATTTTTTTAATATATTTCTTTTCACTTTTTTTCAGATTGGTTGTGGAGATATTTGTTATACATTGTTGTTTTATTTTTCGTTTACCTCTTTTATATAATCATATAATCTTCAGAACTTTGCCATTAAACAATCATAGGCTTGACTTGCGTCTTGTATGACCATATTGTAATTGAACCATGTACTCTAAATTTCATTTATAAAAGAAGTTATATTGTTTGTTGAAAATACCCTATGTAGAGCGCTGTCCGGCAAAGCCGTCTCTTTAGTAGGTTCAATAGGAGAACAGGACGCATCCTAGGGATCTTGGTAATATTATCATTTGTGGTTAATGTATATTTTCCATATTAGTACCCTAAAACATGAATTTCTCTCATGGGAGCATCATTATTATTATAAATGTTTCTACAAAAGTTTCCAGAAGTAAATGAAACCTGTTGGCACTCGAATCGTGTATTATCCCACAAAACTCATTACTCAACTATGCCTACATTAAATATAAAGGTGAGTTCTAGTAAAAATAAGAAAAGGAATTCTCACAGAATCAAACAAAACTTACACTGAATGTTAAAGATTACAAATAAATGTCATTTGCCCCCCTTCCCCCCCCCCCCCCCCCCCAAACAAACAAACAAAAACTAAAAATGGTAGAAAATGTATACTGGCTGAGTATTGAGCATAGAAAGATTAGGATATCAAGGTTAGTAGCCCCGGCATAATTTGTGTAGTCCCCATATACATCTGTCTGTGTACAGTGTTTGTTACTTTACCAAGACTGGGCCAAATTTTGTTGTGATTTTGATGACTCCAAAACTTTGCAGTACACACCATTACTTACATGCTACACGATCAACTTTTCTGATCCATTCCACACCTTTTCTTTCACAATGCAATCGGATGACCAGAACTCACCTTTATCTTTAACATATTACTATGTGGTAAAGGGTCATGATTTTAAAGGCCATCTTTTAAAATAGATAATACAGGAAAAACAAGCGATTAATTTGATTTTGAGCTCCCTATACAAGTGCCAAAGTATGTCATTGTTTTAAAAACCTAATATATTGTCAGCATCGGAAGTGATTTCTCTGAACACTCCCAGTTGTATGTACTGTACAACAAATAAGGAATCTGACCAAGACTGTTTGATAATATGAAGAGCTCATTTGCAAAAGGGGATAGACCCATTTTTAGTTTGTTTGCAGAAAGGGTAAGATCCATTTTTAGACCATTCCGAGGATACTTTTTCTTATTTCTCCCATATTGCAATATTTATATGCAAAAAACAATTGTACTAAAATACTTCCTTACCACGTGAATGTAAAACTGAGTATTACAATGCCTGTCTTCATATTTTTTAAATGTATTTTTTCTTCCAAGTAATTGACCTGGATCTAGCCCCATTTGCAAACAAAATATTGTACAGTTGAGCAATTTTGGTGACTTGTGAGTTTTCATTATTATTTGCTTTTGATGGAAGATATTTAATAATAATAATATTCCGCTTTTATATAGCGCCCAAAACATCGAAACCGTGACAACGATGTGTCTAAGCGCTTTACAGATATCCTATTACCCCGGGAATCGGATTCAGGATTACCCGCAAACAATGTATGCACAATCTCTACTCCCTGGGGAGCATTACGGCCAGTCGCCATTTTACCAGCGCACACTTGCTCATCCAACCACATTAACTTTCGCATCCTACCGGGAACCTTTTTTAACATCTGGGTGGAGAGTGACAAAATGTAGATTAACGTCTTGCCAAAGGACATTAGTGCTGCAGCGGGACTCGAACCCCGTACCTACCTCAAATCAGAATGAAAACAAAAAACTTCAGTTTTGAGCCAACTTATACACTTGTTCATAGTTTGTGACTGGGGCTGCCCCCCCCCCCTCCCTTAAATACTGACCCCCTCCCCCCCTGCCCTTCCTCCAAAAAGGTTTAGATCCACTTTGTTTGCAAAAGGGGCTATATCCACAAGATCAATTTTTTGAAAAATTATTTAAAAAATATGAAGACAGGAAGATTTTTGTTTACCCAATTTTATATTCACATGGTAGAGTAACATCTCAGGACAAATTTGTTTTCCCCAAAAACTTTATTTTCTCGGCATGGTATAAAATAGATGTAACCCCTTTTGCAAACAAAATTTGTATATGTTTACCACTAATGGGTTTGTCGAATATCACGATATTCGTCAATGTAACGTTTCATCAACATAAAGTTTATTTTGCCTTAGTCTTTTTTCATTTTGTATCAAATGTATATAACTTTTGAATTGCCGGGAACAAAATTTAAGTTTCTTCAAATGTAATGTTAATTGCATTTTTTGTTTAAAGAGTGTGCTATAAGCAAAACATGCTGAGTAGATATACAAAATGTGCTTTTGCTCCCAACTTTAATTTTGTTTGTTTTACCTTGTGCTTTCTCTTTCTCTCTCTCTAACTTTTTGTTCTTCTTTAAGTAATTTTTTATCAATCTAATTCCTTTTGGCTTACTTTGAATCATCGGGTCATCGCGTTTGGTCGCGTGGTCGCGTTGCACGACCTTTGGTATGGATATATATATATGCCAAGTTCCATTGACGTAGGTAAACAGATCGCCATTTTTAATAGAGTAAGGTGACGTTATATCCACTTTTTGAAAACTGCAAATGTGGAGGCGAATTTTCGCATTGTCGTTCAGACATATGGTTTATATTTGTTGTATTCGGCTAAAATGGCATATATTGAAGTATCTAAACACCAATAAGGGCACTGGTTTGGCCTGGAACAATGGAGTTACGACCATAGATAGAGAGACATTTTCAGAACTTTAGGGAGCGCCATTTAAATCATGCAAAATAATTAGAGCGTGAAATTCGGTGTGGAATTTGTGCAACGTAAGATCAACATATTGTGACAATTTGAAATAAAACGGAATCAGTTTGGGAAAGTTATGGCAATTTACGGTTTTTAAGAGTTTATCTTTAAAGAATGTTGAGACTTTGAAGGAGTCGATTTTGGATTTGAATTTCGAGTATAAAGATGGCTCCACATTACAACATAATACCCTGGATTTTTTCTTTCTTTCATACGTTGTTTGTATGAATAAAGGATGATTGCTTATCATCTTCGTGGTCGTCTTTGTTTTTCCTTTATGATCACCATTGCAATGACGAATATCGTCATTGCCTTGTTTTCGTTCACATTCTGCCCCATTAATATTCTTTTTCTTCCTTATCGTCAGGAAATCGCATTCGTTTTGCACATAGTGCTTGTTTTTCCTAGTTAGGTGCTTTCCTTATGTCCTTTTCCTTTCAAATTTCATAGGCATAGTCTCTAACATCTCATCAAGGTCACTATTTTCTTCGATTTTCGAAATCACTCATGCATAACCGTCCAGGCGCCATTTTGTCCGTTTCTGGTCCATTTTAAGGCCTTTCTTTCTTTCTTCCTATCTCCACTATCCTAGATCCTACAAACTTCAAACAAATTCCTCTAGATAGTCTAAGAGATGTTCTTTTATCTGCGACAAATAACCTGACCTTCAGAATGCCATCTTCGTACTCGAAATATAAATCTGAAACCGAATCCGTCAAAAATCTTTAAAATTCTTGAAAAATGGACCCCTACAAATCTAAAACTGCCATACCTTTCTCATATAAATTCCGTTTTGCAGTATCTTTATCTCATAATTGCATATATACATGCCAAATTTCACGCTCCAATGGCTATGGAAAACATAAATAGCGCCCTCTAAAGTTCTGGGAATTGGCTTTCTTTCTGTGGCCGTATCTCCATTTTATGGCTTGGCAAACCCGTGCTCTTTTTTGGATTTAGATACTTGAAGATATGCCCTTTCCAGCCATATATAAAATTATATGCCTAACACTGAACAAATTTGAGAAAATTGCCCTCCAAATATGCAGTTTTCAAGAAAATTGCGAAATAACTTCAACTTGCTCTAAAATTAAGATATTTACGATATATACAAGAGAAAAAAGTAATAAAGGGAAAACAATCAAAGAATAGCTAACATAAATAAGATACATTACCAGCAAAAAGGAGTCTGAATAATATTGTTTCAATACTCTTTGAATGTGTTATTAAACAGTTTGAAGAAATTTGGTGGTATGACGAAGAGCATTATATTAAATTAAGCTTCTATTTTGGGCAGTTCGACGACAATATTCAGTTCTAGGCTTAGGGAGAACAAAGTTACCGTAGTTGCGGAGGGAATAAATATGAGAAGGGGTTTGAAACATTTCATTCATATTAGAAGATAGCATATTATGGACTGATTTATAGATTTCAGTTTTTCTTACGCCTGGATTCGAGAGATGACAATTTAAAAAGTGAATCAATTTGTGCATTGGAGATTTGTTGATGTGGATTAACTTTCATTATTATTCTGCCCGCGCGATTTTGGAGAGTTTGCAATTTTGTAAAATATTTGTATCACATGAATCGATTAGAATATCCGCATAGTCAAAAGGGGGTAATATAATCGCTATGAAGATCAAGTTCAAATTCGTCTCATTAACAAAGTAACAAAGTCTAGCCAAATATTTTACTAGGTTCCCAACCCTCTTACATAATTCATCAATATGGACATCCCATTTAAAGACCAGTTATGGTCATGCGATTACATTGTGAAAAAAACGTTGTGGAAAGGATCAGAAAAGGTTGATCATCTAGCATATAAGTATTGGCGTGTACTGCAAGGTTCTGGAATCATCAAAATGATAAGAAATTTTGGCCCAGTCTTGTGACTACATAACACGTGCGCGATATTTATCAGTTCAAATAGATGTAATATTTTACCAACTATATCAATTAGTAGGCGGTTTCTTTGTAAAATTTGTATCATTACGTATTAGCCAAAATATATTCTTTCACATGATTGGTAATAAGAGCTTCCGTTTCGTTTTTTGAGAGGTGGGGGGGGGGGGGGGGGTAGTTTTCAAAACTGGTCTTTACCTTTAAGTTTGCTGTCGGTAATAAATCCGAGATATTTAATACTGTCAGACTGTTGTATTGCAATATCATTAATATATACATTCAATTTATTACATTTAATTAGCATAATGTCTACAGCCTGTGAGTAAAGATACAGTCTTATCAAATTCTAGCGTAAACTTATTAATGCACATCGATTTATAAATGTATGACAAGTCATGATTTAGTTTATTTTGAACGCTTTCCACATTAAAATCTGAAGAAGAAAAAAATAATGGTTGGCGTAACGTTAAATTGAACAAAAATGTGTATACAAACATGTATTCAAACATTTATACTAGCTATTGAAACATTTCTAGCCCAACCAACCAACTATTCGTACTCCGTTTCGTTGACGATCAGACATGCACAACAAATACGAAAGACTAGATGCATGGTTGATCGTGAACGAAACGGAGTTAAGTCTTTTGTCAACTCTGTTTGTTGCTACGACAGGCAGTCAGTGAACACTAACTCGTTAAATCAAATTATGGAAATACAAGCACTATTTCACTAACAATCAGAACTTTGTTAATCCTGGCTCATTTTGCTTGATTGAGGTGTCATATGAAATGTGATTTTCTCCTTGAAATTCAGATACCGCCCGCCAAATCACTCATGCGTGAAATATGCATCATATGAGTTGCATCAAATGAAAGAAGCGGATCTAAGCTTCACAAATGTGTGTCATTTATTAATTGCAATTGTGATTAAATTATGATAAAACGTCGATAATTATCGGTTTCGTTTTTTTCTGGGACGCACTGTATAACAACAGATTGAAACATGTCTAGCCCAACCAACCATCTATTTCTAGCCCACCCAACCAACCATTCCTTCATCTCGGCCCTACCTGCGAATATATTCAAACATTTAAAACAAAAAATTGAGACATTTATAGCCCGACTAATGCCTATTTCACTTTTGCCGCGGCAGCCTTGGGGTCTAAAATATATACGGCAAATAGCAATTATAGGGCCGCCGCAGCAATCCCACGGTCACATACAGTAGCAGTCACTATTTTTAATTATATCATGACGCACGGTCGCCTTAGGGCGTCCTTCCGGCGGTCGCACATTTTTTGACAAATAACAAGTCAGACGCAAGCCACCTTTAATGCGGCTGACGTATGGTCGCCGTGGAACCGCTCTACGACGTAGCTACGATGTGTCTTATTGTATAATCGCTACGGCGAAAAAAGTTATAACTCTGCGCTATAATCCCACGGCTATCCGTTCGGCCTGTAAAGATAAGGACACGCCATAGGGTGACCCTGATGCCACCGCAGATCCTCTGCGGCCGCCGCAAGTATCTCTCTATTGCGGGGGCCTACGGCCGGCGTATCCTAGCCGTAGAGCAAATGAGACCTAGGCATAACCATCAATTTAAAGCCCAAACATAGTACATTTCGGCCCAACTTACGAACCACTAGTATATATTCCATTATTTATTTCAACAAATGAAACCATGTCAGGCCCCAACCAACGATCTAATTGATACTACCAGTTTCTTTAACACACAAATTACGTCCATGTTCATTGATAATCAATATCACGTCAGTTCCTTTTCTTTTTTATTTCATTTTTCTAAGCAATAATACAAATACTTGCAATATCGAACGTCAACAATGTTATGAAAATAATATATGTTCACTTCTATTTTTTAAGTTCGTTTATTGTCTAAATGACTTTTTAAAAGTACATGTATGCCATTCATATTGGCTGATGTACAAGTACTTTTACATCTTCCTCGTCTACTTCTTTTCTTCATGTTTCTTCTCTCCATTTATCTGACTTCATGTTATCTTCTGTTTTCTTATTTGTGCTGCCCAAGCAGTCTTACAATATCAACTATATATATTTCAATATTGACAAATCAATTATAACTGTATTTTATGTTTGAAATATGCAATACGTCTTTTACTTGTACTCATGACCAATTTAGCCATTGGGATGCGACACATGTTTTTTTAATTAACCTTGAATTGAATTGAATTGAATTGACAGGATATCAATCCTGCAGGGAGACATCGCAATTCAAAGGGACCACTATTCATAACTTGGAATTTCCTTCACCTGAAGGACTGCTATTCATCAAAGAAAAGGGGTCAAATTTCAAAAGACATAAAGATCGTTATTCGTAAGGACCGCTATTCATAAGGTGAGACACGGGTTGCTATTCATAATTCACGTTGAGGGTCATTACTCGTAAGGGCCGCTATTCATAATGCGGAATAAGGTTCGCTATTCGTAGGGTGACTAGAGGGTCGCTATTCCTAAAACGGAACGAGGGTCGCTTTCCGTAATACGAAACGAGGGTCGGCACTATTCATTAAAAGAAAGGTTCGCTATTCATAATACGAAATGAGAGTTGCTATTCATAAATGAAATAAGCAAATAAAATGATAATATGAAAGGAAATAATGGGATGAGGACCAACCCAACGGGTGTGGCGTAGCTATGGGGGAGACACATGACCCCGAATATTTCCCTAAAATATTGGGGGGGGGACACATGACCCCGAATATTTGCCGAAAATATTTACTGAAAACATACATTTATGAACAAAAAAAGAAAAAAAGGCGTGCCTAAATAATGTATGCGAAGCATCACCCCCGGGCACCATTCACCCCTCCCCAATTAGTCCGATCACGCTGCGCCAGTAGGCCCACCCTTCCACGCAATATTCCCTTGGTACAAGTACATATTACCGAGAATTGGCGTCCCATATAATTAGGTTTTTATTTAAAGTGTATTTTTTTTTTTTTTCTTTGATAATTTTATATAGACATCCCCATAACCTAGCTAATATATTTGCCCCGCTCCCGTAGTGACGAAAAATGAAGTAAAACATAACACACATACATTATATTCCTATCGTAATTTGTACCCTTTGTGGGAAACCTTGCCCCGCAACCCTGTCCCCGACTGATTTTATCCTGCCTACCCCACTGAGACATGAAGAAGAACAAGCAGGGCCATTATCATAGTCAAGGACGCGCATAGTTTTATTACACAACTGTTTAGCCAGTTCAGTCAAATATAATGTTCGAACGACTGGAAACAGAGTCTAACATAACCCTTAGCGGTATTTTGGATTGCTGGAAATGTCTTCAATCTATCCCTTTTCTCTTTCGTTGTGTATTTCTATGTTTTATCCTTAAATCTATCCTCTTCTCTTTCGTTATGTATTTCTTTGTTTTTCTTGTTACTTCTTCTCTTTCGTCATATATTTATTTGTTTTTTCTTTAAGCTATTTTCCTCTCTTTCGTTATGGCTTTAAAGATGAAGTTGAGTTCTGGTCATGCGATTGCATTGTGAAAGAAACGGTGTGGAACCGACCAGAAAAGGTTGATCATCTAGCATATAAGAATTTGTGTGTATTGCAAGGTTCTGGAATCATCAAAATGATAAGAAATTTGGCCAAGTCTTGGTAAAGTTACAAACACTATACACAGAAATATGTATATGGGACTACACGAACAAGTGGCGTAAAAAGCCGGCCCCCCGATTTGTACGATGTTACATGCAGATTTAGAATATGAAGGCATTTGAAGAGCCATGCTTTTCAGGGAACATGTCTTATCTGATGTTCTTCCACACTTGCATAATAAGAATGAGTAATGCTCACAAATTATTTTTCACCTCTTCCCAGAACTCAACCTTCTCTTTAATTGTGTCTCCTTCAATCTATCCTCTTCTCTTTCGATATATATTTCTTTGTGTCTCCTTCAATCTATCCTCGATGTTCTCTTTCGCGTCATGCATATGAATTATCTCATCGTCTACGTTTTTGCTCACAATTTTTCTCGATAAATTAGGATTACTATTTGATGGAGAGAGAGAGAGAAACCAAAACAGACTGACGTCGCTTTTGACTTGTTTACCGATATTTGCATATATATATATATATATTTCAGGATTTTATGAATACTGGTTTAATTGCAACCACCGACAGCGATCAACGAACATCTTAGGATTATTGAATAAACGTATCAAAAATGATTATTGATTACACCATAATTTTGCATAATTTTATACATAAGTTATCACTTCTTCTTTTTTTTAATGCCTTGTTAATAATAATAATAATAATAATAATAATAATACATAAGATTTATAAGGCGCCAAATCCACTTGACAGTCAAATGCTCAAGGCGCAGCTTGTGCAAAAGATGAAATACGTACATGATACATTTATACAAAGTGCAATAGGAAAGGTACAGACATGAAAGGTTATGGTAATCAATTATAAGCTAAATTAAACAGATATTTCTTAAGATTTTTTTTAAAACTTCAGCAGAGCTTTTATTCTTAATCCATTGAAAGAGAGCCCAGCATGAGCGAAGGTTCGCTCACCCCACTTAGTTTTAACCCTAGGAGTAACAAGTAAGCCAGAGTTTTGAAAACTCCTGTTCCTGTTTTTCGGCGTACACTGTCTAAGGTTTTACAAGTATACCACTTAGTTGGTCGAAATACTCTTCATAAAGTACAGACTGTGTTCTTTTTCTGACCCCAAATTTGCCAACGCTATTCTAAAAAGTTCCTAAAAAATGGGTTCTAAAAATACTAATATATCCAGCAGCACATACGATACGAGGACAACGCATGCAGTTCAATCTTCTCCAAACACACATTGAATCCTGCACCACACAATATACAAGGACACCATGGGAACTTTCTTTTCCAAACATATTGTTTTTCGGTCTCACTGAGCAAATCTCGTAAGGTCCTATGAGACACATTTATCTTTTCAAAGTTACTGTACTTCTCAAAATAATGAAGTACACCGTCTTTTCGTATTTTCAAATATCTATGGTTTCCATGCTTATGTCAAGAGGCTCACCTTGATTATGCTACATGATGTACTGTATTATCCTTATTATGTATTTATTTAATTATTCTTCCTGTTCCTTATTTCTAATTGTTAACTCTTTCTTCATTCTTTTTTTTAAAAGTTGTTATCCTTTTTATTCTCTTCTTCCTTCTTTCCTCATGCTTTCCATCGTTATAACATTTTTTTTTTAAATGTCTTCATCTTCCTCAATTGTCTAATTAGTTATGATTCGTTCATGTTCTTATGACTAAATTAGGCTTCTTTCAATGTTTAAAAGTGAACAAGAAGATGAAGAAGAATAACAAAATAAAAAAAAACATACCCCAATGAGGCCACCCCTGGAACTACATTGAACAACTTATGTTTTCTGTTTGTCAGATTTATCTGCTTCTATTGAAAGGGTGGACTTCCCTTTAAGCCCTATCCAATAGACTTGGTAATGAGAATTTGAAAAGATACTGTCTGTTGGCCTCTCTGCAGCAACAACAATGTGGCAGAAAAAAGCAGATGGATTACTTATATATTGCATCACAGAATAGCATGCATACTGTATGTATAAAATGTAGTGTACGTAACATCCGATAGGATTTTGTACATCAGTTATTTTGGACTACTTATGATATGAAACGAGCCTTCCTAGCTACACTGTGGCTCATATAGTTGGAATATTTTTGAAACCCCAATTTATGGAATTATTTTGACAATGAGTTATTCCTAATAGATCTAGATAATAGTATACATTCTCAGATTTTATTGAATAATAATGTTCCAGAATTTGTTTTGCGTGACTGCTAAAGCATGTGTATGCTACTATACTTATCAACTAGGGGACCTACACCCTTAATTCATAAATGACAGTAATGAGGATTAATGCCCCACAAAAGGGCACTAATATGGCACATCGACACGGTTTTGATCCTGGGGCCTCACAGTTACGAGGCCATTGCTGTTCCACTGAACCATGACTGTACGCAGTGGGCTAGGGTAGGGGGCAGTTCCCACAGATAAAAAAATAAAAAATAAAATGCAATATATTATCAATAATTCATTGCATTTTACCGCGGTCCCCAACATACAAAAATCCTCTGTACGACCAAGTATTATGACTCTAATTTGTCTCATTTACCAATGTTTGGTTTGATTTTTTTAAAGATTTGTTTGTATATGTATACAGTGGTACTAAATTTTGGAAATTGTCTCATTTACCAATGTTTGGTTGGATTTTTAAAAAGTTTCAGGTTTTGAAAAAATGGCATTTATCAGATTTGACCTATATGCTACCTCTGATGTGAAAACTAAATCTAATTGATGGAGTGAAGTGAGTGCGAATTGTTTTATTTTTCACAAATGGCCTAGAAATTCCCCAAAGAAGTGAAAAATATGTGTGTGTTAAGATAAATCATGCTTGAAAATTCCATTTTAGTAGCTTTGTGTAGTGTCCTAACACCTACCAACCCGTGTTGTGTTGCTGTTCATAAAATGATAACCAAGATAGTTTCCTCCAGGATATTGCAGGATATTAACCCTGGTGTCTGGATGAAAAATTTAGGGTGAATGAAACTGCTCTATTGTATACTTCAATTTTGGACCCAAGAGCAAATGGTTTTGCACCCTGATTGTGGCTATACCAATAGTAAAATGCCCAGACCTACGTAAAAAAGGGTTTAACGTTTGCAGTCTATTGAAGCAACTCTCACTCATTATGAATCGTGCAATGGTAACAAAAGGAGAATACGAACTCAATAAGATTTCATATGAACATGATGAAGGGGTTATTTTTTGTCTTAAAACTTGGCGTACTAGATTAAACATGCCCTGTTCTTTAAAGCTGACAAGTATTAATACAAGATCTTACACTGTTTTAAAGTTTTGGAGATCAAAAGCAAACAAGTATTTAGGGTCGTCAAAAAGAAAATTTAGAGAAGACAAACACAGGTCTACTATTAAATGAACCGTCATAAAAACGCCATTAGATTGTATATAGTAGAAACCTAAATTTGACCCTGCCGACGAAATAATACCTTTAGTGAGCTCTAATTGAAAATCAAACAATGCAACTTGTGTACCTCGTATGCTATGGGCACTGAAATTTGGTAGCCTCGCTGATAGAACGGGTAATTTTGGAATGACTGAATCCCTTTAGAGATGGCTATGAGAAATAGGCAATGAGGAATTTTGTGATTGACTTCAAGTTGAGATCTAATGAGATGTATTCACAATTCAGTTTGCAAAATGCATGAAGAAAATAATAGGATAGGGGTTTGACAGTAGATCAAATCCACAATTTTAGTGCATTTCAGCTGTCACTGTACTTTTTATGACGATAAGGAATTGTACGTGACATGCCTATATATGTGTGGTGGTGGTTATTTTAGCTGACTGCTAAGAAAGCATACGGCTTGTAAGTAAGCAACCAGACGGCCGACGGCTATAGGTCCTCTCTGAGGACCTGGTAATGAGGATTAATACCTTACCAAAGGGCACTAGCATAACCCGGGTCACCGGATCACGGGACCACTGCTCTACCGACTGAGCTATCGCGCATATTGGATTAGATACATTTATTAGTTATCGAAAAGGCAACAAAGAAGATGTAATTTTCTACAAAAAGTAGATAATAAGCTTTATCCAGGTTATCTTAATGGGGGTTATACAATATTTATTACTTTTTTTAAAGCTCTTGATAAGCAAACATCACGAGGGATTCAGCAAAAAGAAAAGCCGAAGGCCGAAGGTTAAAAACGTCAACAACAAAATATATATTTCAGTATCACAAGGATAACATATTTAGTGTACAATTCTATATTTAACAAAATAGGGCGTTCAAACCTGGTCAAACGACTTGGCCTTAATTTTGCTTTATCATCTCTTCCCTGTGAAACTTAAAATACCCTAGCGATTTACGAATTTATGTTATAGCTCGTTACAAATGGCTAATTATTAACCATTCACCACAATTAATGTAACTGAATAAAACACAAGATTAGAGATGAGAAGGGTCGGGGTTCGAGCACAATTTAGGGTAAGAGAATATGTGGGGAATGGTGAATCCGCTGGGTGAGCGCGCGCGCACGCATTAAAAGATGATTTAATACAAATGGCCAGAATCTGGTCTATTGGAACACAGGTAGGGCACTTACGTCCGTAATATAGGCAGTTATGGTTGTTTTAGATGGATATGTCAACAATTTACCCTCTCTTTTTTTCTTTTTTCTTTTTTTTTAAATACGATAAAGGCATACACTCTACCAAATAACATACGCTTACCAACATGCTCACGTTTTAGTGTTACTTGATAAATATTTGACGGATTCAGTTCATTTAAAATCCATTGTGTAATTTGTATTTTGTTAACCACCCTTTGTTTCCATTTGAAATATCTTTATTTTGTTGTACATTCAGGTTGAAAGGTTCGTAAAGAGGAAATAGAGAAAAAAAGTATGCCCAGGTAAAACCTGAAGAGACAACATATAAAAGAATTACGGTGTTTCAGGGTGATGAAAGCCTATTATTGTTGCTGTGATTTATAATCCATGATATTAACATATATCTTGTGATTATGTACATATGTAATAACATGTCAAAGTCTTGTTAAATTACACACTTTAATTTTCAGAGTGTGAGCAGGAGTTTATTGTCAGTTTTTTAGGCTGTTTTTATCATTATGGTAATCATTACTTCGTGATTCGGTTAAAGTAATGTAAATTGTGTTAGTTATTTCCGTTCAAACTTCAAGGTTTAAATTTCACAGTGTTAGCAGGAGTTTAAAAGTCAGAGTTTTTTCCGACAGTCATCATTACTGAAATTATAACTTAATTCATGATCAAGTTATACGGTAGTTATGTTCATGTCTAAAAACATGTAAACGTCTTTTAAATGTCACAATTTTCAAACTGATTTTATTCAAGTATTCATTACCTCATGATAAATTTAAAGTTGTGTAACAACATGCAAATTTTTGTGTAAATCCAGAGTGTCAGCAGGAGTGTGTTTGACACACTTCTTGTTATACAAAACTGTACATTAGTGCATTCAAGTTGTAGTATTTACAAGAACACCAGTCATGTTTATTTCTTCCACATCTAGGCGAAATTGTCTTTGATCGACATTTCTTTTTCTGTTTTACAAATAATCTCGCCCTTTTAGTATTTTGGTTCCGAAATCAGCATCAATGTTTTGTAATACTTGAATGTTTAACTCTAAACAAATTGATAGAAATGTAGAGAGCATTACAGTATTTTCTTTGATATACCTGGATGTAAACTTGGCAGGTATTTATAATTATTTTGAAGGAAAATTGTATTTTTGTTTACATGTGTGCTTTCTCACATGTATTCTTTTCATGAAGAAAAAGTGTTTATTTGACTTTGTTTTGTATTCTTAATATTACAAGGTGTTTCTGACTGACATGTTTTGTTTTGTTATGGTTTATTCAATTTGTGATTTCTATATCTTAGGCTGTTGAAAAAAGGGGGGAAAAGAAAAGATTCACAAACGGATAGCTCATGCGAAATGTTATTATGTTTTGTGGAAATATGTATGTATTTGTGTGGGTTTATTTGCTTGTGTGTACGTTTGTCGAACTGTTTTTATGTTTGTAATATAATTTTTTTTGATTGTGGTCCTGTTTTTATGTTTGTAATATAGTTTTGTTTTATTGAAATGGGGGCTGAGGGCCCAACCAACTGTAATTCCAACAGCAGTGATGTGTTCTGAACATCAGGTAGCAGTGGATGAGGGGCAGAACACTAGTTTATAAAGCGCCAATGGCGACACTAGCGGCTCCTACGAGCGTCTATCGCATTTTTACACGGCGCTTTCGCACACAGTAAGCAACCGTACGCAACCGTAAGCAACCCTACGCGAGGCCTACGCAACCGTAAGCAACCCTACGCCAATTGCATACGCCGTTGGTACGCGGTGTCTACGCACAGGTTACGTAACCATACGCCAGCCTACGCCAGCCTACGCATAACCTACGCAAGGACTACGCCGAAACATCATTTTGTTCATGAATACGCAGCCTAACTTCGGCGTAGTCGGTACGCAACACTACGCAACTCTACGCAGATCCGGTGCGAAAGGGGCTTTAAGAAAAATGTCTCAGAACTTTATTTAATACGGGCCCTGATATATATTTATACTCTAAATTTAGACTATATTGTACGATTGTATTGCAGACCCGTTTTATAGAATAAATAATGCTAAGATAAGATAAGTGATCAAATAAATCATTTGTGCGAAAAATTAGCAACAAAGGAAACATGAATTACAAAAGTAAATGTAGGTATTTTATTCCAAAGCTTACATTAAACAATTGAAATCATAGTTTATTCTAAACTGGAATGCTTGCACGTCGATATTATTTTCTAACAATTGTACGAAACATCACCTATACTAAAATCTACGAAAAATAAAATTGCCGTATTATTCCACGTCGTGAACGTGGGTCTCGGAACATAAAATAAAAATTCAAGCACATAACAAGAACAAAGCATCACGATGTTAATATAAGGTTAATTTAATACTTTTCTCGTACATGTTTATAATTATAAACTTATTCATACAACTCACTCCTAGATCCTAATCAAATGCTTGGTCAAAATGCGGTACATGTGATTTATTTACTGAGACTCTCCCAATTTGTGTAAATGAAAAAGCTCAACAAGAAGGATAGAACGTATATACTAAACTCATTATACTGTATTTGTATACATGTGTAGGTGTGTATATATAAACCAAAAAAATATATAAAAAATTAGGTTACATAAAAACATCAATTATATAGAATTATCAGAACCCCCCCCCCCCTCCCCAAAAAAGGCCATGTGATAAATATCCCAAAGTATACCTCTTCGTATTGTTATTGATCTTCTCTTCGTTTGTTGGTTTAAGGAATTATTCGTTTCATGACTTCGCTTTCAATTCAATGATTAATATACGAATGCAGATACAGAGAAACGGTTGATTAGACTTGTAGTTTATAGAAGTTAGTAGTGTATCGTGTCAATAACATTATGTATGATAAGTAATATAAGAAAAGGGTTTCGGTATTCTTCTAAGGCCGGAAAATTGCGGGAATCTTTTTGAAATTGTTCTCCAGGAATATATTAATGGTAATACAAAGTTTTGGTATGGGGTCGTGAATTTGGTTCAAATCGATCCTACAATATTCACTGATCGTTGTCGCGGTCGAAATGGACTCTAAAGTTATGAAATTGTAAATAATAAACAATTTATGTTGTATAGCTCCTAGTCAAGGTCAAGATATTAATTAAGCTGTAAAACAATGTTTCTTTACTAAAATCGGCCGATTAGCTATTCCCGTTCGGAAATTATATACTACAACTACATATTCTGAGATTTTCATAGTCGCAGCTACCATTGTACGGCCGTAGGAGCTATTTGAAATTTATCAAAATTTACCGGGAGCACCGGTAAATCTTTTTATTAAATTTTTCTCGAAAGCAAAAGTGTTTTAGGGGCTAAAATTTCTAGTGCTTTTAATACATCCACAGGGGCATCCAAATATATCAAAATTGTAAAGAATCACTTTCCACCCATTTTTCAAAATTTCCCAAAACTTTGTAATACCTTTAAGAAGGCTTTTTGTTCCTTCCTCATGTGGGGCCACGGCAGTTTACCCCCTGCCCGCCCACTGTTCATGTCACTCTATTATTATCAGTACTTTGAATACTTCGTACAGAATTGTATACGTATCAGGCCCATGGACAATTACCCCAGAAAATTAACCCCTGTTGATTTAAGGAGAAGTCCACCGTCATAATTAGTCGGTTTTAATTATTCGGGGGGGGGGGGTAATTTCCCTCGGGGAGTGATTGTTCAAGGGGTTAATTTTCAGTGGGTAATTATCAGGAGGGGTAATTGTCATGGGGGTAACTGTCATTGTCACGTTGTTAATTGGCCGGGGGTGATTTTCCAGGGGGTACTTGTCCTAGAACATAGTTTATAATGTCAATACTATTATGTATGACAAGGGTTACTACCCTGCTCCCCCTTACCACACATCACAACAACAAAATAGCAATAGGTATTAGCAAAATAAAGCAACCTTTGTGGTTGATTATTTAATGTTAAAAGATAATTGTATTACAGTCTCTTTTATAGGCAAAACATACAGGGCAGATTTAACTGCTAACAAAATAGTCTCCATCATTCTTCCGGTTTCAATTTGTTTCCTTTTGAAGAATTAGCTTTAGACCATGCAGTGCGAATAACATTTGAAAACATTGATTTTATCACTAATAAGCATGACTGAAATAGTTGGCAATTACAGTTTCATCCTTCATTTAAAGAAAAATGTGGTGCATTCAATACCAACAATTGATTCTGCACAAACAATTACAGACTTCATCTTGTTAAAACAATCATACGCAAAACCTGAATTGGACGCTTTTAACCGTGGGGGCCACTTGAAGTGTAAAGAAGGATGAAAGTATGGTTCCAATACAAGATCGAGGCTGATTAAGACTGATGATGAGGTGCATGAAACGTGGTTCTTATTTCACTCGTTGGCAGACCGATGCTTATGCATTTACAGAATCCCGATTTTCTCCTTCCGTTCTGAAAAAAAAATCGATACATACCAGGTCACTCTCAATTATGTGGCAATAGATAAAATGGATCCGTCTTAACTCAATAACAGTGCGTTTTTAAAAGTCCATTTTATCATCGAAAAGGCTCTACCCATTGAATTTCCTATTTTAAAAATCGATGGGGAAAATTGTAAACGGTGCGGGTGTTCAAATATGATACAGCAACTTTTGTGATAATATCGTACAGGTTAACTGACAAAAGAAAATGCTATCCAGACTCAAAAAATCGAATGTAAATCAAGCACTAAAAGGAGGTATATTTAAAATGGCATAAACTCACCTTGATTTTCATCGATAATGTAGAAATCCTTTCTTCTTTTGGTCGATGGATAACTGCCCATCTGTCATCGATTTGATTTTAAACGTGTGGGCAGTTATGTCTGTTTTGCAAGCTTCCTCGTCATCATTGCTATCTTTTGGTTTCTCTTTGTAAACTTTCACTGTTACGCGTTTTTTAGTCGTTACAAATTCGACAATGCTCTTTTTGTCAATGTGCGCACTCTGGTATTCAGGATCGTCTCGACGGTCGTCTCTATCATCGAAGAATTGTGCCATCACATAGATCTTACGTTTTGAGCAATTTGCGATCTTTGTCTTGTGCCTTTTACCGAATCCTAAAGAACCAAATCCATCTCTAAATCCTGTTAAGACTGCAAATAATCCCCTCACACCAGTTACAGTTGCGTCCGCAACCGTACTTACTACTAAGGCCATTTTCCTCTACTAAATGTACTCTCTACTCCTGCGTATTAGTCTCAGTCTGATCGGTTGGCTGCAAGAGCTAGGAGGCTGATGACAAAATGAGTGGGAGAAAATTATGCTTTTACGTACAAAGCCGACCTTTCATCCCATTTTAATGGTTTCAATGTAAATTGCAGCGCAGATTATCTGAGAGCCTGTCCCGAAAAGTCACCCCATTCTATTTTCACGTACACATCAACGATCCAATCGCATTGCTCCGATTGTCTCATTTTCGCTCGCTGGAACATTGCCAGCACAAACCACTGACCTCTACCTCCTGGACGGATCATCGCCCATTCCCATTCACTATACGTTACGTACTAAAAGGCTGTATTGTCTGACCGTTCATGAATATTCATGTTTTTTCTTACCTGGGCAAAATGTTTGCTTTTACTAAATGGAAAAATTACGGTGGGGGGTTGGATGAAATGGACATAGTGAACCAAGCAAAAGTGATCTATGATAACTCATGCTTCTTATCCTTCGTGTGCGTGACCTATAATCTTAAAATCGCTTGGCAAACTGAGTCCAAAGTTCGACTTGTTTCACATGTGTATTATAGGCAATGACGAGCTTGCAACCTATTTTGATCAAATTACGGTGGGTGAACTTTCAAAAGTCAATGGGACATGAGGGTTCCAATGAAAGAGCTAGTGATAACGTAAGTCGGGGTGGATGTGCTTTTCGTTTAAACAAAAAATGAATTTTTAAAGATTTTTTTGTTGTACAATTCCATATGCTAACATGTATGGCTGCTGACTCTGACGAAAGGGGCGTTGTGAAATGAGACTAAACGGAGCTATATGTATTTAAAGTCAGAAAATGGATGTCTGCTGTGCACAAAGTGGTTAGGTGGTAAGGTAACCCCCCCCCCCCCCCATAAAAAAAATTAAAAAAAATTAAAAAAAAATTAAATGAAATAAAAAAAAAATCTCTGAACGATCTCAGTATGTTAAAATTGGTAATTCTACCTCTGGTAAACCCACTATCAAGTATGGTGTACCCAAGGGTTAGGTAGGAGGACCACTGCTCTTTTCTCTTTATATGCAACCAATCAGCAAGATATTTCACAACCATTGTATTAGATACCATTGTTACGCAGATGACATCCACATCTATCTTTCTTTTAAACATGTGTTTTTACTGCCACCAGCTGTTTCGAAACTTGAAACATGTAGAAGAATAACAATTCTGGCTAATATCTAATGGCCTTAAGGTGAATGATGATAAATCTGAGTTACGGAAGGTTGACTATTAATCGTGTTTTCTCCATATTGGTAGCACGTATATCACTCCATCAAAAACAGCTCGTAATTTGGGTGTAATATTTGATCAGGAAATGTCCTTTCGTAGTCATGTAACACATGTTCGATAAAGTGTAAGGTATCACTTACGTAATCTAGGTTTCATTAGAAATTGCTTAGCTAAACCTGCGGCTGAGATCTGATTCATGCATTAATTTCTTCTCGTTAAGATTTTGCAAATTCGTTGTTCTGTAACCTTCCGAAAAAAGATGTCACACAACTTCAACGACTAAAAAATTCTGCAGCCCACCTATTAACATTCACTAAAAAATCTGATTCCATATTACCAATTCTCCGTTCTCTCCATTGGTTGCCAGTTGATAACATGATTATCTTTAAAATTATGTTACTAGTACATCATTTAGTTTAATCTATTATTTCCCCTAGAAACCTGACCAACTCTGTTTCCCAATACGATCCCGCACGGAGTCTTCGCTCGTCCTCAGACACGCTATTACTTCATACACCTAGAACTAAACATGCTTGGGGCGATCGGGCTTTCTCAGCCATGGGTCCAAAACTCTGGAGTGAACTCCCTCTAAAAATAAGTCAACTGTCGTCAACAGAAACATTAAAATCACAACTGATTTTTTGTTGTAATTATTACAATATTCAATTTTAATATGTCTAGGAGAATTTCGAATTTCGTTCTTTGTTTTTTATTTGTTATGTTTGTTAAATGTATTTTTCTCTAAGCGCCAGCATGAGCACCGAAAGGTTGACATGTGCGCTATACAAGTAGCCAATATTATTATTACTATTATTATTTAAATGTTTAGCTACATTAGAGGAATAGTGACTGGACCAAACCTGGTGAAAAATATCAGCACAACCTCGTACACCCTGATTGGGCATTAACAGACGTATTTTAAGCGTTGGGGCGCCTGCCAGACGTGCGTTGTTTTAATGCAAAAGAATGAGGTAGATAAGCGGAACAGGTAGCAAGATCAAATCTGGTCGAAATAAAAGATGACTACACCTTGTATCACGGATGACCACTTCCAGAAGTTTCAGTGGTGGTTAATAATAATAATAATAAATATTCCGCCATTATATATCACTTAAAACATCAAAGATGTCTCTGAGCGCTTTACAGATATATTATTACCCCGGTCATCGGATTCATTCTTGCCCTTACACAATCTACAGTGTTTGAACATTCTCCACTCCCTGGGGAACATTCCAACAAGGCGTCATTTTTTACAAGCGCACATTTGCTCATCTAACAACATTAAACTTCGCATCCTACCGGGTACCCGTTCAACACCCTGGTGGAGAGTGGCAAATGTAGATCAACGTCTTGCCAAAGGACATTTATTAGTGCCGCGGTGGGACTCGAATCCCGTACATTGTGATCTGCAGTCGGGTAAACTTATCCACTGGACCACAACGTCTCTAGTGCCTGCAAGATGCTCCAATTTACATTTTATTTTTAATTTATTTTATTTAAGCACGGGAATTACCTCAGACCGAGGACTGTTCTTCTGTAGGACCATGAAAACATTTACAAATTAATAATGAGAATACAAAATAAGAGTAATTAATAAAACATTTACAAAAAAAAAATAGTAATAATGACTGCTTTGAGAGACATAGTTGTTTGTATACGCTCTCGGGGAGGTTACAATCATGCTATTGACCGAGACTTGCCGAGCGCAATAGCATGATTGTAACTTCCCCGAGAGCGTATAAAAACAACTATGTCTCGAAAATTAAAGCAGTTATTATTACTTGTATATACTGAAAAAAGGAGTCAACTTATGACACCACCTTGGCTTTTCTCTAGTTTTTCTGCACGGTTGTTTTTTGTGAGTGTATCTTTGAGAGTTAGCCTAGACCTATATAGTCTAGATCTAAGTATGTAGCATTTCCCCCTAATTCCTCGTAAATTTCAAAGCTGTTGAGTGTCATAACATCAATAAATACATTGTCCTGAAGACCTACAGGATCATCCGAATCAAGCAAGCCTTGGATTATGTCCATGTCTTCTGCAGAGATAGCTCGTTTGTGAGTCACAACTCCCTTTCCTTCTTGTTTAAGCATCGCTGAAAACACTGAAAAATTATCGTCAAATATGAATAATCTTCATACTTAAGTTATGAAGTCGACACTGTTATAATTGAGAAAATGACGCCGAAGTCCGAATCTAATAGTTTTAATTGATTTCTTCATGTGTGCAGAACCGTTCTTCCGTCTAGACTATAGCACCAGCGTAAACACTTTTGGAGTAGGCCTAGGCCTAGATCTACGTTGTCCAGCTCCGAATTTGGAAGTTTGTTTACGCTATCGACGTCTGTGTTGATAACTTGCAGGTAGCCTAGATCTAGAACTAATCTTGGAATATTTTGTATGGATAATTTCACGTACCCTTTTGGTGTTCTTGCTGTCAGCAGCATTAATCAAGTCTTGCAATTGATCATCAACAAGAAGTTGAAATTTAGGAATAGTTTATTCAGCCAGGTTTCCCTTGTTTGGAAACTATAAGTAAAATCTACGCCGGATTTAGTAGTACGATCGACATCGTCGGTCGTCTTATTAAAAAATCTAAACAAATTAGGTGACCAATTCGCACACACACAATGTATGGTATCCGTGCTCGCTCAAAGCGTATTTTAACACTTAAACCAATGGGTATTTCAGCTAGATTGAACTATTTTCCCGGTAACTGGAATTTGGCCGGGATTTTACTGATTTACTCTAGAACTATTACATAGGTTTGGCATTTTTTGTTTATTTACGGGAATGGCTAAAACCCCGACTGCAATTTCGACCAATCAGATAGCTGGATTTCTTATGTGAGGTATAAAAATAATGAATACAATACGTATATATTAAATATATAAAATATATTTAGGGAAAAAAGGAAAACAAGTTAGACTTCAATCATAAATGTCCTATTTGAATTTTGCTATTTCTAGTACGAGTAGGAGTTTGCTAACTGTATCGATCTAACTCGCTATTTTAATTTTGCTATTTCTAGTACGAGTAGGGGTTTGCTAACCGTATCGATCTAACTCGCTATTTTAATTTTGCTACAACTAGTACTAGCAGGAGTTTGCCAACTGTAGCGATCTAACTCGCTACTTGAATATTGCTATTTCTAGTACGAGTAGGAGTTTGTCAACTGTAGCGATCTAACTTGCTATTTGATGAGATAACCACCTGTTAAAGGTGATACAGAGTTTCAGGAAATTTTGAAAATTGAATTGATAGTAATTCGTTAAAATGTTGATATAATTGGATGCCCCTGTGGATGTAATACAAGCACTTGAAAGTTTAGCCCACGGAACTCTTCTGCTTTCGAGAAATTTACCGGTACCACCGGTAAATGCCATATATTTCAAATAGCGGCTTAGTCCATTCCATGGCAGTTGCGATCATGAAAATCTCAGAATATGCAGTTCTGATATATAATTTCCAAACGGGAATAGCAAATCGGTCGACTGTATTCAAGAAACATTGTTTTAGAGCGAAAGTAATACCAGTCATTAGAGGGCGTTATACAACATAGAGAGTTTATTATTTACAATTTCATTACTTTAGACTCGGACTATATATAGGGTAGGTGTGGGAAATTGGAGACCCTTAAGCAAATTTGCATAATTTACATAAAAATGACAAATGTTACACATACAGAAGGTTTTGTATTCTTTTCAGTAACTTCTTCTCTTTATTTGGTAACAAAACTGTGGTCATGATGTAACTGATTAATAAGAACAATGATTAATGACGTCATCACCAAAGGTCTCTAATCACCTACATGTGTAGGTAATCAGGGAAAGTTACAAATCAAGACATTCTAAATACAATTTGAATGAAAATGTGATTGCTATAGTTAGTTCAAACACTTTTTGAAAGAGATACATGCAGCCAATGAACTTACTGTAATTTTGAAACGATTTTTTAAAAATGAGTCCCAAAATATTTCTGTATTTTTTTTTGTTTACAGTAATAAAGGTGCTTTAAATTATGTTTAAATGCTTTCAGAATAATGTGACTTTTACATTAATCAAACTCACAGTATAGAAACAACTTCTTTAAATGAAATGCATTCAAATTAGAATGGTGACACGAACAACCAAATATGTTTCATGGTAGTGCCTTTCAACATAACAATTAACAACTGGGGAAAAGTAGGCCCCCATCTTGGACTTGGTGTCCCCCATTGCCTACACACATTTATGATCAGACACCATTCATAATGTGTATTGCAACACCCATTCACAATACACAATGGACATAAGTTTTCTGTGATGGTTGGCACACTTCATAAATTCCCTTTTAAAACTACTTTTTGAGAGCCACCCCTAAATATCTGTAACACCACAACATTCAGTGAAAATTGTGTTTTTATATCAGAGCCAAAGTTTACGATCAAAATTGCTTATCTTGGTCAATTTTGCCAATTTTCTCGGAGAAAGAACGCATTGTAGTCTTCGAACTGAATTGTATATATGCACTAGTGTTGTTAAAGGCCACATATGGCGCTATAGCAATATTGGAGCCAACACAGACAGACAGTGATGAGTTCAAGCTTGGTGGTCTCCAATTCCATATGGTCTCTTAATTCCCTACACCTACCCTACATTTATATGGATTTCTAAACGTCAAAAAGTAAAACGAAATGTTTGTATCAAGTCGGAAAGAGAAGGGGGCTTGGTATGGTTGATTTGATTTTGAAAGCTAATTCACTAAGATTATCTTGGATATATAAGTTTTTTTAATGCAGATGATGCAATGTGGAAGACAATATTTTCATTTTGGACTGAAAGAGTTGGCGTTAAGCCGTAATGTGTACAGTATAATTGTTATATTAAATACGTGAAAATGATATGTAAAAAAAAAGAAATTTACCAATGTTTTATATGGAAATTCGATATGTAAATAAATTTGAAGTAAAAGATATTCCCAGTAAAAATACTTTGGAATGATGGTAATGTTGTAATTGATAATAAACCTCTGTATTTCCCGTCGTGGATAAAAGAAGAGATTTTTTTCAAATTAAACATGATAAATCAAGGTACATGGATAAATAACTCTCTATTCAATAAACATTTTGATGTAAAAAAATCTGTGGTTTTTATTCAAAATGTCAAAATTAAAAAAAGCTTTTTCAAAGTATTGGTCACAAAATTTACGTTTAAACAATTGGGCTTCAAGTCTCAATGAAACAATGAACATTGAGACAACTGTAGATGTTATAAAAGTTGAATGTACTAAAGCGAAAAGTTACTATAATTTAATGCTAGAAAAGAAAAAAGAGAAAGTTGGTTTCCATTTTTGGCGAAATATTTTAGACCTACCAGAAACATTTGTTTGGAAAGATATATTTCAGTTCAAATTTAATAGGATAAGAGACAACAATATCAAACAACATAATTTCAAATAAATTCATAGGATATTGCCCTCTAAAGACAATGAGTTATTTCAGGTTCGGTGTTGAAAGCTGGTGTTGGTGTTGTGAGAACACCAACACCAGCCACAACACCGAACTTGAAATCAGGCTGGTGTTGGGATTGACCTCGGGAAATATGACGTATTTCCGGTAGTCTGTGTTGAGGGCTGGTGTTGAATGTCGTCTGCTGAACCAAGTATCGCGGTTGGTGTTGACGATTTACGTGTAATTTTCCCATTCACCAACACCAGCCCCTAGGGATTGGGAAATTCATGATTTCAAGTTCGGTGTAGGTGTTGGTGTTGCAGTATACCGAAGGTAAGTATGCGGACATCTGGCACGAATCTCACGATCATGCCAAGGTAAAAATCCATTTTTAAGTCAAAACAAATGTAAATCATGGGAGCTATATCTGTTTTTCAACAGAAATATATTTTATCTATTTTGGCTACATCAGGGACAAACTTCTGGATGGTTTCCTTGCCCACTCGGAAGTTGTAAGACAGCTCGGCATAGGTGGCCCCAGTGGCGAGATGGCGCAGGAAGACGGACAACTTGAGACCAGGGGGAATGGCCTTCCTGAAGTGGGTGTCCTTCCTCTGCAAGTGGGGTGTAAGCCTGACCAACAGGTCATCAAACATCTCTGGGGACACCCTGGTGTAGTTCTTGAACTTCCTCCTGTCATTCTCCCTCAGCTCTTCCATCAAATTGTGGTACTGTCCACGTTCGGCCCTCAACTGTGGGTGGAGCATGGGTCTAAACCACCAGTTGTGCTTCCTCTTCTTCTTCAGGATTGGCCAGCATAAGTTGATAGGCAGTGGCCACCTCAGCATCTCTCATCATCTTCTGATGGAGCAGCATCATCACTCCAACATTATCAAAAGCCTCAGACATATCAAAATTGTAAATATTTAGTAGAGATGTTGTTCATACAGCAGCTGAGGAGGGTCTGAACCAGGTAACCGATGGCCGGTATTTATATAGTCGGCAAGTAGCGCCAAGCGGCGGCAAGTTCAAACCAATTTGGCGACCTTTGGCACAAACTATTCACCAAGTGGCGCAAAGTAGCCGCCTATTGGCGCGAATGGCGCCAACAGGGTGAATTTTGGAATCAAATGGCCGTGTAATGGCGCAAACTGGCGAAACATTTTGGAGCAAGCCGGGTGGCATTTGGCGCACGCCATATGGCACCCAGTTTATTCAACTTGGCGACACATGCCGAGCGGACATTAATTCGGCGCCACAGCGAGCCACTACGCGCCAATCACATAATCTTTGGCGCGAACTGGCACCAACTGGCGCTGGCCCAGTGGACTCCTAGCATGAATGGAGTTCTCTCTAAATGAAATACAATTTGAAAGGAATGATATCAAACGAAATTGAATGCTCAAGGAATGAAAATAAACCTCGAGAGTAAACAAAGTAGATGGAAATCGTTCGAACTTGGACGCCTTCTCATGAATTCGAATGCAACTCTGATGAAATTGGGCGGGAAAACCTACACTTTATCTCAAAATGCATATACATTAATTGGTGTCAAGTCAGACCATTTGTACATTGAACCTTGGTAGTAACGTTGTGTAAGGTTTAAATAGTTTGCAAGGTATGTCAGAGTCAAACGGTGATTTGATTTGTTGGTGTATACATTAAACTCTAAGATGAAAATGAAAGGGATTATCATAATCTTTGGCAATAATGATGAACATTCTTTTATAACTCGTTCAAGCTTAATAGAACTTACGGATCTATTAAAACATCAAATATTCTCAGAAATTTTTCTAGCATGTACATGTACTTATTACACTTCCGTTGCTTGTTTTGATTATAGTTTTCAGGGAATAAAGGAAACAAGGAATGTTGTAATCAAGATAGATTCAATGTTGATTTAGAAGATCTATGTTATCGTAACAACCGAATATATAACTTCACAAATTTCCGTCGAAGCCTACATCTTTTTTATTGTCAACAACCTCAACTACAGTCACGGAGTTTTACTCACCACACAAGACCCCCGCTTATATTTTTAAAAACTTGAATTCAGATATTTTGCACTGAATACATGAAACCATTATGTTCAACGAAGTTAGAGATGTAAATTGTTTGAAAGCACTGGAGAGAAAATTTAGGGCATATTATATGTTTATTTATCATCTATTTCTTTTAATTCATCACATATTTAAATAATTGTACAATGTTTGGGAATAAGAAATGAAATATATGTTAAAGTTTACGATACATGATAATCTTTTTTACATTGTTTTATTAAGACCATATTGTCTTATACCGTTGTAATATTTTTCCACTTTCATTTTTTTTCACATTGTTTTTCTTGTCTTTTTGTATTCATGTACTTGGTATTATGAAAACAATATCGAATTGTGCAATTCATCGTACATCATGGAAAATTATATATAATAGTTATTTATGATCCAAGTCATGTTGTACATTTCTTTATTGTAAGTTATAACAATGATTATCAGCCATGCCCTGCGTGCGATTATTTTTTCAAGTTCAGTTTCAAGTTCAGTTATTTTCCGTACCACTAACGCGTCACATCGTCTAATTTTATTCCGCAGAACGACTTGGTAAGAGACCACTCTCGAAACCGTACGAACTGTAGTATGTATTCCATCTCAATGAACTGTACTAATCTCTCTGTGTGCGTTGTGTGTGTGTGAGGAAGGGGTGCACTGTTTACGTGTGTTCTACGTGCTTTTTGTTGGTGTCACGTGACACTGTCATGTGACTGTGAAAATGTTGTTCACTTTGTTGTGGGCTACTCAAATATCCGATTTTAGCGATCTATATCAAATTAAAGCTTTTAGTGACACTAGTACAATATTGTAGATGAAAACCAATAGCTTTGGTTTCACTTAATTTAGGCCTTTTTGGTCTGACAAGGTTCGCCTACTATATAGCTGTAAGTTGAAAAAAATAAAACGAAAGTATTAATTTCATCTCGTTATAAGCGGGACTTTGATAAACATGAACCTTCAATACATCGTCAAGAGTATATGCCTACGTATACAAAATCATGAGGGTTGAATTATGTTAGTGATATATTATTATTTCATATGGGAATTGGTTCTCATAATCAATCCTGGCTCCTTTTAAATATTCATGGGAATCACGATAATGTTTTTTAAATGATTTTTTAAATGATTTTGTTTTGCCGAATAAAATGACAATACTAATAATAGTTTTAGTCAAAGTTAAAAGGTAAAAGCATTGGAAAAAACAGATGGAAGTTTAAGTCATAACTGAACTGACAATTGATGATGGAGTGTATTAACTAAAGCTCTGGAAGAAAAACCTTCTTTACAGAAATTACCAAAATTCTTAAGGATTTTAAATAATTAAATGAGAAAAAGAAGTTTGAAAAATTATGAAATTGGATGACGAAAGTATCATCGATCGCCTTGTAATATCATTGATGGTGAGAGAAAAGTGTTGAAGAATAACATTGACTGACCTAATTGGAATTTAATGTATTTTCTGCTGCTGTTGATGTTGTTGGAAAAAATTGTTTATATTGTTTAAGATTGTGAGCCAAGACTTTGGTTCGCACAAAATAAAAAAGAACACCACTGTTAATGTACAGTTGTTCCCCTTCATAGCACTTTATTGCATTGATTTACACTCGAGATGATGGGCATCATGATGGGGTGGGGAAGACCATGATTGTTTTATTCATGTAACACCTAGTGATGGGGACAGTGGTTCAGAGGCGGTACTCCCGGGGGGCAGGGGGGCACAGTGCACCCCTACTTTTTCAAGTACCCCCAAAAGTGCCCCTTTTTACATAGGAAAAGTGCCCTTTTTACTTTGACAAGTGCCCCTATTGATTTGTTATTAAGTGCCCCTTCCCTTTTCCACCTCTGATAAGTGCCACTTTTATTTTGACACGTACCCTTTTTATTTGACAAGTTCACATTTTCCTTTGCAATAAGTGTCCATTTTCCATTCTCATAAGCGCCTTTTTTTAATCGCTAGAAAGTTCCCCTCAGGTATAGCAAGTGCCCCTTTTCACTTTTGATAAGCGCCCCCTTTACCTCTGACAATTGCCCTATTCACATGTGAGAGGTTCCCCTTTTGCTTTGACAAGTTCCCATTTTCCTTTGTAAAAAGTGCCCCTTCCCCTTTTACTAACTACCCCTTTTTAAGTCGGATAAGCGCACCTTATATTTTCACATATGCCCCTTTTTCTTTTTAATAAGGCCCCTTTTCCTTATGATGAATGCCCCCATTTAAAAAAGTGCCCCTTCCCCTCCTGATCAGTGCTCTTTTCATCTTATATAAATGCCCCTTTTATTGTAACACGTCCCCCTTGTCCTTCCTAATAAAAGCTCTTTTTCCTTCTTATAAGTGCACTTCCCCTTCTCATAATTACCCCTTTTCATCTTTCATTAGTGCCCCATTTATGTAAACATGTGCCTTGTTTTCTTTTTTAATAAGAGCCACTTCCCCTTCTCATAAAAGCCCCTTTTCATCTTCGATAAATGCCCGTATTAAAATCTAATCGATGCCCCTTTTCTTTCAACAAATGCACATTTGCCTTTATCATTATTGCCCCTTTTTTAATCTCATAAGTGCCCCTTTTCACCTCTGATAATTACCCTTTTAAACATGATATATGCTCCTTTTTTCCTTTCTAATAAGGAACCTTTCCCTTTTTTTCTCCATTAAACAGTGCACCCCTTCCTCACAAACACACACACAACACCAGGGGCGGCGATTTCTTTTCATTACCGGGGGGACGAAATGCGAGGGACGAGGGAGCAATGGCGTTATAAGCAAAAACGTTGGGGGGGGGGGCAGAAAAAAATCCGCTTCACCACCACTCTCACATGTTACGCAGGCCCTGGCAACGTTTTTTTCCAAGTGTGGAGGGGGGCTAAAGTATTTATGATCAGGTAGAGCAAAGCGAGCGAAGCATTGGAGCGTAAATTGGCGTGGGTCCAGGGGCATAGCCCCGGCGGGGGGTCAAGGGGCGGAGCCCATGAAACTCAGGGGTTTTAGGCATTTAATTAAGGTTAGATGAGCATCCATGAGGCGGAGCCCCCGGAAGTTCAGGGGCTTTAGGCATTTAATTACGTTCAGATGAGCATATTTTGATACCTTATTTGTGACTTGCACTGACATGCAGGTCAATAATTGGAGTGGGGTCCAGGGGGTGGAGCCCCAAGAAACTCAGGGGTTTTAGGCATTAAATTACGATCAGATGAGGATCCAGGGACCGCCTTCGGGCATTTAATTGGTGGGGTTCAGGAGGCAGATCCCCCGGAAGCTCAGGGGAAAATGCAGTTTCAGCAACATCACTGGTATCGAATTAGAAATAAAGCACGTTTGAATTAAATTTTTGGAGGGGGAACTTCCTCCAAGCCCCCCCCCCCCCCCCCCCCCCCATCAATACGCAAGTGTGAGGGAGCATAGTGAATGAGAGGGGTGAATGTGACGGAAGCGACTACCCTCTCACAGGTTTTGAAGTTTTGGTTGTATTAAAAAACTACTTTTCTTAATAGCAAAACTATAGTATAAAAACAAGCAATATACTTTTTAAACCCCTGAGCTTCCGGGGGCTCTGCCCCCTAGATTTCACCCTAGGACCCAAAGTCAGGCACCTGGATGCACATCTGATGGTTATTTATTGCCTAAAACCCCTGAGCTCCTGGGGGCTTCGACCCCTGGGCCCAAAACCAATTAGTGACCTAGCAGTGTCACAAATAAGGTATCAAAATATGCTCATCTGACCGTAATTTATTGCCCAAAACCCCTAAACTTCCGATGGCTTTGCCCCCCTAGACCCTACCTAGGGCACTTAGGCGGACGTCTGGATGCTAATCTGACGGTAATTTAATGCTTAAAACCCCTGAGCTTCTGGGGTCTCGTTCCCCTGGACCTCACGCCAATTAGTGTCCTGCCAGTGTCACAAATATTGTATTAAAAATATGTTCATCTGACCGTAATTAAATGCCTAAATCATCTAACTTTCCGGGGCTCCGCCCCCTCGACCCCAACAGGGGCCCTAAGGCGACCGTTATACAATGCCTAAAACCCCTGAGCTTTTGGGGGCTCCGCCCCCTGGACCCCACACCAATTCGTGACCTGCCAGTTTTACGAATAAGGTACAAAAATATGCTCATCTGACGATATTTTAATGTATAAAACCCCTGAGCTTCCGGGATCTTCACCCCCTGGACCCCACGGCAATTCGTGTCCTACCAGTGTCACAAATAAGGTATCAAAATATGCTCATCTGACGGTCATTTAATGCTTAAAACCCCTGAGCTTCTGGGGTCTCGGCCCCCTGGATCCCACACCAATTAGTGACCTCCCAGTACCACAAATAAGGTATCAAAATATGCTCATCTGACCGTAATTGAATGCCTAAAACTCCTTGACCTCCGGTGGCTCTGCCCCTGGACCCTACCTAGGGCCCTAAGGCGGACGGTTGGATGCTAGTCTGACAATAATTTAATGCTTAAAACCCCTGAGCTTCCGGGGGCTTCACCCCCTGGATCCCACACCAATTAGTGACCTCCCAGTACACAAATAAGGTATCAAAATATGCTCATCTGTCAGTAAATAAATGCCTAAACCCCCTTAGCTTCTGGGGGCTCCACCCCCTTTACCTCAGCGGGGCCTGCATGTAAGAGTGGGGTGATTGGGATTTTCTGTCTACCCCCCCCCCCCCCCTCAAACGTTTTGTCACTGCCGGTGTCACCATTACGTACCAATATTTGGCTCGCATAATTTCAAATTTGGGCCCCTTCCCCCTGATAAATCCTGGATCCGCGCCTCATTTATAGGGCAGTTTTGTTTAAATTAAGTTGCTTATAATCTGTAATTGTTATTTTTAGAATCATGTAGCATTATAGATGTATGTTTACTTTACGTTGTACCATGTTTTGTGCTTAGAAACATTGTATTAAGCATTATATAAAAGTTATTTATTATTATTATAATATATGGATCATTAAAGGGACCTAAATTCGGATACATTTTCGCCTGATCTAAAATTAACAAAAGCTGAGCAACTCTACGATGGCTAAACAAGAAACGCAGCTTGAGGGCCACATTAACACTAACAAATTAATGCACCAATCTCGAGGAAATTCCTCTTTTGAGACTGGTTTAACTGTTTACCCTTTTAACGAAGTAGGGAACAATTATTATGGACCGACAAAACGGTACAGTTATTTTCATTTGAGATACAATAATTATTGATGTACCTTTACTTTGTAGTATCCTATCGTAAAGAAACCCTATAATTATGAGCGAAACATTATAAAACTAAAGCTCGTCAAAGGAGTTCTTTATTCTGTCAAATTTCAAGTTTAAATAATCATTACAGTCTCATAAAATGCAATCATATTTTCTATTATCTTTAGAAATATACTTTTATGTGAACCCAACATTTTTTTCATTTATTTTTTAACATTATTATATTTGTTGGCAAGTTATCATCAGTCTTTATATTAAACGCATATAAAACAACTAATTCATCAGAATGATTCGTATTTTATAAGTGACATTTATATTGGATCTTAATTTTTTTGGTCTTTGCTTTTGGAAAAACGAAAATAAGATTTCCTTGCTAGGCCTACTTCACGTCATTCAGAATATAAGAATATAACAAAGTCGCCCATGTTTGGTATTGACATTGGGTAAGAGGACACTTTTTTTTTTTTTTTGGTCCCAACAAAAATCGCAAGGACTCAGCCAGCCGCTGAATAAGCGGGGGGGGGGGGGGGGGGGGGGGGGGGGGGGGTAAGAGGATACACTTTTTTTTTTTTTTATTGGTCTCGAAATTTGAAGAAAAAAAAAGGGGGGGGGGTTTCGGGGGGTTTTCTTAAAAATACACACATAAAAATACCAAAGGGGGGGCTCAAGGCATGGGCACACAGAAGATTTGTTTTATGCTGGGAACCGGGGTAAAATGCAATAAATTATTGAAAATTTATTGCATTTTCTGTGTTTTTTTTATATTTATGGAAACTGCCCCCTACCCTAGCCCCCGCTGCGTACAGTCATGGTTCAGTGACAAAACAAAGGCCTCGTAACTGTGAGGCCCCAGGATCAAAACCGTGTCGATGTGCTATATTAGTGCCCTTTTGTGGGGCATTAAGCTTCATTACTGTCATTTATGACTTAAGGGCATAGGTCCCCTAGTTGATAAGCATAGTAGCATTCACATGCTTTAGCAGTCCCGCAAAACACACATTGGCAAATTATTATTCAATAAAATCTGAGAATGTATACTATTATCTAGATCTATTATTTTTAAATAATTTTTGAAATAATTCAATAATCGGGGTAAAACTAAAATATTCCACCTTTATGAGCGACAGTGTATTATACCTGAGCAATGGGGAACCTGTAATAAAGGTCACATTTAAGAAAAACGCAACATTCCACATACACTTCTTTATTCATTCGTTTTTAATGACTTCTTCATTCTTTACTACAAACTTGGCTAAATTCGCTTGCTTATTATTTGTATTAGTTTGATTACGTATCTGCATAAAAAAAAATATACAAACAAGATATATTACCAAATGTAAAGGAACCCATATATAATCATATCAAAATAAAAATCATTTAAATCATAATACCTTTCAAAATACACATAGTTAACATATCATTTCAATATTGAAAACAAATGTAGGAGATCGCCAACTAAAGCTAGAGCTTGAACTTGCTTGTGACCTCAGGAAATAAACCTATGTTATCAAATAAATATAAAAAAACGGAATCATGTACATTTTAAAGAAGATATAGCTATGGAATACTGCTCGTCCTCCCCGCCCCCTGTTTGCTTATATAACTTGAAGACTTACCCTTGGTTCAAATATCCCCCCCCCCCCCCCCCCCTCCACCTAAGGCGCAGATACGCCACTGTAAATTGCAGGGGAATACTCCCCAGTGAAATTGAAGATGTTCTCTAAAATTGGAGAATCATAACTGAGATCAACGCCTTTGCGATATCCTTATCATTGGTCTGATTTATTTCTCTGTGTTTACTGAATGCCTCGGCATGCATACATGATATTTTATTCATATATTTCAACAACTTTACTTATTAAAATGTTTGAACAACACTTGTAACATCACAATTTTCCAACAATATTGTGTCAAACTCCTATAAATTCCCGACCCCCTTTGCTCCAATACTGAAATCCAGTTTCCTGTTCCTAAACCCCAATGCTCCAATAGTGAGACCCATTTCTCCTGTACTCATTTCCTCCTGTGCTTCAGTATTATATCTCCATATCTCAATATTACCAAAGGTCGATTTTCTTATACTATGTAGCAATACTTCTTAATTCCCGCACTACTATGTTCCAATACACATACATTACAACAAAATCCACATATGTTCCATACTCTAAAGAAAAACATCTAAATTACAAAACCTTAAGTTTCAATCCTATGGCCCGGAACTACAACGTTCCAATATTCCTGATTTCTTCTCGAACCCATGCTTTCTAAAAGCAAGCCACGATACCCCTGTATTATAAGAACAACAAAAAAGAAGGAAACATAAAATGTTCCTATACTAAATACTTCTTATTACAATACCCTTTAGTTTCAATACTGTGTCCTAATACTATGCCCCAATACCACAACATTACCAAACCAAAACAATAGAAAACAAAATAAGAACAAAACTTAGATCCTTTATTATGTATGTAGTAACACCTCTATATTACAAAACCCCTATCCTATATAACACTAATATTATGCAAGATATGTCTATTCCAAAACCCTTGTTAGAATACTTTGCCTATGATCGTATGAAAATGAAAAAATATATCATGATAACAACTTACATTAACTAAATGTACAACATGTCTTGAATCATAAAAAAGAACAATTACGTATATTGTCCATAATGTACAAGAATTTTAACAATTCGATATATATTTTTTTCAATTACCAAACACTTATTTCAGAGCCCCGATCTCCCAATGCTATGCCCCCAACAACAACCCCGAACCCTCTATGTTCTGACAACACTAGGCCCAAAGAACCTAGTTTGTCTTTTATAAAATAACCCAATATGCTTGTATTCCAAAACGTGTTTGCTCCAAAACCTGTTTGCTCCACAACCCGCATTTCTACACAATCATTATCCAATACTTCATCGCTGTCGTCTTTAAAAGTAATTTAATGTATTTTTCTTCTCCTTCCTTCTTTCCTTCCAATTATCAATGTCCCCATTGATAATGGGATCGAACTTTGGCGCTGGATGAGTGCACATTAATTGGCCAGCAAATTACTAAAATTAAAAGACAATACTGGGTTTATGCTTTAGTTAAAAACCATATTTAACAAAGGAAGTTAGTCCTTTGTCTACGCTTTCCTTTCAGTCAGAGACAAATTTATGAAAACCGAACACATGTAAATACGCACAAAGCGGCCCTTAATACACGATGAATATAAAGCCCGCACAGTTCAATGCGACGCAGTATGCACAAAAGGCATGGAATAAATATAATAATAAGATGATAATAATAATGATAATGAATAAAATGATAATAATAATAATAATAGTAGTAGTGGGAGTATAGTAGTGAGTGGGTTTTTGTATTTCTGTCAGACTTGACAATCCTGGTGCAACCCCATTATTACCCTGGCTTTAGTAGGGCTCCTAATGTTATGGCGTTCTAGCATTTTAAGGGTCAATTCCTGCCAGTTAACCATTTACCCCACCTTCAGATGGCAGTGGGTCGATTGCGACAAAAATAGGATTTATGTCTAGGTAAAAAGTGCTCGATTTTCTGAAGTTGTGTCTGACTGGCTTCCTTAAAGATAAAGGTGAATTCTGGTCATACGATTGATTTGTAAAAGAAAAGGTGTGGAATAGATCAGAAAAGGTTGATCATTTAGCATGTATTGGTGTGCACTGCAAAGTTCTGGAGTCATCAAAAACATAATAAATTTGGCCCAGTCTTGGTAAAGTAACAAGCACTGCACACAGAAAGATGTATACGGGACTGCACAAATGGTGTCGGGGTGTCGTCCATTTCCATGTAAAAAGGGTCTTGTGGTACATGTGGGAGGGGCCCACGTTCCCGTCCCTCACGACTGTTCCCATTATTCACTTGAGCTTGCTTCCGTCGCTTTATATATCTGCAAAATGATAAACCAAGTTGACTGTGTTAATGTTTTACCTTCTTAAACATGAGGATAATCAAATCATACACATGTAAAGGGAAATCCAACCTTTGAAATGAGTTTATTTGTATGGAAGGAGAAAACAAGAGAAAACAAAATTAATGAATTTGAAATAAATCAACTAAATGATCAAAAGTTATATGTTTGAAATATGAAATCACTACATATGTGCGAATCTCAGTTCTTTTAAATCAGTTTGCTATCAGGGTTCGATTTCCTTTATTTAACGCATTAAAGCTCCTTTTCGTATGGTAGTATCAAGATTGTTATAACGATGAATATAACAGTAATGCTAATAATTATAATACGAGTAATAATACTAGTTGTTGTTATTGTTATTTAAAAGAATAATAACTATAGTATATTGATAATAGATAACAATTATATTGCAAATACGAGGGGCCCCTTTAACAATAGTGTTATTATTCGGGAATGTCATGGAATATAGGTTCATCCACTTCACTCTCAATCCGAGGGTTGGTGGTTCGAATGCCTGCGTGCCTCTATCGTCTTTTTACAATGATGCGATAGGATGCGGAAGTCATGTAGTTTGCTCAGCATTGTGAGCCACTGTGAAATGGCGTCTGCCTAAAATTTTCCTCAGGGAGTGGAGATTGTGCATTCATTGTGTGCTGACTGAATCCGAAATGGGGGTAATAATATATCTGTAAAGTACTTAGAGACATTTTTGATGTCTTCAACGTTTTATAAAGCCAGATTACTAATAATTATCTTTGTTGTTATCCTCATCATAATTCTTTAGTATGATTAATATTAGTATCATCATCATTATTTTGATAAACAGCAAAGTCCTGGTATATGTCGTGTGATCCGGAATACAGTATTGTTGGTAAATATCTACGATTGTGAAATTGTCTTACGCGAAAACACAGAACGCGATGAGCACCAAAACAGCCAAAATGAAAACGCCGGAAGCGATTCCGATCGTACGACCTGTATAGTTCATTGCTGATCCTTGAAACAAGAGCAAATTTATATGTCATGAGAAATGGAACAAAATGGAATGATTTCTGACTTAAATCTCGCTAAAAATATTATTCACATGGAGATGGGTATAGGGGACGGACTACAGAAATGTGGCCTGATAATTTATCCAGATTCTTTTTCAGATTGTTCCGGTCACATTTCGAATATGATAGCGACTGAAGAACATTCATTATCAGGGTAAATGATACTTCCAAGCTGAATGCAAAATATGAACAATAATTCGAATGAATGATTAATCAGTTCTAACAGAACTGAACTATCTGATAATTTGTATCACGTGAGATCTCAAAGAAAATTCACCATTTTGTAAAGATTACAATGATATCGTACGCCTTACTTATGTCCTCTAAAATTAATCTTGGGACATTATTTCGTCCAAGAAAGCAATAAGTAAAATTGATTTCGTAACAAATTTAGTTTGATGCTAGTGCAACACTTGGAGCCAAATAATCGTCATCAATTTTCCTTCTTCTGCTCTATTTCTTCTTTATCTTCTCTCTTTCTTCTCACTTTCACTGATCATTATGATTATTTTTTGTTTTAACGATCGACTTTTCAAATCCTGTCTATGAAATCTTTTGCCAGGGAATGAATATTCACGGGGAATAAAATCATTCTGTCTCCAAAGTTACGAATATCATTGGATGGAGGTAGACTCCTCTTTACGAAAGCTTAATCGTGCAGCAAAAATACGACTAGTCTTGTTTAACTCGCCAAAGCGCCAAGTTTAGCGCCTTCTTTATTTGAAGTAAATACGGCGAGAAGAGTTTTACTCTGAACCAAGGCGCCTTATTTATGTAAAGATGACGAGAAGGCGACTTGAAGAGTAATAAACAGTCATCTTCTCGCCTTCTCATCACAAAAAAGGCGCCTAACGAGTTAAGTAAACAAGTCGCCTTCTCGCTACACGTTTAAGCTTCCATACCAAAAAAAACTTACATACCAAACTAGAACATACTCACCTGGGCACTTCAGATCATCTGTAACATCCCAGGACCCCGAAGAAGCAGTACATATCCAAGTCGTGCTTGCATTCCCATCGTTATTGCATGTGATGGTGATTCGCTCACCAGGAGTATAGAGATCTTTGGGATCTTCAATGTGACTCTCTTCAGATTCAATCGGTAAGGCGCATGTGATAGCTGTGTAGGACGTATTGAAGTATGAATTTAATGTAATCTTCCACGATTTTGGGTGGAATACTAGAACAGTCGGTTGTAGTAAAATTTCGCTGGTGTTTCGATATTAGGTAGCATGGACCTAGAACCACCATATGTGTATGTTTATTTTATTGCAATTGACTGTAAGAAAGAGTATAATTTTAAGGACGAACAGTCTTTACCCTACTTTATACACTGACTGTGTATCTACAGAAAGCAGTGAATTAGATTTTCTTCTTCTTCTTCTTCGTCTTTTCTTCATTATCTTCTTCTTCAACTTCTTCTTCTGCTTCATCTTTGATAATAATCGTACTTGTTTAATTACCTGTATCGCAGTCTTTACCAGTGAATCCAGTCACACAATCGCACTCATAATCAAATACACTTAACGGATGGCATGTTCCGTAAGTGCAAGGCTCAGCATAACATGAGTCAACTAAAAGATAATTGTCAGAGTTCCTATTTGAGTCAGAATTCGTCATATTGCATGCATGAACCAGTTTTTTTCTATGCCCAGTCATAATTAGTCTGTTTTTTGGTTAATCCTTACATTTATATACCTTTTAATAATTCGCCTGGCAATTGACATATCAAAGTAATTATATGCTTTAATAGTATTACATGTGAAAGGTAATACAATAATGCATTGTTGCCCTCAATCATGTAACGTATATCAGGCTCTTTATAATATAGTATTCATTCATTCACCCACCTATTTTTAAATTGAATTACAGGATACGTATTAAGTTTTTTAACGATTGAAAAAATGTCCTGCGTAGAATGTTTAAACGATATCTGACACACACACACTGTGAAAAGGTTGGGCAATATTTTCCAACACTTTGCAAAAAGTCAACCCAACCATCTATTGGGCAATATTTTCGTATTTTTCCCAACAAGTGGGCTACCGTAGTCGGGCAGTTGAAGGGTCATATCTTTGCACAAATTTTGGTCAAAATACGAAACAATTATGCACGTGTGAAGTAGGGTACGTACGTTTACCAATACCACTGGGCAATATATTGCCCAATAGATGGTTGGGTTGACTATTGGCACAACGTTGGGCAAAGTGTTGAAAAAATATTGCCCAACCTTTTCACAGTGCATTAAGTGAAATTAATTATAGCTTTGGCATATCGTCACCCTACTGTCTGTTACCTCATACCTACAACATACCACAGTAAAAAGGGTTTTTCCTCTTCTTTTCTTGTTCTTCTTCTTTTCTTGTTCTTCTTCTTCTTATTCATTTTTTCCTCTTCCTCTTCATCTTCTAAGCCATTGATAATAGTCGTACTTGTAACTTGATGGAGATATTGTTAACATGTTTAATTACCTGTATCGCAGTCTTTACCAGTGAATCCAGTCACACAATCGCACTCATAATCAGATACACCTAACGGATGGCATGTTCCGTAAGTGCAAGGCTCAGCAGAACATGAGTCAACTGAAAAATAAATGCCAAAGTTTTGTTTTGGGTCAAAATACGACATATTTGCATGCAGGAATCAGTTTCGTTCTACGCCCAGGCACGATTTGTCTTTTGTATTTCTCATAACATTTCATTTATATACATTTTAACAATTTGCATGCCTGGCAATTGAACATATCAAAATACTATTCTATTATATGCTTAGTAATTCATGTAAAAGGTAATATAATAACGTATTGTGGCTATTAATTATTTAACATATATCAGGCTCATTGTAATATATTATTCATTCATTTACTAATTGAGAAAAAGATGTCCTGCGGTGAATGTTTAAACGGTATCTGACACATACATATTCGGGTTTTTAACGAAAAAAAAAATTAAGTATAGCTTTGGTCTATCTTAACTCTACTTTCTGTTACCTCATACCTACAACATAACACAGTGAAGGGGTTTTTCTTCTTCCTCTCCTTCTTCTTCTTGTTATTCATTTGCCCATCTTCTTCGTCTTTGATAATAGCTTCTGCTTCATCGTTGATAATAATCGTACTTGTAATTTTATGGGAATATTGTTAACATGTTTAATTAGCTGTATCGCAGTCTTTACCAGTGAATCCATTCACACAATTGCACTCATAATCAGATACACCTAACGGATGGCATGTTCCGTAAGTGCAGGGCTCAGCAGAACATGAGTCAACTGGAAGATAATTGACAGAGTTTAGTATTATTCTTGATTCAAAATACGACATATTTGTATGCAGGAACCAGTTTCCTTCTACGCCCAGGCATGATTTGTCTTTTGTATTTCTTATATCATTTCATTTATATACATTTTAACAATTTGCATGCCTGGCAACTGAACATATTAAGATAATATTCTATTATATGCTTTGTAAGACATGTTGAGGGAAATACAATAAGGTATTGTTGCTATAAATTATTTAACATACATCATGCTCATTATAGTATATTATTCATTCAATCACCCACCTAATTTGTAAATTTAATTACAGGACACACGTTTAGTTTCTTACTAATTGAAAGAAAATGTCCTGCAGAGATTGTTTAAACGATATCTGACACATACACATTTGGGTTTATAACGAAAAATTAAGTTAAGTATAGCTTTGGCATATCGTCACCCTACTTTCTGTTACCTCATCCATACAACATAACACAGTAAAAAGGTTTTTTTTTCTTCTTTTCTTGTTCTTCTTCTTCTTATTCATTTTTTCCTCTTCCTCTTCACCTTCTTAGCCATTGATAATAGTCGTACTTGTAACTTGATGGAAATATTGTTAACATGTTTAATTACCTTTGTCGCAGTCTTTACCAGTGAATCCAGTCAAACAATCGCACTCATAATCAGATACACCTAACGGATGGCATGTTCCGAAAGTGCAAGGCTCAGCAGAACATGAGTCAACTGAAAGATAATTGCCAGTAATTTGGCTTGTGTCAAAATTCGACATATTGCATGCATGAACCAGTTTGTTTCTATGGCCAGTCATAATTTGTCTGTTGTATTTCTTATATCATTTCATTTATATACATATTAAAAAATGTCATTCCTGGCAATTGAACATATAAAAATAATATTCAATTATGTGCTTAGTATGTCATGTAAAAGGTACAATGTAGGTAGAATAGTTGCACCCTGATTGTGGCTGGCTTTTACGTATTGTAGTTCGTGACAAATATTATTTCATCTTAATGATTTTAAATGTCATGCTCATCACTTTGTAAACCAGGAAGCAACTAATCTTATACATTCAATATCATATTTTCTGTCGGTTACTTTGCGTTTACGAATTACATTGATTAAGGTCAATCAAATACCATGGTTATAAATAGCTAATTTCCAGCGAAATTGAAAGGAAATATGAAGTCTCTTTTTCTCTCAAGCTGTACTTCCCGTCACGCGATGAATCTTCTTTTATTATTTTCTTCTTGACTAATATTTATAGTTTCACACCTAATGTGAACTCACAGAGGGCGTCAACAGATTATTTAAGAGTTATAATCAAATATCATGATTATAAATACCTAATTTCCCGCGAAATTGAAAGGAAATATAGAGTGTCTTTCACTCTCAAACTATATGCCCCCAAAGATGGTATAAGTAATATGTCACGTGATGTATTTTCTCTCATTACTTTCTTCTTGAAGAATGTAGAGAGTTTCCCACCCCATGTCGACTCACAAAGGGCGGCGACAGATTATTTAAGAGTTCTAATTCACCAGGGTTTATTCCGTACACTTTCGTGTACGATCCCAGCACGCAATTGAAAGCAATATTTACACCAATTAAGTTCAATCAAATATCATGATAATAAATAGCTAATTTCAGGCGGAATTGAAAGTGAATATGGAGTGCCTTTTACTCTGAAGCTGTACTTCCTGCCGACGTTTTAAAGTAAATATGTCACGCGATGAATCTTCTTTCGTTACTTTCTTTTTGAAGAATGTACATAGTTTCACACCTCATAATTATCACCTCACAGAGGGCGATGACAGATTTTCAACGAATTTAACGTCACCAGGGTTTATTCCCTATACCTTCGTGTACGATTCCAGCACGCAATTGAAAGCAATTTTTACATTAATTAAGTTAAATCAAATATCATGGTTATAAATAGCTAATTTCCTGAGAGATTGAAAGGAAATATGAAGTGTCTTTCACTCTCAATCTATACTCCCCCAACTACGGTATAAGTAATATGTCACGTGATTGATTTTCTCATTACTTTCTTCTCGAAGTATGTGCAGAATATCACACCCCATGTCAACTAACAAAAGGCGGCAATACATTTTATAGGAGTTTTACGTCGACAAGGTTTATTCAGTATACCTTCGTGTCCAGTACGCAGCTTGCACAGATTACCAACAACATTGACAAGATCAAGGTAAAACAATTGTTTGAGAAAATCTTTTTTGGGGGGCGTTGATTTAAAGTAAAGTATATGACAGTTTCACCTGACGCAGTATTCAGCATGATAACCATATGAAGCTTTTGGTGACAAGGGTGTTTTTTCTTCTATAATTACAACAAACTATCGACTGTCTTCAAGATTGGAGGTAGTGAGTATCAACAATAATCTTGCCATTTGACGATGATGATGATGATGGTGATGATGTTGATGATGTTATTGATGATGATGATGATAATAATAATGGTAATGGTGATGATAATAATGAAAATGATGATAATGATCATAATGAGGTTGGTGATGATACTGGTAATAATGATGATAAGGATGACGATAATGATGATGATGATGGTGATGATGATGACGATGGTGATCAGGATGACGAGAATTATAATGATGATGATGATGGTGAATTGGTGATGAAATGATGATGATACAGATGATGATGATGATGATGATTGTGATGATAATGATGGTAAAGATAATTATATGATGGTTTCATGTTTTACATTATTGCATCATGTTGATAGAAATGGTCATGATTATAATTGTATCTTAAGGTTAGGTTGAAAATGTCAATAGATAGAATTTTTAGGCGATTTAGAGATATAATATGAAGCCTTCACTTCAGCTCTAGATATCCAATCGCCGCTGTTATGTCGAGACTTTCCTAGGCCCTGTTTCATAAAAATTGTTTCCAATAACAAGTTAAAATAACTGTTATAAGCTACTGAAATCATGGCATTTGATTGGCTGAGAGAAAATGTTAGATCTAACTAATTTGTGAAATATTATGTAAATACCTTCGTTAGTCCCTCAATGCATATCTGATTCCAATCTTTTTATTCAATTAATTATTGATGTATCCGTCTTGAATGTATAGTATTATGAAAAGAATACAAAAATCATAGTCGAACATCATCGAGATGCGTTATTGGTCTCTTTATAAATATGAATAAAATATGTAATGCATTTTCTTATTATAATAACCACTCGACTAAGCAATACGAACGAAACAAAATAATTTGAACTTTTTCCCAAAACATTTTCCTGTGCCGAAGCTTTTGGTACTCGTCTTCTTTGTGCATGGCTAATCATCAACGAAACGTAGTTAGGTCTTTTGTCAACTCTGTTTGCTACGGCAGGCAGCCAGTGAAAACGAACTCGCTTAATCAAATTATGGAAATGCAAGCACTACAGACTGACTTATAATAGACTGTATGATTTTCTAACAAAAAATGAACTGTTGTATGAACATCAATATGGTTTTAGAAAATTTAATTCAACGGAGATAGCATTGTTACAATTATTTGATAGATTGTCAAATGCCTTAGCTGATCATAATCATGTTATTGGAGTATTCTTGGATCTGAGCAAGGCATTTGACACTCTTGACCATATAATACTTATACGTAAATTGGAATAGAAACAAATAGAAAACAATATGTATGTTATGATTCAAATTAATCAGAATTAGTATATATAACGTGTGGAGTGCCACAAGGGTCAATCATTGGCCCTTTGTTATTTTATATATGTAAATGATATTTATAATTCATCAAATGCACTACAGTATATTGTATTCGCTGATGCAATGCATTTTGTTCCAATTCAGATTTTCAGATCCTTTTAAGAAATATTAACGCTGAATTACCAAAATTATCAAAATGGTTTAGAAGTAATTAACTGTCTCTTAATTTAAAGAAAACAAACTATATATACTTTCAGAACAGAACATATTGCTCCGATTGTCTCATTTTCGCTCGCTGGAACATTGCCAGCACAAACCACTGACCTCTAAACCTCTTGGACGGATCGTCGCCCATCCCCATTCACTATATGTTACGTACTAAAAGGCTGTATTATCTGACCGTTCATGAATATTCATGTTTTTGCTTACCTCGGCAAAATGTTTGCTTTAATTAAATGGAAAAATTACGGTGGGGGTTGGATGAAATGGACATAATGAACCAAGCAGAAGTGATCTATGATAATTCATGCTTTGTATCCTTCGTGTGCTTGACCTATAATCTTAAAATTGCTTGGCTAACTGAGTCCAAAGTTCGACTTGTTTCACATGTGTATTATAGGCAATGACGAGCTTGCAACCTAATTTGATCAAATTACGGTTAGTGAACTTTCAAAAGTCAATGGGACATGAGGGTTCCAATGAAAGAGCTTATGATAACGTAAGTCGGGGCGGATGTGCTTTTCGTTTAAACAAATAACGAATTTTTAACGTTTTTTTTTTTTACAATTCCATAGGCTAACATGTATGGCTGCTGACTCTGACGATAGGGAGCGTTGTGAAATGAGACTAAACGGAGCTATATGAAAATAACGATATTCCTGACATTGAAATTACTTTGGATAGTGAATTATTGGAAAAAAAGGATAGCACAAAACCCCTTGGTGTTTTGATCAATGAAAATCTGAGATGGAATAATCATGTGCAATATATTTCTGATACTATTTCACGTAATATTGGTATTATCTGTAAATTGAAATATTATGTCCCTTCAAATATCTTGTTTATGTTATATAATTCATTAATACTGCCTTATATTTCATATTGTAACATTATATGGGCAAATTCGAAAAAGCAACGTTGACGCCATTTTACTGTTACAAAAGAAAGCCATGCGTATATGTACTGATGATATAATTATTCTACAAATAGCACTTTTCATGTTTCGCTTACAAAATGGTCTACTACCTTCATACTTCCCCCCATTGTTTAATTTTAATAAAACCATCCACTCTTACCCTACAAGGCAAACTGAAAAATTCCATTTAAGAAATCCAAAAACTACATTGGCTCTCAAATCCATAGACACACCGGCCTATAAATCTGGAACTCTCTGCCCATTGTAATAAGAAAACCTTAGGACATTGTATTCTTTTAAGAAGGCAGTTAAAACTATGTTATTGTCTAAGTATTGATCCTGTCGTGTGTAATTTTACTGTATTCATGTTCGTGTATATTTGACAATGATGTGTAATCTTCCATGACCTAGCATCGTTTATCCATTCATGAATGAACCTGCATTTAATCAGCAGATGTTTGAGATTTATTGTATTATTACCAACGCTCCTTCTCTCCCCTTTCCTTTTCTTCTCTGCAATTTTATTGTTGTATCTAAGTTGAGGGCTGCGGGCACGTCAAGCTACCTTGCTTATTTATGTTGCCTTCCTGCATCTAATGTATGTTAATTATGCATTCAATATATTTGTTTAATTTCGTTTATTATGTGTATAAAGTTATATACACTTAAAATATTGTATCAAACCATATTATGTTCATGAAAGTGTATGATGAAAAAAAGAAAAAAGATGCAGAAACCAACCAATCAAATCAAATAAAAAATGATACCCTGTTCATTAATGTTTCGAGGTGTCGTGGACGAGTGGATATGTCATCGGACTGTGGATCACAGGGCCCGCGGTTCAAGTCCCACCGCGGCACTAATGTCCTTTGGCAAGACATTGATCTACATTTGCCACTCTCCACCCAGGTGTTAATGGGTACCCGGTAGGATGCGAAAGCTAATGTGCTTAGTTGTAAAAATGACGCCTGGCTGGAATGCACCCAAGGGAGTGGAGAATGTGCATACATTGTGTGCAGGTAAGCCTGAATCCGATGACCAGGGTAATAATATATATATATGTAAAGCGCTTTGATAGGGCCTTCCTGAAAAGCGCCATATAAGAAATAGTTATTATGTTTCCGCCACGGGTGAAAGAGCATCAGTGTGTTTAAAAAGTGTTGTCAAAATCGCCTTGTACCAATTAGTTTGGGCTGATGAAACGGGTGTAGGTCAGGCCAGTCTCATGTGATTTTTGTTTGTCTTTAATACTGTTATAATGATAATTACATGGCATACCACCAGAGGTTCTAAAAAGATGTGACCTTGATGAAATCATTCTGAGTTTCTGCAACAACGCTCTGATCAATGAAGAAAAGCCTCACCAATGGTCCATACTGAACATCGTACCAATACAAAAGTCTGGAGACCTGAGCCAAGGAGGAAACTATCGAGGAATCAGTCTAAGCTCCATCGTGGCCAAAACTTTCAATAGATTGATTTTGAACAGGATCAGACCTGTACTTGATAGTCACCTGAGAACCAACCAAAATGGATTCAGAGTTGGAAGGACCACAGTGGGACATATTTTGGCACTTCGCAGGCTTATAGAAGGAGTAAAAGAAAATCAACTCCCGGCTATTATCACATTTATTGACTTCCGCAAAGCCTTCGATACCATCCACAGAGGCAAGATGTTGAAGATCCTTACTGCATATGGCATACCGGAGCAACTGGTGAATGCTATTGGCAAGATGTACGAGGACACCAAAGCAAAAGTAATATCACCTGATGGAGAGACCTACCTCTTTGAAATCATGGCTGGTGTGCTTCAAGGTGACACGCTTGCACCTTACCTATTTGTAATAGTCCTCGATTATGCCTTGCGAACAGCTATAGACGGCCATGAAGAGGAACTTGGATTTCAACTGGAAAGAAGGAGAAGTAGGAGAGTTGGTCCGGAAATCATAACAGATCTAGATTTTGCCGATGACATAGCCCTGCTATCTGAGGAATTAGAGCAAGCCCAAAAACTCCTGAGCAGGGTGGAGACATCGGTAGACAAGGTCGGGCTCCGGATGAATTCAGGCAAAACCAAGTTCATGTCATTCAATCACAGGGAGATCATCACTATAAAAACAAATGATGAAATTCAGTTGGAGAATGTCCCTGATTTCAAGTACCTGGGAGCACTGATGGTGAGCACAGAAAAAGATGTGAAAGCTCGTAAGGCAGCAGCATGGAGAGCGTGTAGTAAGCTTGGAAGAATCTGGAAATCTTATCTTCACAGGCAGTTCAAACAACGTTTGTTTGTTGCTACAGTTGAATATGTGCTGCTATACGGCTGCGAAGCATGGACAGTTACAACAAAGTTGGCAAAGGAATTAGATGGTTGCTACACCAGACTTCTTAGGACAGCATTCAACGTGCACTGGAGTCAGCATATGACAAATAAGGAGCTGTACGGGAAACTACCAAAAGTATCAGAAAAGATCAGGGAAAGAAGACTACGTTTTGCAGGCCACAGCTGTAGGAAAATCAATGAACCAATATCTCAGCTTCTACTCTAGAAACCAAAACATGGGAAGAGGAAACCTGGAAGACCTCATCTTACCTATACAGACCTACTCAAGAAGGACACGGGACTTGAACTGTCAGAGATAAAAGCAGCCATGCTGGACAGGAATGTGTGGAAGGCCATTACAGCTCGGGCAGTTGACCCGACTTAAGCAAGCAAGTAAGCAATAATAATAACGATAATAATGATAATAATAATAAAAAACGATGACAATTATCATAATAACTAGACATGTAATACTTGTTTGGAAGAAATATAGGTGGGCTGTTCAAACTAAAATCTGAGAGAAAATAGGGCAAAATAAGCGAGATAATGCTAAAAAAACAATGTCATGTAGATTCATGATTTGAACGAAATTCACCTTCCATATAGGCATAACACGCAAATTAAGAAAATTCTGGCATGTAACCTATAATCGCAATATTTACTATGACGACGTCATCAAAATGAAAAATAATGTGTACCAATCTTGGAGGAGATTGTCTTAGCTACAACATATCAACATTAAGAAGAAAATCAATCAATATTAAGAGAGATAGCATCAAGTTTCCATAAATATGCTTACGTCATAATATGCAAAATTGTATTTTGAGCTCCAAGGTCAATATGGTGATGTCACGATATGCTTAATGGCCAAATGAGACATGAGACCATATCTCCGACTCATATTCTATCCAAATATGAAAATAAATTGAGGGTTCCGGTGCATCCAAAAGGGCTATAATGGATTTGTATAGACATGTTTTTCCCCATATATGCTATGTATTACAAGAGCTTGCGCGCATGGACATTTATCTTGAACGGACGCTCATTCCCTTATTAATGGTCATAAAGAGATAAACATGGTGTCAAATTGTTCGGGGAAAAATGAGGAATATCGTTTAAAACAAAATATAGGAGGAATTATTTTGAGTTTGGCCGAGACGAACGAAAACGCGCGCACATGGGCGTGTGCGCGATTTCTTATAAAATGCTATAGCTAATAATGGCGTACGCGCGCGTTTTTGACCTGAAATTGACCGGACTGATATTGATTTCGATCGTGATTAATATGAATGAGAAATGACTTCCGTTAAGAAGATATGATCATGAGTTGATTTTCAAAAAAATTCACAAAATGGCGCCTAGATGACGTCATCACTCATGTGAAGGTTGAAAACCGTATTGTGCTTCGTCTATATGCCTATACATATGTGTGCCAAATTTCAAGGCATTTGATTGAGCCATTTTCAAGTTATCTTGCTATTAAACAAAAAAGTGGCTTGAAATAAGAAAAATAATCTAACGAAAACATAAGGTGGTCTGTATTATATACAGCCCACCTGATGGTGATATTAATATATATATTATAATAATGATAATAATGATAATATAGAAGATTCGTCAGTTGCCGAATCCACTTGAAAGCGAATGCTCGATACACATTTGTGAAACAAAAAGGATCACATAAACGCAACTGCAATAGAGAACAGGAGTAACATAGAAATTAGAAAAATTTGAGAATATTAATAATAATAATAATAATAAATTACATTTATAAAGCGCTTAATACAATGTTTCTAAGCGCTTAACATACATGTAAGGTACAACGTAAAATAAACATACAGCAATAATAATACATAATTATAATAATAACATTAAAGATAATTAAAAACTGCCCTATAAATTACTATTAAACAAAAAAAACTTCAAACTTGCCTTAAAAGATTCTACAGATGGGGATTGACGAATAATAATTGGTAAACTGCAATAGCAAAAGTACGATCTCCGTAACGGGTATTGGTTCGGGGACCAGGGGCGTATTGGAAATTAGCATGTGTAGTTGACCGTAATGAACGTCATGGAGCAATAGGTTTGAGAAGGTCGTTTAAATATTATGGAGCATAACCATAATTAATTTTGAATACTAACAAAAGAATCTTGAATTGAATGTGAGTTAAAATAGGTAGCCAATGAAGAGATCTAAGAATAGGAGTTATGTGTTCATATTTTCTGGTTTTGGTAATGAGACGGGCTGCCATGTTCTGAATACGTTGGAGTGGAGAAATGGTGGAATCCGGTAAGCCAATGTACAATCCGTTACAATAATCTAAATGAGAAGTCACAAAAGCGTGGATCAATCGTTCTGTAGACTGTCTGTCCAAATATTTTCGAAGTTTACTAATCCTGGAGATACCAAAGGCAGCCGTCCGACAAAGTATTCCTGATGTGTTGTTTCATATTCAGTACATTATCAACAGTGACGCCGAGGTTACGAACTGCTTTTGAAGGTACGATTTCAACGCCAGCAGCATCCAAGTAGACTGCAAGAACTTCTAAACTGCGAGGTGATGTGTAGTACCTCAGTCTTAGATTGATTTAACTTGAGTTTATTCGAAGAAGACCAGGACATGACATCGGAGACGCTCTCGCTCAGTTTATGCATAGAGCCTTCGTGATCTTTGGATGTCATAGTCACACACAGCTGGGTGTCGTCGGCGTACATGACATGATGAATGTCCCGATGGGAAGAGATGACCGCACTCAACGGACCAGTATACAGGATGAAATCCAGTGGTCCTAGGACAGACCCTTGAGGAACACCCCAGGGCAGGGAAAATGGTCTGGAAATAGAGTTATTCACAACGATGTGCTGTTTGCGATTATCCAGGTACGAATCAAGCCACTTCAGAGCACACCCCTTGATGCCATAGCCTCGCAGGAAACGATCAATCATAGTTGTATGGTCAATAGAGTCAAACGCAGCAGTATAATCAGGGAGCACCAGCACAGCCTCATGACCCTTATCAACTGCAAGAAGAACGTCATTGAAGACTCTGATCAATGCCGTTTCAGTTGAATGGAACTGTCGATAAGCCGACTGCATCTCAGGAAACAACTTTTGTTTATCAAGGTACACCCGAAGCTGAGAAGCAACGATTTTTTCAAGGATCTTAGCAAGGAATTGCAGGTTTGCTATGGGCATGTAGCTTTAAAAGTCATCAGGATTTAAGTCAGACTTCTTTTTAAATAGAGGTACAACGTGAGATGTTTTGAAAAGTTCTGGGACAGTACCAGAAGACAGAGAAGAGTTCATTATGTGTGTAATGGATGGTACTAGTTCATCAAGGCACGATTTCACTAAATATTCAATTATATACTGAAACAAACAAACAAGTTTTATGATTATTCTCAAACACGTCAACTGTTCAGCTATGACGAATCTTTTGAGGGAGACCGTTCCTTTGCATTATTAATATTCAACCTAATAACCAAACGCAGTAACCCATGGTAAACATTTTATTATTTAGCATGCATTTTTGTATGTACAAAAACTACAAGTCTAGCTCACATTGGAAAGGGGAATACTTTTGGCGACGGGGCGATTTCTATAATCCTATACAAATACAAGTTTCAAGGACATAACACAAAAACTGTTTACAATCTGTCAATGTCAATGCTACTTTGTCATGCGTAAGAATTGGGAAACAAACAAGGAAAAGGAATTTTCCCATTATTTATTCTGGTTTTGTTTTGTTTTCGCAAATGAGAGAGAGAGAGAGATAGAGAGAGAGAGAGAGACAGAGAGACAGAGAGAGAGAGAGAGAGAGAGACAATAAATTTCGTCGGTTCCCTCGCGTTTGACTTTGTCAGATAGCTCATTTTTGTTCTAAACTCTAAACCGTGGATAACGGACCTTGCTTGGCATTTCGAATCCAGGATTGGTAAGTTAATAGCCATATTTTATATTTACACACTGCGTTAGATTTGAGATCATCATTTTGATAGGAAATTTCGAACCAAATGGTAAATACCACGAAATCATTTTCATCGGCTATTTTCATTTTTGAGAAGACTACTGCGTATACTAATCAGGATGACACGACGTTACAAACAATCAATTGTTTGTTATACCTCTTTCGCCAAAAGTTATACCTCGTTCGCCAACAAGGAATGAGTCTTTAACAGAGTACATGTTCCTTGTGGCAACGGAAATCCCTTTGATTGAACCTCATGTTCTCCTAGCGTTGTCTTATGTCTCCCTTTTATCTCTCCGAAAATTGAAGACCAAGAAATCAATATTTTTATTTAATACTTACGAAATCCTATTATGTCTTGAACATTTTCTAATCTTCGAATTCTGTTATAATTGAAATCGTTTTTCTCTCGTGTTATTTTCTCTAGAATATGAATCACAAAAAACATATTAATGAAGGCATGATTATTAATTATTATTATTCATTTTACCTTGAATTAAGTTGATAATTTTCAAAGAATTCCTGTATAATCAATAATAATTTAACTAACAACAATCGTCTTGTGTTTTGTTTTCTTCAAATTTCTACCGTAATCTACATAAATCATTTCCAATCGATGTTGAAAAGCCACGTTATTGTATCTATTCACATTTCCAAATAAGAAGTGTATACTTTTTCTATCCAAGTTACTCTACGCAACATCCTTTTACTGTATATATTACGGGCAATCGCCCCTACAGAAAAACAGATTTAAAAATCGTTTTTTGCATCACGATCCAAAAATATTTTTGTTGCGTGTGTGGACAGAATCATTTCACTAATCGTCGCGATTCGCATCGCGATACTTTTCGCACTAAGTCTCGATTTTTCAGAATTATCGCGATATTTTTTGCCGAGAAAAACGTTTTTAATTAAAACAACATTTTCTTTATGAGAGAAGAGAATAAAAACTTATGAAAACAAAAAGAAGTGTGTGTGAATGGTATTGCGAATCAAAATTCGATTTATTTAATCCAAGGATTCCAAGCACACAAATATCGTCAACATTCACGCATTCGCAGTTCGGACGTTCTTGCCGTGGAGCGAGAATTCTCCTAGCCTCTTGTCGATGCCCTCGCGCTGTTGGAGTCTCTAAATTCTGACGAGCGAAGCGAGTCAGAGAAACCGAGGCGCTTGCGCGGAGGGCCTCTTGACAAGTGATCTGAATTTCTTATGTTTTACATTGTTTGGCGAATATTCCGACCCAGCAGAGTTCGGTGAAAGTCATCCAATCAGAGAGAGCTACTATGACGTAATATCTACCGCTGTGTGCGAATTCCCTCCGTGAGAGCGACACTGGCCGCCTAGTTGTAGTCTGCAAGCACAAACCCTGGTCAGTCGTAAAAGAGAGTGTGCACTATAAGACTACCATATGCCATGTACTATAGCTGCTCCTGACCTATATTGGTACAACCAGTAGGTACCAGTAGAAAGCTGGGCTAGGCTTCTCTCAAGGCACAATGATTTTTTGATAAAGTGTCAAATTAGGGTCTGTGCTTGCAGACTAGCCTAGTTGGGCAATCTCGAACACACACGTACACACACACAATCGCTGCGGTCTAGACATGCATAATTCAGTAGGAAATCGGGTCTCATGAATATATAATTCAGATCACTTGTCAAGAGGCCCTCCGCGCAAGCGCCTCGGTTTCTCTGACTCGCTTCGCTCGTCAGAATTTAGAGACTCCAACAGCGCGAGGGCATCGACAAGAGGCTAGAATTCTCCCTGTGTGTAAATGGTCGCCCAAAAATAATCAATCTTTGCATCGCCATACATTTCGCACAAGATTGACACATGTGGACGGTCGCCAAATAACAACAAATCGATCTTTGCTTTAATATGATCATGATCCTTTAAAAGGTTAAACTATGCTTCGTTCGTTCCTCAGTGCTTCATTGTTTCAAATGAAGCAATGTTTCTAGGCTTTCACAAAACCTTGTTTCAATCTATTGGATAACCTGTATTTTTGGTGGAAGAGCCTACTAACTTCCCGTCTCATGATATCTGAGTTTTCTCTGCTCACTTGTCCGCTGCGCCATTTCACACGTGTAAGGAACATATTAAGGTGTTTATCTCGAATAGCAAATTAAATCTCAATGGTTACTATTAAAAACCCAAATGCAATAAAGAATATAAATGATGATATCTATCAACGAAATTGGGTGTCAATCACCTTTTATCCTGATATATAATTCAAGGTCACATAGGCCACGCACTGTACAGTGCGTCCCAAAAAAAAAATATACACTTTTGAAATGGCTGCCGAATAAAAAAATATATGATTCTGGGGGTAAAGTTTTATATGTATGGAAAGCTCATAAACTCAACTTTCATATGACACCAAAAAGTCCGAAAATAATTCATGCTTGGGTGAGCACTGCTCACTTTTGTAGAGGGTATGAAAATTAGGTTGCGCAGGAATTAGCCTTCCAATTTGTGAGAGATAAATCCTTTGGAGCTTTAAATACGGAATTGATGATGATATGACCAAATTATGAGTGAAATTTGTGGTTTATGGGATTAACATTTTATGCATGAGTGAACAGGAATTGCATTTGTTATTACCAAATAGCAATGTAACTTTCCATGGTAGACTCAGTGGTGTGTTCATGGGAGTCAGGACGGGGTGATGGTACATGGTGCAGGGGAGGTGAAATGTAGGGTGGGACTTTGTAGGGTAGATGGGATAAGGGTCAAGAGGACATGGTAAATGGGTAAATGGGTAACCTGAAGAATGAGTAGCCAACATATGTAACATTCCTTTTTTCAACAAACCGTATTTGAATAAGCAATTTACATAATCCCCATCTGGGTAAATCAATGAGATGTTCAACTTATCTTACACTAACTGAAATGTGGGGTGAAGGTTTTTATTCAAAGTCACAGATGTAAAAAAAAAAATAACAGTTTGTAACATGAAAATTACAACATGTACCATCACCCCATCCTGACTCTCATGAACACAACACTCATATCACCCTCAATGTTGTAAGCTCCAAAGGATTTACCTCTCACAAATCGGAAAGCTAATTCCTGCGCAACCTAATTTGCATACCCTTTACGAAAGTGAGCAGTGCTCACCCAAGCATGAATTATTTTCGGATTTTTTAGTGTCATATGAAAGTTTAGTTTATGAGCTTTCCATACATATAACAATTTTCCCCCAGAATCATATATTTTTTTATTCGGCAGCCATATCAAAAGTGTATAGTTTTTTTTGGGACGCACTGTATAGGGGTATTGGACGGTCCATTACACTGTTATTATACGCGGTGTTCTGTAAAATATGAGAGGTGTTAGACACCAGCTTACTTTTATGTTAATGTAAACATGACGGGGGTTTCGCGTCACCGGCCTTTGTAAATGAAGGACTGGGAGCCTCAATTGTGTTGTAACTTCTATTGAATAAAAGGACAGGAGTAACATAGAAAATAAGAGAACAAATAATTAGATACTGAAATAAGCATGACAATTTTTGAGATTATTTTCAAACATTTCGACCGATCACCTATTACGAATCTTTCGAGGGAGAGCATTCTTTAGCATCATAATTATTCGAACTAACTAATGTAGTAATCCATGATATACATTTCATACTTAGCTTGCTTTTTTGGAACAAAAACTACAAGTCAAATTTACATTAGGAGGAGGAAAGACTTTTGTAAACAGGATTATTTCCTCATTCCTACGTAACCACGTTTCAAGGACGAACAAACAAAAATAAAACGTTTTGTCCTGTGCATGTATCGGAAAAGAGACACAAACACACACATACTTATCCGTCTAATGAATATACAAACAGTTTTAAGGTTATTACCCTATTGAGTATTGCAGTATTAAATACAATATGCATTTGCTTTTAAAACTATGCAGTGATGGACTTTTTGGAAACGGGACACTTCCTCCATTCCCACGTAATCAAAAACAAAAGAATGTTATACTCTGTATGTCTACGACAATGCTATGTGTCATGTGTATAAATTGGAAAAGTAAATTGCAAAAAGGGTTATCCACATTATTCATACTAGTTCTGTTTTCTTTTTCGCAAACGAGAGAGAGAGAGAGAGAGAGAGAGATAGGAAAACAGACAGACAGACGGACAAATTAGTCGGTTCCATAATGTTGGACATTGTTAATAGATAGTTATTTTTTGTTTTAAACTCTTGACCAAGCATAGTGGACTTACCTAGGCATTTCGAAACTAGGATTGGTAAGTTGATATCCATATCTTATATTTCCGCACTGTCTTACCTTTTACCTTTTCCGATCTTTGCTTTAATATGATCATGATGCTTTGAAAAGTTAAACTATGCCTCGTTCCTCAGTGCTTCATTGTTTCAAATGAAGCAATGTTTCTTGGCTTTCACAAAACCTTGTTTCAATCTATTGGATAACCTGTATTTTTAGTGGAAGAGCCTACTAACTTCTGGTCTCATGATGTCTGAGTTTTCTCTGCTCACTTGTCCGCTGCGCCATTTCACACGTGTAAGGAGCATAAGGTGTTTATCTCGAATAGCGAATTAAATCTCAATGGTTACTATTAAAAACCCAAATGCAATAAAGAATATAAATGATGACATCTATCAACGAAGTTGGGTGTCAATCACCTTTTATCCTGATATATATAATTTAAGGTCACATAGGCCACGCACTGTATGGATGTCCTTGGGCGGTCCATTACACTTCTATTGTACGAGGTGTTCTGTAAAATATGTGAGGTGTTACACACCAGCTTATATTAGGGACTTTTAGATTCGCACGAAGACAATAGGTCTATGCTACGATCGACGTCCTTTTAAAGCACTGCCGTGAATGGAAATACCACGTATCAGTCCACGCAAATCTAAAAGTCCCTAATAATGTAAACATGGCGGGGGTTTCACGTCACCGGCCTTTGTAAATGGAGGACTGGGAGCTTCAAATGTGTTTTAACTTCCATTGAATAAAAGGACAAAGAATGTACACATATAGGAGAACAAATAATCATATACTGAAATAATCAGACAAGCTTTAAGATTTTATTCAACTGATCAGCAATGACGAATCTTTCTAGGTGGAGCGTTCCTGAGCATCATAATTATTCGAACTAATAACTAACATAGTAATCCATGGTATACATTTTCATATTTAGCTTGCTTTTTTGGAACAAAAAATACAAGTCAAATTTACATTAGGAGGAGGAAAGACTTTTGAAATCAGGATGATTTCCTCATTCCTACGTAACCACGTTTCAAGGACGAATAAACAAAAATAATACGTTTTGTCCTGTGCATGTATCGGAAAAGAGACACAAACACACACATACTTATCCGTCTAATGAATATACAAACAGTTTTAAAGAGAAGGTTGAGTTCTGGAAAGAGGTGAAAAATAATTTGTGAGCGCTATCATTCTTATTATGCAAGTGTGGAAGAACATCAGATAAGACATGTTCCTTGAAAAGCATGGCTCTTCAAATGCCTTCATATTTTAAATATGTCATGTAACATCGTAAAACTCGGGGGTAGGATTTTTACGCCACGTGTTCGTGTAGTCCCATATACATCTTTCTGTGTACAGTGTTTGTAACTTTACCAAGACTTGGCCAAATTTCTTATCATTTTGATGATTCCAGAACCTTGCAATACACACAAATTCTTACATGCTAGATGATCAACCTTTTCTGGTCGATTCCACACCGTTTCCTTCGCAATGCAATCGCATGACCAGAACTCAACTTCATCTTTAAGGTTATTACCCTATTGAGTATTGCAGTAATAAATACAATATGCATTTGCTTTTAAAACTATGCGGTGATAGACTATATGGAAACGGGACACTTCCTCCATTCCCACGTAATCAACAACAAAATAATGTTATACTCTGTATGTCTACGACAATACTATTTGCCATGTGTATGAATTGGAAAAGTAAATTGCAAAAGGGGTTATCCCCATTATTCATACTAGTTCTGTTTTCTTTTTTGCAAACGAGAGAGAGAGAGAGAGAGAGAGAGAGAGACATAGGAAGACAGACAGACAGACAAATTAGTCGGTTCCATAGTGTTGGACATTGTAAATAGATGGTTATGTTTCGTTTTAAACTCTTGACCAAGCATAGTGGACTTAGCTAGGCATTTCGAATTCAGGATTGGTAAATTGATATCCATATCTTATATTTCCGCACTGTCTTACCTTTTAAATCATTATTTTGATAGAATCTGAGACAAAGTTACCCAATCACTTTAAATATTATTACAATCCAGCCATTAACCTCGTAGCTCTGTCGGCGGACTTCCTCCTTGACGTGAATTACATTGTAAACCTGAAACACCCAGTAGCGTAAACGGTTTCTAGGGAGTGTGTGTGTGATGTGTGTGTGTTTATATGTGTGTTTGCTGTGGGCTGTGTTGGGAGTTCTTGGGTCAAGTTCGGAGGGGGGGGGGTATGATGAGGGGATCACAATCCAGCGCCGTTAAAGGTAAAGACCAGTTTTGGAAACGCCCCCTCTCAAAAAATTAAATATGTTTTGACTAATACGTGATGATACAAATTTTGCCGAGAAGCCGCCTACTTATTGATATATTTGGTAAATTTGTTTATCCATTTGGACGTGACACGTGTGCGTGGTCCCATATACATCTTTATGTGTACAGTGCTTGTAACTTTACCAAGACTGGGCCAAATTTGATATTGCTGGTTGATTTTTAACAAATAATTGAATTTTCAATCAACGTGAGAACTTGTTAAGATATTTACAGTGTTGTAGTATGTGTCCAGCCAATGAGGGGGCACCAGTAGAACATAGAAGTAAACAGAGAGGGGGGGGGGCGCAATATACACTTAGGGTATATGCCATTATGCGAAATGTTCATGCATGTATTCTCAAGATTCGTTGTAGTGAGAATCTTGAAGTGACTTGAAAATCAAACACCCAAGGAACCCTAGTGCAAGAGATGAAATCACATAAAAGCACTATACACAACTGCAGTGAAAGAAAGAGAAATATCGATTTAAAGCCAAATCAAATAGACACTGTATTCAAGATTAATATTTATACTTCAACTGTCTTCAGGATGGAAGAACACATTATCCAGAGTTTGTAGAGTTTCATGATCTCTCAAACCCATAAGAAATCAATGATCTTATGATATTATTTTCTCTACCCAGGAAATATTTGTGATACTAAGTCATGTCACCTAGATTTATCTCTGAAGAATGTTGTCCAAGTAACTACAGCTGTTTTTGTACATATTTTTGTAGGAGGTGGATAAACATACCACCCCCTCTGTAAAGCTCCTATTCAGATCACGAGGGATGTAAATACATTGATCTAACGTTATACTGCTATGATTCATATTCATGTGAGTCTATTCAACAACCAAAAAACGGAGCACGTATTTCCTCATCGCTCATACATTTTGGGGTTTGGGGTGTTTGGGGGGAAATTATTTTTGTCCCCTTCTATTTGCCACATTCATGCACTGTATGCATGCATGTGTAAAACATGCCTAGGATTTTTTTTTCGTGTGCAAATTTGTGCCAAGTGAGCATTAGTTTGATGTGGGACGGCATACAACTAAACGCCATTTTGAGTTGCACCTAATACAAATATTGCAGTGGTTGGATGAATATTTCATCTCCAAACATTATTAAATCTAAAAAGAGCATCTAGATGATCAACTTTCTTTCAGACTTTACAGTACGAAGATTCAAATCACAGGAAACTAGTAAATAAGGTAAGCTATACGTTGTATTTGAACGTGAACCAGATTGTGTCATAGAAGAAAGTGGATGAAAAAAAAGGTAATTATGCAATAAAAGGAGACACAGGTATTTGGATTTTGGATGAAGTAATTTTATCTTATCTGGAGGAAGGAAGATAAGAATCCAGAATAAAAATCAACTTATATGTAAGTTTTTAGATTGCTTAGGGTTTACAACATGAACAGAAATCTCATCGACATTTGTTTAAATGTCTATTTCTCTTTCTTCCTTTCTCTTTTTCCCACTGCCCAAATCATGACGAAGTTCGGGCAGCATAGTGTGGGATGTACGTGTACAGAGTGGTGAAGTGTGACATCATCAAACAAAACAAAAAAAATCAATTTTTAGATTATGTTTTTTTCATTTTTTTTTTTTTCATTTTTCAAAAGAGCATTACAAAAACAAAAAAAAAATCAGATGGTCACATCTCAGCCAATACAAACATATTCAATTGGTTTTCAACATTTGGACATTATTTTTGATGCTCTTTCGGAAAATGAAGACAAATTTAAGAAATTCTCAAAATAGATTTTTATGATGTCACAGCTTCGGTACTCTATAGCCGAATCCACCGCAATACCGTTAACCCTAAAAAGGCCGGGCTATTTGAGGTCTTAGTACGGCGGGGGGGGGGGGCATTATGGCCCCCCCCCCCCATAAGATCTCGGCCGTGAAGCGGCTGATCTCCGCGAAAATTTGCACGCATATATATTTCATATATTATTCATATTTAAGCATTCGTTTTCACTACATATATTCATTAGACCATTCTGAATAATAATACGACAAAAAAATTGGAAGAGCCAGCTTATTTCTTATGTTATCCCTTGTTTTGATAATTTTGTATGTATTTCATTGTTTTTTTAACTTATGTATTTTATTATTTTTGTTGTTTTATTTCATTTCTAACTACATTTCAACTATTTTGACTCCCAAAACAACCACCTAAACTTTAAACAATACCCAATAACCCATGTTTGATCTGTTTTTAGGAAAAATGACTTTTTCATATGTTTTGTACACAAATCACGAAAATGAGCGATTTTTGGGCTGACATGAAAAGACAAAAGGTCACGTGACCTTGTAACCGTCGGTCCGATTATCAAAACAAATTCTTTAAAAGTTGCGCAAGACTCGAAAGAAAAAAGTCAGCGAGCGGCGGGGCGCCATCCATATGCGTTCCCAAACAATCATAACAATCGTGGAGGGGGGGGGGCATGATGGGCCCCCGGCCTTATTAGGGTTAAGAAATATTAGTGTATGAACACTAAGGGTGCGTTTATCATGTTTTGCCACTCTGAATCAGCGTACATATCGATCCCCACTATAGAAACGTGATTGCTGAATGTCTCGTTTAACGACTCCCCACGATTCGAAATAAAGCCCTTGTCTTTGCGCAGCTGCTTTGCGCCGTTTGACCCGGGAAGCAGGGAGTTTCCTGGAGGTAAACTAGACCGCGCGCTTTTTAATTTTCGATTCAATTGTCACTTTCAAAATTTCAAGTTTAAATAGGATGGCTCGTTTTTAGTTCCGCTGTTGTCTGCGTGTGTCCTTTTTTCAATTTAGTTTGTTGCTACGGCAGACAGCCAGTGAAAACGAACTCCTTTAATCAAATTATGGAAATGCTAACATCATTTTAAACAAACAAAACTTTGTTATTCCTTGCTCATTTTTCCTGATTGAGGTGTCATATGAATGGTCATGAACTTTATCCCGATTCGTACAAATGCACAATTCAGGAATAATCGATACTATTCTGGGTGCAATTACTTACTATATGCGAGCCACTTAAGGAGAATGAGGTGTTTATCTCAAATAGCGACTTAAATTCAAAGGTTACTAATTAAAAAATCAAGTGCAATAAAGAACATAAATGATGGTAAATATCAAGGAACATAAAGATAATATCCCAATTCAATTTTAACAAATTTGTATCACCCAATGATAATGATTAGCTTAAAGATAAAGACCAGTTATGGTCATGCGATTGCATTGTGAAAGAAACGTTGTGGAATCGATCAGAAAAGGTTGATCATCTAGCATATAAGTATTGGTGTGTACCGCAAGGTTCTGGAATCATCAAAATGATAAGAAATTTGGCCCAGTCTTCGTAAAGTTACAAGCACTATACACAGAAAGATGTATATGGGACTACGCACACGTGCCGACGCGTGCGTTTATCTCTCACACACCAATAAATAAACTAATTTACCAAATATATCAATTAGTAGGCGGTTTCCGGGCAAAATTTGTATCATCATGTATTAGTCAAAACATATTCTTTCACATGATTGGTAATAAGAGCTTCCATTTCATTTTTTGAAATTGGGGCATTTCCAGTACTGGTCTTTACCTTTAAACAAGGGATGCGAATCAAATTGTAATCATTATAAAGAAGAGGGTATGATACATTTACCTGTAATACGCATTAGATTTCCCTGAGCTTGAGGTTTTGTTTCAGCTGCCTAATGTCAATGTCAATAAGTGAGCAATTATTAAATATTTCGCAGTCAGACCTATTTTCATTTTGTTATAGCTCCGTGGAATCTATAGAACATTTATTTTGGGATTGCCCAATCATTAGAAGGTTTATTGCGGATGTCCAACATTACATTTTAGAGGATAAAGTTACTGTGAATAAAATTAATTTCATATTTGGGTTTTATGGAAACGTTGGAGTTCAATTTAATTTTGTTATTTTATATGCCAAATACTATATATTTTCCAACAAATGCAAAAATAGCGTACTCTCACTAAATTCTTTTTAATGCATGTTAAGGTATTATCGTTCTCTTGAACAATACATTTATGTTAAAAATAACAAATTTGTATCCTTTGATAATAGGTGGAAAAAACATTGTGTTGCTTTAAAAAAAAATTATCTTGTATAATCAGCTATATTCTTGTTGTTGATTGTATTGGTTATATTATGTATGTATATTCACATATGTTTTGTTATGTTTTGTAAAGTCGAAAGCAATATTGAATAAAGATGATTTTATTAAAGAAAAGAAAAAAGAAAATAAGTGAGCAATTGTTTGTGGAAGAATATCACACACATATACAAACTTTTAACCAACATTACTTCCTTTAGCGAAAAATGGGTACAAAAGGGAAATACTGCTGTTCACTCATCCACGGCAGCACGATTATGAATATGGTTTCATCAGACAGGGTATAAGTGACCCTTTGTCATGAAATATAATTCAGATTATAACTTTTGAATTGAAAGCTTACACAGTTCGGTGCACCTTTTGTATACGCTCTGTATAGGGATGTCCTTGGGCGGTCCTTTACACTTCTATTGCACGAGTTGTTTTGTAAATTAAGAGAGGTGTTATTACACGCCAACTTCCTTTTATGTTAATGTAAACATGACGAAGGTTTCACGTCACCGGCATTTACTAAATGGAGGGCTTGAAGCTGTAAAATAACGGACGATGGGGGAATGAAATGTTCATTGTTAGGTTATGCGCATATTACTAGCATGACTGACATACATGATGACTAACATATATATATACAAATAGGGGGAGGGGGGGGGGGGGGCAAAATAATGACACATAGATCCATTTTTCTTTGATTGATTGATTTCTATATCATATTTTAAACTTATATAATGCCATCGGTGTGATATAATTTACGATTCAAAGTACAATACATGATACCCATATTGTATAGAACAAAGACAATACATGGGAAAACATTAATCATGTTTACAATTAACATGATACAGGAGGGATACAGCGCAAGCATAAAGCTTGAACTGCTTGCAGCCCTCGATTAAACTAACATGAATAATCTACAAGGCAAAAAATGGGTCTACAATTACGTCTTCCAGTTTTCTGTTTCATTTTTTGGAAGTTATCTTTGGAATATGCTTCCGACTGATCTAAGAATTGAAAGATCAAGAACATATTTTCGTAAAAAACTCCCAAAATTACTCATAGGTGAAAACCATGAACTATAACCTTGTAATTATATAGTTGTATAAAGCAACCAGTGTAGTTTTTTTTAATTGTAATATTATACACCATACACCATCGAGTGTTTGTAAACTTTATTTTAGGCTTTAGATAACGAGAGTCAGGCTCGACTAGCACATGTGCTTTTTTTAAACTCTATTATACCATCGATCACAATCTCATTGTAAAGAGACATTTACTATTTTACTCTATCGCTGTAGAACATGTATTTTAATTCATGTCATGTTTATATTTATATTATATTGACATTGTCATTGTAAATTTATAGATATTTTGTTTCAATGTTTTCAATGGTGGTGAACATAAAAATTCAATTCAATCCCATTCAATTAAAAACTATTATTAATTTAACTAAACTGAACTAATCTAAATTAAACTAACAACCTACAGTACACAATGAAGATAGAGGATGACTTGCAATAGAGAGAGGGGGAGAGAGAGAGAGAGAGAGAGAGAAGATATAGAGGGAAAGAGGGAAGACTGTAGAACTCCAAAATACTTGACAGCTGTTGACATTAGAAAACATGTCTATGAGTGGTTGAATGAATAACATACATAAAATAAAGATAAAAGCACAAATCATTGTTATTGGGTCTGGAGCATAGTATTTACAGCTATTTTAAAAGAGTATGTCGAGGAGTGAATTCCTAATATTCGGACCAGCATGTCGAATGGATTTGAAGGATAATACGATTTTTAGATTTCTCAGATGGAATTTGACAGCTAGTATTGTGGAATACGAGTGTACATGTTTATTCACATCAAATAATAGGGGAAATAGGAGGGTAGTTTCCCGTTTTGTAAGCGGAATAATAACACGTGCGGTTTACAGGATATAAATATCATCAACTTAAGAGTTTTCAGTTAAAAAACAGTGGATTTGAATGTTCACGATAAGAAGAATTAGTACAGAGAAGTACTTCTTTCTTTTGCAATAATAAAATGGTATCGATATTACTCTTTGAACTTGCCCAGAGCCTATTACAATACGAGATAAATGGCACAATGAGAAAATTATATAGCAGAAATAAAATTTTCGGTGGGACATAATGTCTGTAATTTACATAGTATACTAATATTGCGTGAGATGATATTGAATATATATTTCACATGGTGATTGCACTTCAGATTTTCATTTATTGATATACCAAGGAATTTCGTTTACTCCTTCCTTTCTACCAATTCATCATCCAAAGATATTTCGACATTTGTATGCGTATTGTTGTTCTTGATTTTGAAGTATATGAAATTAGTTTTCTCGAGATTGAGGGAAAGTTTGTTGTCTTTAAACCAATTTGATAATTTCGGCAGCTCGGCATTGACAATTTTAAAAGTGTTTGAAGATCTGAATGAAAACAGAATAGATTCTTACCATAAGCGAATAATATATCTATTAGAAATAAGTCGTCAAAATCATTCCATAAATTGGGGTAAAAAATATTATTCCACCTCTATGACCAACAGTGTATATCCTACAATGTTGTGTGTATGCGTGAGTATGCCCCTGTATGTTTGACTCTTTATACACTGTTGTCCATAAAGAAGGAATATACTTTCTTACCTCGTGCATCAAATTTGACAATATGCTTTATTCTTGATAGTTTGTATTTTTTTCTTAGCCGTTTATATCCTGTCAGAACTTTAAGATTGAACAATAAAGTTTTGAGAAGATACAGAATAAATTATATTTCCACAATCACTTAATACAAATTTTAAAAATGGGGCAAAAGTGTTTGCCACACCAATACTTTGCCTATGATACGCTGTATAAATAATGGAATAGATAGATTGAAGGGTTCAAGATTTATATTAACTGCCTCCAGTACAAATTAATTTGCATTTGCTGTTAATATTACAAGACCAAATTTCCGAACACCAACACTATTGTATTTGGTAAAATTTTGTTTGTTCATGTTTTAAGCTCAATTTAAAAGTGGAATATTAATATTATTATGATTTGTTTCATAAATATGCAATTGAGCGATATCATAACACAGTAACCGTCATCCAATGACAATTTTATGACCGGGTAAATAATTCCAGAGAGAAGATAAGCTGCTGCAGAGGTGTGAAATATGATGGGTTAGATCCCCAGCAAGAGTCTTATGTCCTTATGCAGTGCATTCTATCTCAATCGCTTCTCTCAACCTAGGTAATAAATTGTTACCCTGTTTGATGCGAACTTTTTATGTGGTTGGGTTGCCACTAGTTCGCTTGTAAAATGATGCCTAGCCGGAACACTCCTCATGGAGCGGTGAGTGTGCAATATAACGTGTGGAATGGTAATTGACTCCAAGGACAAACATGTAGTAATCCCAAAATTAAGAGCTCATCAACTTTTATTAAGCGATATGTGACTGTTAATATATATTCTGGTTTTTCGACAGATACGTGTATGATCATGATGGTGATCTTTATGAAGACGTACGCACTGGTTGTCTTTCTGTTTTTCTTGTACTCCGCCCAGAGCCGTAAGTTTGCCCATTTTATTCTTTTTATATTTGTTTTAGCATTTTTGTTATTGTTAGTTCAGTAATTGTAGTAGAAGAAGAAAAAGAAGTAATACTAATATTAGTACTGTGTGCATTATTAGTGTGATTATTGTTGATTTTGTTGTTGTTATTATTAGTATAAATAATATCACTTTCATCATCATCACTATCATTATTATTTTGATTATTAATGGTATTGATATCATTATTATCATTATTTTTGTTATTTTCATTAACATGAGCATTATTATCTTGCTTTCTACTAGTATAACTATCATTATAATGTCGTTATAAACATGTTCTTATTATTATCATTATAACCATCATTACTATTTGTATTATTAATATAAGCATTATTGTTATCGTGGAGCTAATCAAGACCGGAAATTGGTTATTTTGCATAACCAATGAGTTGCACAGTCCTTTGCTCCATTCATGTCTATGGTTTTGTGAAAATATGCACGTGTGGCAAACGGGAGGTCGTGCAAGAAGGTGAAGAAAGCAACTAGAGTGTCTTGTAAAATGATTTTAGCATAGGTACGCCCTGATGGAGAGATTGTTTGAATTGAATTTGTTCATTAAAAACAACATGACATGCAGCTTAAGGCTGATATTTTCTGTTCTACGTAGTAATGTATTATTTTTGTAATTTTGATTAAAAAAGTAATATTAAAATGATAATTAAAACCAAACAAGAAACTTATTATTTATTTTAGATTTCTAAACTTAAGAAATGTGTGGATACGCAGCTCATCAAAATAGTTTGGGTAATGTGACGGATTTATGTACACAAATTTAGAACATCCACAACATTTAGATTGGATTTTATTGGCATTGTCTTTGAAAGCAGATTACACAACGTGGAAAAAGTACACAACAATATGTTGATGATTATAATTTGAGAATGATAATTTGAAGTCACATACATTTACAGATGACGTGATTATAAAGAGCTTCGAGAATCAAGGCTAGTGCAACTTCAATATCATTATGTACATCAAATATTTGTTATGTTTGGCCGAGGGGGATAATTAATTGCGGATAAAAAATTACGTAACTGCTACTTGACAGATGTACAAACAGCTCGGCTGTGAACTGACATTGATATTCTCGAATCAAATCAAATTCCAAGATTTCTACAGGATTTACTGAGATGGACGAATAATACCATCTTCAATTGGAATAGAAGGAAGGCTTAACTTATTTATTAGTATGTATCATGGCTACCGGATTTACACTATAAACGTGGAGTATGTGCGTGTGTTTGTGTGTGGTCGCTTATGTAAGTTATTGTTTGTTTATTGTCAAAGTTTTTTAAATCAATACAAACAACAAAGTGTATAGGTTACTTCCATAATTTGTTTGTGTTTTCCAAGGGTCCGTGTATGAGCCAGTTATTTTTCTGTGCGACTCGGGAGGGAATTTCATTTTCGAGAGCACCGCTGACGAGCTCGAGTTCCATCCGCTTCCACTGCCCAACGTACGGCAACCGGTGGCCGTCGGATATGACTTCGACGACGATGTCGTATTTTGGGTCAATGCTGAAGACGGGTCTCTAAATCGCGCTAAACGCAATGGATCGGGTTATGAGACATTGGATGCCGGTCATGGTGAGTATTTTCTTTTTTCAATTCGGTGGAGGTGTCGGGGTATAGTGGTTCGTTCAATTGACTCTCAATCCTAGGGTTGAAGGTTCGAACCCCAGCTTGGCGTCCTTTAGCAAGACATTTGTACACATTTGCCACCCTCCACCTAAAAGTTAATGGGAACATTGCTACTGACGGGGTAATGATAATTGCTGGGCCTGATAAACTAAAATATAATTATTACTGTTATTATTATAATTGATCATATAATTATTATTATTATTGTTATTATGATTACTATTTTGTTATTATTATAATCATTATTATTATCATTGTTTTTTTTACTATTATTATTATTATTATTGTTTTTATTATTATCCTTTTTCATGACTATAATTATTGTTATTGTTATTATTATTATCATGGCCGGATCTTAAATAGTCTAATAAGGAAAGGGCGGGAGAAAAACCTCTGACGAGCCACCCCTTCCAAACCAAGTTTATCCAATATCACCCCCTATAGTCGTTTACGGCTTCCCTACAAGCCGAGTGTGGTCGTTGGGGATTGTGTATTAATACCATTATATATTGTTTTTCTCTTTTTTATTTGCCTCCCAGCGGGGGGGGGGGGGGGGGGGGGAGAGGGGGGGGGGTCACCCCTAAGTTCCCATGGATCCACAAAATATGAATGAATTGAGGTTGTAAATACCTGAACCCATTTTGATCGTGTGTGGTTTAACATGAAAAATATTTAACAATATTTAGTAAATTAACTTCGACTAAAGAGTCCAATCCTTATCGCTCGCGATAGTTTAAAAGAATAAACCAACTTTTAGGAATATTCAAGAATCCCCAGACGAATTAATAACCTTGGTCTTATACTTTATTCTTAATCACCATTGCTATCAACTATGGAATAACACTATTCCAGGCACTAGTAGATTGTTTTACAAATGGAATTTATTTCGGACTTGGGTTGTTTGAAGTATTCATAGTAAAATTTTCTGCCAGACATTTTGATGATGATGATGGTGGTGGTGGTGGTGATGTTGATTGTATTAATGCTACTACACTAATACTATTACTAATACTAATACCACTACTTTTACTTCAGCTTCTACTTCTACTATCACTAATTATGCTACTACTAATAATAACAATAAAAGTTCAAGGAATTTCTTTTCTCCGGGTACCCATTCACCTTCTTACCTGGCTTGAAAAGTACAAATGTAGCCTGCAATATGAAAAAAAAATTGACAGGTATTCGAACCATTTGGTTGACACTACACCATAACATCTTTGCAAGTGGCGTACTAAGCTCAATCGGGTCCTCTCGTCGGGTCGGGTTGCCGGGTTACACAAACTATCTAGAATAATCGAGCTCTATTTTCCCTCACAGGATCAAGTGTAACTTATGTGAAATACATCCCATTTATCATCAACGTGTTGGATCTAGTTTACCCGAAACTTTCTGAAAAACCTACAGGAAACCTACGGAAACTATCATTTTGATCCGACACTTTTTATTTATCTTTTATATAGTTTGTTTAAGAGATAAATAATCACAATAATTCATTAATAAACTAGCGATCGAAACATTATCGTTTCATGGGTTCGTTTCCACAACATGTTGTTGTTGTTGTTGTTTTAGTTTATAGGCGTTTTTCATTCAGAAGTGAATATTTACGCCTCTTCTCTTAGGATTTTTATTCCTTTAAAATTAGATTTACTTTTTTGATATATAGATTTGGATAAATTGGATTTTTAAAAGCTAAACTTTTTTTTAATGTTGAAGAATTCAGTGGCTGAATGGTTAGCCTTATCTCAAGTACCATAGATTTTTCACCCCAAAAAAAGAAATGTGATTAGTATCACCCAGTTCACCAGACCTTTCGTGAATATGGGGGCATGTTTTCACAAAAGTCCGTGTAACCAAACGAAGTTACGCGTCGACCTTTCGCAAATAAAGGGGTATGTTTTCTGCGAAATTTCGGGTTAACGGACAACTCGACCCGACGCCTAGCCCATGGTCAGGAATGACGTAGGTCATCGTGAGTTTATAGGAAGACACATATTTGCCCTTCTTACCTATATTTCTTTCAACATAGATGTTATTGATCTGACAATTCACGTTCCATCGAAAAAAATCGCCTGGATCAACGTGCATAGAAATCTATCAGGATTGTTTGACTACTCGTCTGGTCTTCAAGGCAACACTTTTGCCGGTAACAACTTTTCTACAGTAGCGGCTCATCAACATGGGTAATTAAACAAAAATCGTGTTTGGATTATGTGTGATGTACTATAATTAAGTTTCATCTATTTACGAAGAATCTTCATCGACCTTCGAGCAAGAAAATTTGCGACGGTCCAATAATGCTTCTTGAAGGAATGGAGAAGAAGACAGAAAGACAGGAAGAAGAAGGTAAAGAAGAAAACGGCGACGAAGGAGAATATAAAGAAAACAAACACTCAATTTAACAACAACAACAACACTGTCGATAATAAACAAGTTATATCTAATCAAATACAGTATCTGACTATATCTTAATCCATTGTAAACATTTTTAAGTTTTTGTACGACACCAATGTCAGGATGATTAGGTTTGCGATCATCGACCTACCAACAAAAACTAAAAAATTAAATATCAAAATTGGATGCGCAAGAGAGTGACATATCCGGATCAACAAAATAGTAATTCATTGATCATCCCTAGACTACGATTTGAATAATTACACACCATACCAGTTACTGTTGACTTTTATCAAAATGTTCAAGTACAAATTCATTTATCTACACAGGAACTTCTATGTCATCGACAACACACCATCAAGTGTAGATATCCACACTTTATACAACAGTTTCTACCCCATGGCGACAAACGTAATGACTGGGCTTACTTCGGCGAGGAGTCTTGCACTCGACAGGGAAGGTAAAGATGTAGTGCTGTACAGTGTGTCCCAGAAAAAAAAATCGAAACCGAATTTCATGACAGAAGTTGTGTATCACATGAAGAAGAGAAGTAGAGCTCTCCATATATGTATGTCTCATTAAAGAAATTATTCATTATGATAGAAATTTCTGCCCGAAGATCCGGGTTTTTTTTTCTTCAAAATTTAGAAGCCCCCCCCCCCCCCCCCGGGCTATGTAGTTTCAAAATAGCCCAGGCTATATAGGGTTAACCCTTCAGAGTTACCATTCCTTTTTAAGAATCCAAGAATATTATGTTTAGTGGTTATTTTTAGTTCGATAAACACCATTGTGCAGCATAAAAAGAGGTACGTATGCGTGGGGTCTCTCCGAATATTGCTTTCTATTCTATAAAAAAAAACACTTTCGTATCAACATCCACCTAATCGAGTGAGTACATGTCCTGTGATTTCTCTAAGACTAATAATATGATCAACACAAGTTTCTTTTGTGTGTTTTTTGGGGTAGGGGGTGTTTGAATTTGTTTTTTTTTGCAGGAGTTCGATTACATTTAGTACGAGTCCGAGATGAGAGATTGTATTACTTTTACTTGTCGGAAATTTAGGAGACTTGAGCCCCCACAAAATCAGATACTTTATTTCAGTTAGTCTCGATAAACCTCAGTACTTAATTGTCTTAATATTGTTTGTTTTTTCTCCTTTTGTTTCCATTCTTTTTTCTAATTTAAAAACGTAACATCCAGGAACGCGCCTTTTTATCTTTGATGACCAAAAGGGAACGATCGAGTCTTTTGGTCCACTTGGGGGGGACCAGGTGACCCTTTTCAGAACGGAACGCACGTTACCAGTTGATATCGCCTGGTACAGGGGAATACCCCTGTGGACAGATTCCGCTACAAGAGGTGTTACCTTTCTCCACGGTCACCGGGGTGTTTCGCCTGCTTCGGCCAACATTCTTCATTTTGGAAATCCCACAGGAATTCATGTTTATCATGGTAATATAGATGGCAATTCTGAGCCAGTCTCCCCTTTTCCAAATCATGAAAAATTTGAATTTTGATAAACCATTTATATAAAAATCAATAATTATGAATATACAATATTCTGAAAATAGTATAAATTCTTCAAAGTTCATACAAGATGTTGTGAAATGTTATGCACGCAATATGATGCAAATTATATAACCTGGGCAAAGGCATGAGGAAATCAAGTTTTAGGGAATCAAAAGGAAAATTAATGGGATTAAACCATATAGAGGAGGACATGACGTCACAAACTGAAACCATCTTGGCAATTTGTGTTGTGATTCTCATTGTTCCATAGTTTTACATACTTTTTTAAAAATTCATAACTTTCTTATTAGTTATCCGATTTTGCTCAAACTTTTTTTGATTGGTTTGTCTGATTTTTCTGCTTTTATTAAAAGTAAGTTATTTTTCGAGTGGACTTGTCCTCCAAGGTAAAGTCAAAGATTTGGGTACTAAAATTACTCCCCTACTTTAGAATATTGACAACTGCACTTTCCTTTTAATGTATAGAAAGATGTTTTGGAAGTTGGGCTTCAGTTATTTGATGTTCTTCTTTACGACAACGTTTTACATTTTCATCCCCTTCGCAATTAGAAATGTTTGAACTCTTATTTGCTCTATTTCTTAGGCCAATTTTACTCAAAGAGACCCGAAGAGAGGTGTCTTGCAGATGAAGTTACATGCGGAGATCTTTGCATCCCTTCTGCATGGCAATGTGACGGACTCGTTGACTGCCTCGATCAGTCGGATGAAACAAACTGCGATCCAGCCGAAGACTCCGGTATGTCTGTTCAAAAAAACAATTCTTTCATTAAAAAAATATCAACAACAATAATGATAATGATAATAATAACAACGATGATGATGATAATAATAATGACGATAATAACAATAATAACAATAATGCAAAAAAAAAAAACAACAACAGCAAATATAATGATAATAACAATGAAAATAATAACGATGATAATAATAATAATAATAATGATGATGATGATAATGATGACTTCAAATAATTATTGAGCGCACATGTCCAAATGCCAATACGCTCCTGGCGCTCGAACATTATTACCCCGGTTATAGCTGGCGGCCATATTGTTGTGTTCATGTATATCGGGTATCTTTTTACAATTGGGGTAGAGAGTGGCAAATGTGGATAAGTTTCTTGCCAAGGAAGTTAGTGCTGGGCTGATATTTGAACCCCCAACCCTTAGATTGAGGGTCAAGTAAATTAACCGCTATACCCTTATACCTCCACAGACGACGTTCCAAAGATTAATTTAAGTTAAACGCTCCAGAGAGACGTCACTGTTTCGATTGCAATACCAATTCTCCTATCAACCATAAGCAGGGTCTTATAGTATGCAATCATATTTTGACCAATGTTTAATAATATATCCAATAAGTCAATTTGCACTGTATTTGAGGTCCATCATGTGAAATATTTTACTGCGTAGCCTTCGCATAAGCACTAAACAACTCACACGCGGTATCGTATCGCTAATCAATAATTGTATGATGACATCGCCAAACTTCTTCCCTTGCATTCATATTTCGGTCAATTCCAAGCGTAACGGAATGACACTACTAAAGAATTTGTTGAAAAGAATATTACAGATATGTCAATAAAAGGCTACAAATTCATTATATAATATATTATATAATATATGGCATTTCCACAGCAGGTGAGTTTGCTATCAGCCATTCATCAAATTAATAACATTTTGATATCTCTTTTATGGAATGACGAAAAATTTACCTTTTATAATTATCATTCCGAAACAAGCCCTTGTAAAAGAAAAAAAATGATGGGAAACCCAATTGTTGTGAAAGGACTTCTTCATAATGCTAAATACACTACTCATTGCAGATGTAGTATCTAAAATAATATCGGTAGTGATATTCGTTTGTCTCGCAATGTATGGTCAACAAGGCATTTAAAAGATCACGACGTTTCGTGCGCCGCTGCAACACTTCGAGCGTAAAAACACGCTTGCTTACATTATATTTTATCACCTGACGTAGTGTTGCAGCGGCGCACGAAACGTCGTGATCTTTTAGATCCATTGTTGAACATACATTGCTAGACAAACGAATATCACTAGCAATTTTATTTTCGAGACTTCATCAAAGTTGCCATATCAATTTGTAAAAATGTTAAAAAATTAGATGTCATTCTGTAACGCTCGGAACTTTCCTTTCATGCGTAACCATTACCATTTTACACATTCTCGGCAGGTTCTCTGATGTTTCTGACAAGCATTAGTGGAGGGGCAATTTATGTTGCACACACGAACAATCTGAATTTTAGGCAGCTCCCGTTTCTCTTTGTACAAAAGCCAGTAGCAGTGGGGTATGACGTCATAGCAAAGGAAGTGTATTGGACAGACGTGGAAAGAAAGACGTTAAGTGCTGCTCAAATCGATGGGTCTAATCAAAGAATAGTCGTTCAAGGGCTTGGAGGTTTGTGTTTCTAACGTTTAAGCAATATATCGGTTATAGAGGGTATTACAAAGTTTTGGTATGGGGTCATGAATTTGGTTCCAATGAACATATTAGAAGCATATGCTATTTTACAATATTCAATGATCGTGGTCGCGGTTGAAATCGAGTCTAAAGCAATGAAATTGTCAATAATAAACTCTTTATGTTGCAGAGCGCCCTCTCAAGACAAATATTTCTTTAGCTTCAAAACATTTGTTTTACTGCAATCAACCGATTTGCTTTTCCCGTGAGGAAATTATATATCAGAACTGCATATTCTGAGATTTCCATGGTACTTATAATATATCCACAGGAGCATCCATATCAATTTTTTAAAGAATGACTATCAATCCAATTGTCAAAATCTCCCAAAAATGTGCATTACTTTTTATAGGGCTCAAGTACTCACTCCACCGCATGTTGTGTGATTTACATGTACAAAATGATTGCCAGAACCCACGCCCCTTCCTGAAAGGCCCTAATATATAATCTTTATATGTACTTACCTATATGTACATAATATATATATATATATATGTGTGTGTGCGCGTGTGCGTATGTGTGCGTGTGTGTCTGTGCGTGTGGTGTTTTTATAATATCATTCTTCTACAAATGCTCCTACTTTAAACAAAAACAAAAATAAATAATCATGGTAGATATTGGATTTTTTTTCATATTTCATGTTTTCATTTATTATTATTATTTTTTTTTTTTTGGGGGGGGGGTGGGATTGTCGACGGGTGAAACAAATTTATCCGATACAGTATTAAAGTACCAAATGTAGTATTATCAAATTCGCAGTGCCCTATTTTCAAAATGTAAAAATTTCCTTCCAATTTAACGCAGTTCCTGATGGTCTTTTTGTGGATAGCGACAACGAAACTATTTTCTGGACAGATACGGACTTTAAAACCATCGAATCCATCCAGTTTGACGGATCGAACCAGCGAGTACTGATAAACGATGTAGATATGCCGAGGGCAATTACAATTGTTCCAGAAAACAGGTTTGACATCGTCTAATATTTCCGCTTTTTCCATGTTGGAAAGTATTTGATCAATACCACTTAATTAATGAACGATATGCAAAACAGAGAAATGTCTTGGAGGAAAAGAGAGCGGGGGGGGGGGGCAGGGGCAAAATAAGAGAAGTGGAAGCCTTTTTTGCCGGTATATACCGTCCTTTAATTTCATGTATCATTTTTCTACAAATAAGAAAGTTTTGATTTAAATAAAAATGAAATCTCTATTCGTATGGGGAATTAAAAATGGCTAAATGAGTAAGATTCAGGCGACGTAGTATACTTTTCCAATTGTCCTATCATACACAAAGTGGCAAAAATGTCAATTAAAAAAAATGAATTACTGAGGAGGAACTTTTTTCTTTAGCGGACCTGTATAATAATATTATTTTTTATATACCAATTTCAGCAATTTCAGCAATAACGGGAAGCTTAATGGCCGTGCATCATAATCAACTGACCGAATTGCCAAATTGAGATTGGCATAGAATTATTATAAGTATTATAATATTTCAAAAATCTTAACTCTCTTATTAATTGGTCCAATTTATTTCGAGTCTTTCACATTGAGTTTCTTTGAGTTTCTCTGCGTTCATACCATGAACTCATTACAAAGGCTGGATTACATTTCAATACAGGAAGCTCTATTGGACGGACTGGGGGAGTACACCCAAGATTGAGATGTCTAATCGGGATGGTTCTGGTCGTCAGGTGATTCTCGATACAGACATCGAATGGCCAAACGGTATCACTTACGATATGCAAGGTAGTCTAAGACTCTTTAACAAGGTTTAATTACCATAACTGATTGTCAGTTGTAGTTCCGAAATCTTAAATAACTCTTAGCTGAACATATAACAAGAATTGCGAGCCCACAAATTAGAAAAAGAGTCTTATGTGTCATTTTTGTCATTATTTATTAGTCACGAAAAGATACCTTCCAAATGACAAGCATAGCAATAAAAATCCAAATTTTTAAAATCTGTATATATATATATATATATATATATATATATATGTGTGTGTGTGTGTGTGTGTGTGTGTGTGTGCGTGTGTGTGTGTATGTATATAAACAGCATGTTGACTATGGAAGATTATCAAATGCCTAAATTGCCACGCACTAAAGAATGCGGGCATTGTAATCACTTGGCGTTAATCGCCGTTTTCAAAAATCTGCCTTTACTCGGTTTTGAAATCATTTATAAATCCTGAAATATAGTCTCCACGTGAAGCTTATATTATCCCTCCTTATATGTGATTAATAATAAAAAATGATTGTGACGATTTGATTATAGGAATTATATAAATTTGTAATATCTTCTCACAACTTTATTGATCAATCGATAGTGTCACAAAGTTTGATCAAATACATTTTTAAGAAGGTACGAACTGTATCTATGAAGAATGAAATCATAATGTCACAATCATTTCACGAAAAGAGGTAGGGAAATATTATTCCAACTCCATAGGCAACAATGCATGTTCCCTTTTTTCTTTGAAATAGGGAATCGGTTGATTTGGTGTGATGCTCGTCTCGACAAGATTGAATCGTGTGACCTTGATGGTGGTGGAAGGAAGATTCTCCTTGATAGAACCCACGGTACCTTGCATCCGTTTGGTGTGATAGTGCACGAGGGTACGGTGATGTGGAGCGATTGGGAGCTGAAAGGAGTAGGGATAGAGGAGCCTGCCAATCAAACATGGCCTGATCTGTACTCATCTGTCCTCATCATTGCTCAACCCTCCGGCATCCACGTCGTAGGTGAGAATATCATTCAATTAAGAAAATTACAAAAATTGACTTTGGAAAATGAGAAGAAGGAGGAGAAGAAGAAAAAAATAAGAATGGCAAGAAAGAAGCCCCTTCACCTTTCACATGAAATACCAAGCATTTGTGATTGACTTTTATTTTGATTCATTTAATTGCCAGGCAAATTGTTAAAAGATATATAAAATAAATGTTATGAGAAATAAAAAAAGACAAATCATGCCTGGGCGTAGAAGGAAATTGGTTCCTGCATGTAAATATGTCGTATTTTGACTCAAGACAAAACTCTGGCAATTATCTTTCAGTTGACTCATGTTCTGATGAGCCTTGCACTTACGGAACATGCCATCCGTTAGGTGTATCTGATTATGAGTGCGATTGTATGACTGGATTCACTGGTAAAGACTGCGACACAGGTAATTCGGATTTTTAACAATTTTTCCATCAAGTTACAAGTACGAGTATTATCAAAAATGAAGCAGAAGCTATTATCAAAGACGAAGAAGATGAGCAAATGAATAATAAGAAGAAGAAGGAAAAGAAGAAGAAAAACCCTTTCACTGTGTTATGTTGTAGGTATGAGGTAACAGAAAGTAGGGTGACAATAGGCTAAAGCTATACTTAATTTCATTTTTCGTTAAAAACCCAAATATGTATGTGTCAAATATCGTTTCGACATTCTCCGCAGTACATTTTTTTTCAATTAGTAAATGAATGAATAATATATTATAATGAGCCTGATATATGTTAAATAATTAATAGCCACAATACGTTATTGTATTACTTTTCACATAAAATACTAAGCATATAATTACTTTGATTATGTCAATTGCCACCGAATTATTAAAAGCTATATAAATGAAATGATATAAGAAATACAACAGGCTTTTCATGCCTGGGCGTAGAAGGAAATTGGTTCCTGCATGCAAATACGTCGTATTTTGACTCAAGAAAGAACTCTGTCAATTATCTTCCAGTTGACTCATGTTCTGCTGAGCCTTGCACTTACGGAACATGCCATCCGTTAGGTGTATCTGATTATGAGTGCGATTGTGTGACTGGATTCACAGGTAAAGACTGCGATACAGGTAATTAAACATGTTAACAATCTTCCCAACAAGTTACAAGTACGACTATAATCAAAGATGAAGCAGAAGAAGAAGGTGATGAAGAAGATAATGAAGAAAAGACGAAGAAGAAGAAGAATATCTAATTCACTGCTTTTTGTAGAGACACAGTCAGTGTATAAAGTAGGGTAAAGACTGTTCGTCCTTAAATTTATACTCTTTCTTACAGTCAATTGCAATCAAATAAACATACACATATGGTGGTTCTAGGTCCATGCTACCTAATATCGAAACACCAGCGAAATTTTACTACAACCGACTGTTCTAGTATTCCACCCCAAATCGTGGAAGTTTACATACTTCAATACGTTCTTCACAGCTATCACATGCGCCTTACCGATTGAAACTGAAGAGAGTCACATCAAAGATCCCAAAGATCTCTATACTCCTGGTGAGCGAATCATCATCACATGCAATAAAGATGAGAATGCAAGCACGACTTGGATATGTAATGCGTCCTCGGGGTCCTGGGATGTTACAGAGGATCTGAAGTGCCCAGGTGAGTATGTTTTAGTTTGGTATGTAAGATGTATGGAAGCTAAACGTGCAACGAGAAGATACCTCTTTTTTGAACTCGCTAAGGCACCTTGTAATAATAATAATAATAATAATAATAATAATCATTTAAAGTCCACTCCAAATTTGATTAAGTTAAACCGAAAATGGAAATTCTTTTTGGCCAATTGATCGTGAGCCCGACAGCCACTGAGCAGCGCCAGATCGACGTTGCTCTATCCCGTATTGTTCAACGCCAAACAAGGTAGCAGCAACTCCCGTCTTTTAACGTCTTTTGGTATGACGCGGCCGGGGTTCGAACCCACAACCTCCCAGTTGTGAGGCGGACGCTCTACTGACTGAGCCAACACATCGGTCCTCCACGACGGGAAGGCAAGTAGATGACTGTTTATTACTCTTTAATACCCCCTTCACATACACGGATTTTCCTTACGAGTCCTTACGGATCGCCAACTCGTAATCAATCGCAAGCATCCGTAAATAACTCGCTGGTATCCGTAAATAACTCGTCACAACTCGCAACAACTCGTATACACTCATAAGGATCCGTGAAAGGAGAGGCACATTTTTTGACATGTCAAAAATCTTCTTACGATCGTCCACGAATTGATTTGTCCGCAAATAGCTCGTAAATAGCTCGTAACAATCCGTAACCATCCGTAAACCGCACGCAACGACACGTACCCATCCGTAAACTGCTCGCAAGAATCCGTAAATGACTCGTAACAGATTTTGTTAACGATTCGTTACGGTTAGTTTACGATTTGTTTACGGATTACTTACGGGTTATTGCAAACAGTTTACGGATGGTTACGTGTGCTTACGTGTTGTTTACGATTTTATTCGGGTCATTTTACGATGGCTTTACGGATTGATACGGGTTATTACGAGCATTTTAAGTGTATTTACGAGTACTTTACGAATACATACATTTACTTTACGTATGCTTACGAACTGTTTACGATTTGGGGAAAGGTATAAAAGCTTCAAATGCGAACACTTCCTTTTCAGTTGTTATTTTTTTTTGCTAAAAATCGTAAGGCTCGTAGATACTCGTAACTTACTCGCAACTATTCGTAACAACACGTAAACAGGTCGTAACTAACACGTTAGTTGCTCGTAGTTATCCGTGACAACTCGTAACGAATCGTGGACTGTTGCCGTAAATGCATCGTAATAACTCGTAATAAACCGCAAAAAGCTCGTAATAACTCTTAAACCGGTCGTAAAAGTGGCCAAATCGTAAGGATCCGTGAAAGATCCGTGAATTTGTGCGATCCGTAAGGACTCGTAAGAAAAATCCGTGTATGTGAAGGGGGTATTAGTCGCCTTCTCGTCATCTTTACGTAAAAAGGGCGCCTTGGTTCGAAGTAAAACTCATCTTCTCGCCTTTGTTCAAATGTTTTTTTTTATTAAAAAAGGCGCCTTGGCGAGTTTTAACAAATCACCTTTTCGCCGTATTTACTTCAAATAAAGAAGGCGAACAGTTGGCGAGTTTTACTCTTTTAGCAAGTCGCCTTCTCGTCTTAAATTGGCGTTTTGGCGAGTTAAACAAGACTAGTCGTATTTTTGCTGCACGATTAAGCTTTCGTAAAGAAGAGCCCTCCTCCATCCAATGATATTCGTGACTTAGGAGACAGAATGATTTTATCCCCAGTGAATATTCATTCCCTGGCAAAAGATTTCATCGACAGCAGAAGTCGATTTTTAAAATATAAAAGAATCATAATGATCAGTGAAAGTTTAAATAAAGAAAGAAGACAAGAAGAAGAAATAGGAGAAGAAGAAGAAGAAGAAGAAGAAGAAGAAGGAGGAAACTGATGATGAATTTCGGGCTCCAAGTGTTGGTCCAATCTGTCCCAAGACCGATCTCGAGGACATAAGTAAGGCGTAATAAATCATTGTAATCATTACAAAATGGTGAATTTTCTTTGAGATCTCACGTGACACAAATTATCAGATGGTTGAGATCTGGTAAAAGTGACAAATAATTCATTTGCATTATTGTTCATTTTTTGCATGCAACTTTACCCTGATAATGAATGGTCTTCAGTCGGTATCATATTCGAAATGTTACCAGAACAATCTGAAAAAGAATCTGGATAAATTATCAGACCACATATCTGTAGTCCGTTCCCTATACCCATCTCCATGTGAATAAGATTTTTAGCGAGATTTAAGTCAGAAATCATTCCATTTTGTTCCATTTTTCATAACATATAAATTTGCTCTTGTTTCAAGGATCAACAACGAACCATACTGGTCGTACGATCGGAATCGCTTCCGGCGTTATCATTTTGGCTGTTCTGGTGCTCATCGCGTTCTGTGTTTTCGCGTAAGACAATTTCACAATCGTAGATATTTACCATCAATACTGAAATTCCGGATCACACGAAATATACCAGGACTTAGCTGTTTATCAAAATAATGATGATAATACTAATATTAATTATACTAAAGAATTATGATGAGGATAACAACAATGATAATTATTAGTAATTTGGCTTTATAAAACGTTGAAGACATCAAAGATGTCTTTAAATATTTTACAGATCTATTATTACCCCCTGTTCGGATTCAGTCAGCACACAATGAATGCATAATCTTCATTCCTTGTGAAGCATTTTAGACAGACGCCATTTCACAGTGGCTCACAATGCTGAGTAATTTACAATGACTTCCGCATCCTACCCCATCCTTGTAAAAAGACGATAGAGGCACGCTGGGACTCGAACCACCAACCCTCGGATTGAGAGTGAAGTGGATGAACCTATATTCCATGACATTCCCGAATGATAACACTTTTTTCAAAGGGAACCTCTCGTATTTGCAATATAATTTTTATCTAAATCAATATACTATAGTTATTATTCTTTTTAATAACAACAACAACAATTAGCATTACTGTTATTTTCATCGTTATAACAATCTTGATACTAGCATATATACGAAAAGTAGAATTAAAGCTTAAAGGAAATCGAACCCTGATAGCAAATTAATTTGAAAGAAAGTAAAATAGAACTGAGATTCGCACAGATGTAGTGATTTCATATTTCAAACAGATTTAACTCTTGATCATTGAACTGATTCATTTCAAATTTCCTCTATTCTATTTCTCTTGTCTTCTGCTTCTATACAAGTTAATTCATTTCGAAGTTTGGATTTCTCTTTACTTGTGTATCATTTGATTATCCCCATGTTTAAGGAGGTAAAACATTAATACAGTCAATTTGGTTTATCATTTTTCAGATATATAAAACGAAGGAAGCAACCTCAAGTCACGAATGGGATTACACCAGAGCAACGGGAACGTGGGCCCCTCCCGCATGCACCACAAAACCATATTTACATGGAAATGGACGAAGACCAGGATTATTGCTCCGGAATATCTAATCCAAATAGTATGGGTCACATTTATGATACTAATCTAGTCGATGGCAGACCAGAAGCGCAAGGTGACTCCCGTGAAGATCAACCCAGATATGAAACAACGCTAAGATCCATAACGCAGTAACAATCTAATTTCTGGTCTAAGATCACGTTTAAGGAAGGCAGTCAGACACAACCTCGGAAAATCGAGCACTTTTTTACCCAGACATAAATCCTTTTTTTTTTGTCGCACTCGACCCACTGCCGTCTGAAGGTGGAGTAAATGGTTAAATGGCAGGAATTGATCTTAAAATTCTAGAACGCCATAAAATTGGGAGCCATATTAAAGCCAGGATAATAATTGGGGAGCGCCAGGCGTGTCAAGTCTGACAGACATGCAAGAACCCACGCATTCCTATAATACGCACACCACTAATATTATTATTATCATTATTATTAATATTATTATTCTTATCATTATATTTATTATTTATATTAGTATTATCACTAATGTTATTAGATTCATCCCATGCCTTTTATGCGGGCTCTATCGTGTGTTAAGGGCCGTTTTTGCGTATTTACATGTGTTCGGTTTTCAAAATTTGTCTCTGACTGAAAGAAAATCTTAGACCAAAAACCAAATTCCTTTGTTAAATATGTTTTTTTTAACTAAAGCATGAATAAACCCAGCATTGTCTTTCATTTTAGTAATATGCTGGTCTAAATATGCACTAATCCAGTGCAAGTTTGATCCCATCCCCATTGATAATTGAAAGGAAAGAAATAAGGAAAAGAAAAATACATTAAATTAATTTAAAGACGACAACGATGAAGTATTGGATAAGGATTGTGTAAAAAAAATGCGGGTTGTGGAGCAAACAAGTTTAAAAATACAAACATGTGGGGTCATTTTTATAAAAGACAAAGGTTCTTTGGGCCTAGTATTGTAAGAACATAGAGGGTTTGTGGCTGTTGTTGCTGGGGGGGGGGGGCATAGCATTGGGATATTTGGGCTCTGAAATAAGTGTTTATTAATTGAAAAAAACATATATCGAATTGTTAAAATTGTTGTACATTATGAAAACAAATATCATGCGTCATATTAGTGTAATACATGTATATATAACCGTTCATGTAGTATTACCAGGACATCTATATATAACCCTAAATGGTACACTAACCGGACATCATAAAAACTAGTATATTACCCTATCCCTAACCCTAACTTAAAATCAATATAACTAATCAAACTAATGACTAATGATTTAATCTGTTGTTTCATAGGAGACCATTAAGTTTCCTCTGCATGCAAAAGTTCGTAGAGGGCAGTAATTTTATTAATCGATCGCTAACAGGACACGAAAATGTCCTGCTTATGACCATGTCTACTTGATGACTCGTTTTTGTTAACTTTATATGTCCGTCTAATGACGTTGTAAGATGTATATAAGATAATGTTTTGGGTAATATAGAGGTGGTACTGCATAGTAAGGGATTTAAGTTGTGTTCTCGTTGTATTTTGTATTGTTTTGTTTGGGTAATGTAGTGGTAATGGTGCATAGTATTTGAAATAAATGGGTATTTGGGTATTTAGGTGATTCGGGACACAGTATCGAAACTTAAGGGTATTGTAATAAGAAGTATTTAGTTTAGGAATATTTTATGTTTAAAGAAGTATTGCTACATACTATAAGAAATCGAACTTTTGTTATATTGAGGTTGGAGACATAGTACTGAAGCATAGGAGATTATGAGTATAGTGGTATTGGTTCTCAGTATTGGAACATAGGGGGTCGGGAATTTATAGGAGTTTGACCCAATATTTTGGAAAATTGTGATGTCACAAGTGTTGTTTAAACATTTCAAAATGTAGAGTTGTTGAGATATATGAATGAAATATCATTTATGCATGCCGAGGCATTTAGTAAACACATAGACAAAAATCTGACCAATAATAAGGATATCGCAAAGGCATATTTCCATTTACAAATAACTGACCGAAGGATAATTTTTGTATTAACTCCTCGGCCAATGGTCTCAGGTATGATTCTCCAATTTTAGAGAAAATCTTCAATTTCACTGCGGAGCATTTCCATGCACTCTGCAGTGGCGTATCTGAGCCTTATGTTCAGAGGGAGGAGGGGGATATTTGAACCAAGGTCAAGTCTTGTATAAGTAAACAAGGGGCGGGGGAAGATGAGGAGTGTTTCATAGCTATCTCTTCTTTAACATGTACATGATTTCGTTTATTTAAATATCCATTTTAATATAGGTTCCTTTCATGAGGCCGCCATCACGTTCAAGCTCTAGCTTTAGTTGGCGATCTCCTACATTTTGTTCAAAATTGAAATGATTTAACTATGTGTTGTTTGAAAGGTATTATGATTTAAATGATTTATATTTTCATATGATTATATATGGATTCTTTTACGTTTGGCAATATATCTTGTTTGTATATTTTTGTATGCAGATACGTAATCAAACTAATAAAAATATTTAGCAAGCGAATTTAGCCAAGTTTGGAGTAAAGAGTGAAGAAGTCATTAAATCGAATGAATAAAGAAAAATGTATGTGGAATATTGCGTTTTTCTTAAATCTGACCTTTATTACAGGTTCCCATTGCTCAGGCATTATACCATGGCTGAAGTTTCTTTCAAGTGATAAGTCATTTTCTACAAAGAGCGCTGCCATTGACAATATTATTTTTCTGTCACAAAAATGCGGCTAGAAAAACATGTACTCAACCAATGTTGGCAAATGTGCCATCATTTTTCTTCTAAAATAAGTTATATCTACTGAAAATGGTAAACTGTTCCTGACATTAGTGTAGGTATACTATTTCGTTTTTATTGAGCCACCCTGTATAATTGCTCTTCAGACGTGAAACGGCGCTACACTTATATGAACAACAGGCCCTGTTTACTAAAATTTTGTTATCAATAACAAATTACAATAAGCGATTTAAGTTACTGAAATCGTGGCATTTGATAGGCTAAAAATCAAATTTGTCATAAGAATTTAGTACTTGTTATTAAACAGTTTTTATCAAACAGGTCCCTGAGCCATTAAATACACAGAGGTTAGCCGATTTGATTTCACCTGATCACAACATGGCGTATACTCTTTGTTTTACATACTTGCCCAACAAAGCAATATATTCGCCATATTGTGTCCATATGCAACTGTATTATGCCTAGGTCACATATAAACCGGGCCCCGTACGATTTTCTCTACCCGGCGGCTTGCCGTGGATTTAGAGACCGTACGGGAACCTTCCGATTTTCTTTTCTACGGCATGTGTGGTCACATATTCTGCGGCGCCCGGGAGGTGCCCGGTGAAAATTGGTCGAGTGAAATGCAAGGCGCCCGTAAGGATGCCGGCCGGTAAGCTACGTGCTCCGTCCGATGAGCAGGTGCACCCGTGGCTCCCGGAAGGGGCCCTGCCGGGACCCGGCCGGGGTCCTCAAGGTGCCCTGCCGGGGACCGGCAGGGGTCCTGCCGGGGACCGGCCGGGGTCCTTAAGGTGCCCGGCCGGGTCCCGTGCGGTGCACTGAACTATGTGTCCTCTGAAATCCGCACCTCAAGGTTCCCGTAAAGATTTTTCATGAGAATTGACCCCCCAAAATCGTGAGGGGCCCGTCCGGACACCGTCCGGAGCCCGCACGGGACCCGTAAGGTGCCCTGCGGGCCCTTCACGGGCTCTCTACGACCTAACGGTCAGATAAAAACGCCGGGAGAATTGGGAGCAGCCGACTCAGCACCACGGCGCCCGTACGGCTTCAAAAACTGTCCCGGCGCCCGTAGGATCTTTACGGTAGCCGGCCGGACACCGGCCGAAAATTCCCAAAATGTCTGTTTTTACTCGCCGTACGGGCCCCGGAGTGTATATGTGAAAGCCCCATTACCGGGGTAGTAAGATCGACTTAAAGTTGGACTTAAATATGGCAGGCCGTTCATGCCACTAGTTGCGCTCACCATTGGTCTCTCATTCATGATGTTTAGATTGTATTTTTCCCTACAATATTAAACTATCAAAACATGTAAATTTTGTAGATTTGTGACATGATTGGTACGTCCCTTGATAAACCAATGCCAGTAAATGATGAGAGAAAGCAGTGGCATGAATGGCCTGCCATAGTTCAGTCCAACTTACAGTCGATCTTAGTGTTTGTGAAACACTCCCTGGTTAGCCGAAAACTCCAGATGAATAGCTCTGGTGAACATAACAGACTTCTCCTCACTTTTCTACGCAAAACACTGGACAAGCAAGATTCGCGCCTCATTTGATGCTACTTTCCATTCTTACAACAGCATGAGCATTACCACGACTTCAAGAATATAAAATATCCCATTTGAACAAAATATACACTTATATTCGGACTTATGTATATTGGGTTATCATTATGTTTGCATATTTTAGTAAAAAATGGGGGTTTTCGATTTTACAATTCTTAGCCAAATTATCAGATATTGGAGTGGCAAAAGAAAATAATCAGAGGTAAAATTTAGAAGGAAAAAAAAAAGGAATATTACAGCTAATCTTAAAGTTTTAGTATGGGCATGGTATGTCGAGAGAACATGGTTATAATTTATTATGGATTGTTTATCTTGCAGTAGATTGAATGTATGAACCAGTAAAAAAAAAAAAAACTCACAAAAACCCGAGAAAAAAAATCATCTTCAATAAAAACCACAACTCTCATGTGCACATAGTGACATTAGTTAAAACGTAGTTCATATCGACAATTTATTGAATTTCAGATGTCACTGAACTTTTCATGACGATGAGGAATTGTGCGTGATATGGCTATCTATTGGATTAGATAAATTAACTAGATATCTAAAAGCCAACAAAAAATAGATTGTATTCGATGTACTTTAGAGAGAAAAAACAAGTGTTAAACGTTTTAATGATAATAGATTATCAGCTTTCTTCAGGTAATCTGATAAGTTTATAATTATAGATTACAATATTGAAGCACTTGATAAGCAAACACCACCAGAAATTTAGCAAATAAAACAAACTGAATAATGAGATCATAAAAGTCAGGTACCGAAAAAAAAAATATATATATATATATTATAAATCTTATTTGATTATAACAAGGATAACATCTTAAGTCTACATTAAAAAAAAAATAGGGCATTCAAACCTCGTCAAACGACCTGGCCTCGTTTTGCTTTATTATGTTTTTTCTTGGAAACTCACAATACCCTGGCGTTTTATGGATTCATGTAATAACTGGTTCATGCATGGGTAATTAATAACCATGCATACAAAATTATGTAAAATGGTTTAACAAAAGACTAGAGATAAAAAGGGCTAAAGGTTCGAGCACTATTGCTCAACTGCCTTCGCTGTTCTCAATTCAACGATATACGTAGTTTTCGCAAGCTCAACGCGTACGGAGAATCTGCAGTTCATGTGCACAATCAAGAAGCTACTATAGTAGCAGCGGAGTGACCGCTGAGATACTGAAAACCAGAACGGTTTTTGGCCAAATTTACGGCGTTCTCAATGACGCCCCAAGTGAATCAAAAGCCAATTAGCGAGCTTCTACCATAGATGGTAAGAACATTTCATCGTTTTATTACATGCGATGATCACATCAGGGGACAGAAATGAAGGAGGACAAATTTCAACGCGAACGGCTCTTCAGTCAGTTTTTTTTTCTCGATTATTGTTTCCTAACTATAACAACAAGAATATGGATATAACATGAATTGTTTTTAAACTGGATGATGACATTTTGTTAAATATGATAAAAAGCCGTTGTGTGAATCCCAAGCGGTGACGTCAGCTTCTCCCTTCTCCGTACTATTCGTACGCGTTCACCGAAAAGCAAAACCGTTTATTGTAACGAGGGCGGTCTGTGTGCAACGGCCGTAACCCCTTAGTGCTCCCGCGTCGTAGGAGGTTTGTCCGTCGCTGAGCAAAAACTCGCTATTAGGGACTTTTAGATGTGCACGTCGACATAGTGGACTGCTACGTGTGACCCTTTTAAGGCAGTGACAGTGCCTTAAAAGGACGTCACACGTTGCAGTTCACTATGTCGACGTGCAGATCTAAAAGTCCCTTTTATCGACGTGTGCGCCCGCATTCCCAGTAGCTATACGTTATGTGCAAAATAATTAAGCATGTATATATTTTACGGTAGGAGAATCTGTGAGGTGTGGGGAATTATTAATTCGTGGGGTAAGCATGTCATTATGTTATTTATGCATACAGTTTGTACATTACAATCATTTGTGCAATATTTATTTCCATTGTATTGTTAAGCAATAGTACTTTATGTAAATACTTGTGAATGTTGCATACACTGTCTCATTCTAACATCTATTTTCTCTCTTTCTCTTTCTCTCTGTCTCTCTGTCTGTCTCTATGTCTGTCTCTCTCTCTCGCCGCACCTTTTATTTCCCCTCGTATTTGTATTCACATCATTCTATCACCGTCTTTATTATCCTTGTCCCTCCCCCTCCATCCCCCTTTCTCTCTCTCTCTCTCTCTCTCTCGCTCTCTCCCTCCCTTAATCTACGTCCCCTGTACCTTTATCTCTCCTTCCTTATATCTTTGATAGCACGTGTCTAGGCCTCATGATTAAGGGTATCATTCTTTGTATTTTTCGCTTTGTTTATATCATATTTCTTGTGTACATTATATGATTATGATGTTACTCTATAATAATATTTTAGTTGTAAACTGACACCTTCAGCCTGTGCTGCTAGTCAATTCTTGTTGACCCATTAATTAATTAATGAATTCATTTTTAACAAGAGAAATAAAATAAATGAAGGAATGCACAAAAACCACAAGATCTTCAAGAACAAAAAGCATGTTTTTAAGATTATGTTGTTTAATTTTACTCTTGAATAGACCTATTTCATGAAGACTTCCGATTATCTTCTAACGATAGAGATAATACCATTATGTTTTAACGCGTTATATGTTGTCATCTATGTGGGCTTAATAAATTTATGTAGAATCACATATATCGATAAGCAACTAGAAGTACAAATATTAAAAGATAAAGACGGGGAAACCATTGTATATGAAACTGTAGTACAGAAAGTAACTTAATTACATCAATTAAGAAAATATTACAGTACTTGAATGAACGAAATATTAGGCTTAATTGAAAACAGAAACGAAATGGGAAAAGTTTAGTTTAAGGAGAAAACATAACTTGTACGTTTTACTGAGATAAAAAAAATGTCAACTGATCACCACATAAGCTTTATGTATGAAAATTCAAACTACGGAATAGGCGTACCATTATGATTAGTGTATATGAATTGAAATATTGTCGATTATTGTCTTTATTAAAGAAAAAGAAAAATTATGTACATTTTCGTTATAGTGCCGGTTGTCCTAATTGGATATAGTCTCTAAAATTGACAGTTTTATTATCAAAATAAGAAAAAACGAAGTCAAACTTGTGTAAGACCGCTATTAAAAGGAAAAGACATAAATCGCCCCGAATGACAGATGCACTTTATACAAATATTTCCTTTTAAACAAGTCACAATGCGTAGCAATTTTTTGAAACGATACTGCATTCTGTTTTTAAAAACTGCTTGTCATTATGACTGGATATGATAACATTTCTTAAATTAACTCTTCTCATTTTGTTGGTATATTTGAACGGAAATCTAGAAAATGCTCTTGGATGGCAAAATAGGCTTGTTGAAGTTTCATCTAGTTGTACCTTTCTCTTCTGGAGGACTCGTGGGATTATAGAACTTGTTGCCCGATGTCATTGCACAGGATCAGTAATGAAGCTCTACATTGCCCCTCCATTTCTGTAAATTAAATGTTCAAACGTTTGAATCAATACATTTTTTCACGACCAGGATCTTAGCTTAATAAATCAAATTGAATCATATTCATTGTTTCAATTCTAAAAAAAGATTCATAGTTGTAAAATTGTTCGAACATTGTTTAATACAAAGAAAGACATATATATATAATTTATAAATATTTTAGCGTTCGAAATACAAGTATTATCTTCTATTTTAAATATTAACTTCAATCCTTATGGGAGACGATGCTACGTATAGTTTCTTTACCTTCCGATATCATGTTATTGAGTGTCAGCTGAACTTTTGAAATATTGCAGTCAATGCAAATTGTCGACATAGTTTGACTGAAATTAATAGTTGGTGTGGGTGTTACCTATCTAACGGCGCATTTCTGTATCTTCTGTCCAGACACTAGCTCCATATTTTGAATGAACGAATACAAGATGCCCCGTAGATGCTTCTTTGACAATGAAACTACGATCAGACTTATCACTTATCTGGGAATCGGCTACCACTCCAAAACGGCCATTACGATGTTTGATGGCATACGCCGTCACGGATCCATGGGCTGTCGGGAAGCCAACATAAGCTCTGCTTTCGATGACCCTTTTGTTCATGCCACCCTTGGAGTGGGTGAGGAGAACCATGACGGGTGCTGACGTAGCATTTGCAATATGCGTGTTGTGTTGCTGGCCCACTCCACTCGATTTAATAGCACCAGCAATTTGAAGAATGTCCGATACATTCACGTTAAAACCTGCCTTTGTTGCCATATTGCGCTTAATGTTAACTAGATAATTGCTATCAATACACGGTGCATGCGACAAAGTGAACTGTTCTTGATCTGTGTAGTTTCTCAGTTTTATACTGAGAAAACCAAGTGGTCGAAGCAGAACATGGACTTTGAGACTTTGATGAAACGTGACAACGACGTGTGATATCGTAATAAATTTAACCCGACATGTTTTTAATCAAAAATATCAAACTCAATTAACAGCAATTACAATCTTGATGGTCTCGATTTTCTTAAACACCTTTTCGGCTAAGCAAACACTTCTTAAATATGTCTGATAGCCCAGAAAATGATGTTTACAAATCCTCCACAGATTTGTAAGGAGCAGATAACAATATTATCTCTCGTTTACTTTGGCTTATTCACATTTTCGTAATTTTGACAAATCGCTTATTTATCTTGAAGTACTTCTAAGAAAAATATTTTTCATATTTGAATTTTCCCGCTAATTACTGAACGGTGATATTTTTTAGAGAAAATAATTATAAAGATGACCGCAAAGAAGTTCAAGAAGAAAGTGAATTACTATCAAAAGTATGACACATAAAGAGACCACGGAGGGGATACAAACAAATGTTTAAACAAATTAAGAAGGAAACGAAAATAGAAGTTATACCAAAGTTTGAAAGGTTGTTTCGACAACTTTTCAGCTACGAGTATGCAAGTGTGCCTGTCTTTTGTGTCATATAGGTATCATTTTAAGACTAAACAAGTTTAGGAAAACAAAATATACAACAGCTGTGGAAACTCTCGTGGCAGTAATTACAATGCGAAAGGAAATGAGAGAATAATAGTGCCATAGCTGAGATCATGGCTCCTATTTCTGTTCAGAATGTCTCGGCCGAGAATCGAACCCGGGCCTCTTGATTAGGATGTCAATGCCTCAACCACTTTATCACGTGTGTGTGTGTATATATACACGCACATATATATTTGTCAATTTGAATTTGAATTTCAAATGTCACTGAACTTTTCATTTTCACAAAGTCACAGATCGTAGGAGACAAAAGTTTGCCGGCCGACCGACATTATATACATCTCCCCGACTTCAAACTTCTGCATTGATATAGTACACGAGAGTCGAGCAAGAATACCGACATAGCTGACCCGACACAGCAACATATCTATGCGTATATTTCTTGCTCCCTCGACGAGTCGACTCCACCCGACAACCCCCTCTCTCTTTTACTTCCACCCCTCCTCTCTCAGGCTCTTACCCCCCCCCCCCCCCCAGCTCTTTCTCTCCTCTCTTTCATCCCAATTTATTTTGTTTCCTTTGTCTAGATAAATCAGAGACAAAGGAAACAAAAGAAATTGGGATGAAAGAGAGAAAGAGGTGGGGGGTAAGAGCCTGAGAGAGGAGGGGTGAGAGTAAAAGAAAGAGGGGGGGTTGTCGGGTGACTTTGTGAAAATGAAAAGTTCAGTGACATCTGAACTTCAATACATTGTCGATCTACTTTGTACCTCATGTCCTATTATTCTTTTCATACACTTAGCAAACTGATTTGTTGTAAATACAGGTCATTAGTTCTCAACTTGAATTCAATCACATATTTGCTTCTTGAATCTTCCATAGCCATCTCTAAAGGGGTATAGTCATTCCAAAATTGCCCGCGCTTTCTACAATGCTTCTAAATGTCACTGCTCATACAAAAGTGGGAATTTCAAAACCAGGTACAATTTTTACCAGATACAACCAGAAAACCAAAAGTTCGCACGAATTTCAATTAGAGCTCAATAAAGATGTTAAGTTTCTTTCATGAAGCACTATACAATCTAACAGTGGTATTTTTGAGGTTTCTTTAGTAGACAAGTGTTAGTCTTTTCTGGATTTTCTTTGTTACGACCCTTAGTACTTATCTAATATATATATATATACATGTTTCTAATGAATGGTTAATTAGCTATGTACACTCTACTACACAAATGTATAAACATCTTCACGAAACCCTCATAAGTACAAAATCGCCGACATCCCATCAAAACACTTGCTTATGCTACGTTTACACTATGTTCCCGGCGGCCACGGCAGCCCCGTTTGCCCGAAACGTAGTGAGCCGTGGGATTTAGAACAATTTTATTTCTGGATTCAAGTTTTGTTACGTCTTGCCAAGTTTTCTCACGGTCTACCACGGAATCCGTGACGGGCCGTGGGGGGGAGGGGATGCTGAGTCCCGGAGGCTCCAAGGCGCACTACGGTTCGGCCCGCGTTCTACCACGGATGCCAGAACGTTCCCTCCCGGCCCGTCACGTTCTGATGGGGTCCCTCACGTTTCCCACGTTCTGATCAAGGTCTGACACGTTTTTCACGTTCTGTCAAGGCTTTGTACGGATGAAAGGTGGACGCAGGGCAGCTTTGGAGCACGTTTGTGCCGGCGGTATAAAAAGAAGGTCTCCCAAGCAATAGCAATCATGGTATTCTGAGACCTCGCGTTGTGTCAGACCGTAGTAGAACGCAACGCTCCGTAGCGTGCCGGGCGCTTAAACCGTCCCACTACGGACCACCTCCAAGTTTTGTTACGGCCTATTACGAACTGTCACGTTTTGTTACGTTCACCCCGGTTTATTACGGCCTACTAAGTTTCTCATCCGCACCGTGACTGCCGTGGCAAATTTTTTGACAGTTTAAAAATCTGACACGGTATCCACGGCAATCACGGTCTGTCACGTTTGCCCATACGGTCCCCCGCGTTGTGTCACGTCAATCCCGTTTCGTCCACGGTGGCCTGAAACGTGGTTGCCGTGGCCGCCGGGAACATAGTGTAAACGTAGCATAATTTTGATACACAAAACTTGTACTTATGACGGATCAGTGAAACAATGCCCAGGGTATTAACATTTTCTGGGATTATATGGTGTCGAAGGGAGAATCGGTCAGTCGCTCGCCTTTTCTCTTTGGAATGTCGACTTGAGATGTTATCCATGAAAACGTCCTTGTAAATACTGGCATGATCATGAAGTTTATAACGTCCAGTTTCTCATTTTCAGAATTCTTGGTTATGTTTACTTAGCAAGTGCTTCGACTATTAGTAATATAACCATTATATATTCTGAGGAAAGGTGATTATCTGTACTCATTGCGACCTTTCGCAATGTTCTTCAAATACAAACAATCCTTAGTGCCTTGGTGATAGATTTATCTACAACTAATCGAAATAGGCATGTCTTGCACAATACATAATTAGTGTTCTTATCTGGATGATGGCTGTAATTTACAATAACTATGTTTGTTATCTTCGTTATAAAGACCAACATGCTTTTTTGTTCTTGTTCTTATATTATGCGAAGTGCTTTGTTGTGATATAATGATTAATTTAGTCATGAGTGCAACTGACTCGAACCGAAGTCACCGATTTAGGTCTCTGGAACAAAATTGCTTAATAAAAAGAGAGAAATGGAGAGAGAGAGAGAGAGAAAAACAGAGAAAGAGGAAGAAAGAGAGAGAGAGAGAGAGAGAAGGGTAAACGGGGAGGGGGTGAACATTCATATTGGTGTCGTGGTCGAGTGGTTTAATCAATTAACTGGAAATGCAAAGGTGGGAGGTTTCAAGCTCCGGCATGGCACATATGTCCTCATGCAAGGCATGCTATCTCCATGGACATTGCTCCCCGAATCTGGCCTATTTAATTTCGATGTCCACCAAACGAACGCTACCTCCCGCTACTTACTTGCTACCAGCCGATGATGGCGTGATCATTAAATTAGGACGCCCGGCTGGGCTGGTGTGCATAATTATGAGTTTGTTGATAACGCCATCTTTGACGGCTTGAATCAAGTGTGTAGGGAATTATAAATGACCGGGCATATTCTGGGCTACCCTCAACATAGGTGCTAAATGGGTACCCGGTATGATGCAAATGTCAAAGTGATTAGATTCGCCTGTGCCCGTAGAAGGGCGAATGACTTGAATGTTCCCCAGAAAGTGTTTAATGTGCAGAATAGTTATTGGATCCAGTCACCGGGTAATAATAGTACTACAATTAGCGCTTTGCTCGTTTGTAACCAAAAAAAACGCTTTATCAGAAACATCCGATTATTGTAATTATTAATAGTGTTATAATCATCAATTATCATCATAATTATCATTATTACTATTACCATGACAATCATCATCGTCATTATTATTACTATTGCAACACAACAACTCTGAGAATGAACAATAATATATTTCCACTCATTCATTCACTAAATGAAAATATTTAAATACATGTTAAAGGGATAGTTGAGTTATGTTGCAGAGGGCGCTACACAAAATATTTTTTGTGTGAGATAATAAAAAACTTAATGTCAAATTTGAAAGAACATACAATTTAAATGACAAGATCATCTTTGTTTTATCTAAATCGGTTCAGAGACGGCTGAAATATCTATATACACTGTTGGTCATAATGGTGGAATAATTGTTTTTACCCCAATTTATTGAATGATTTTGACAATGATTTATTTTTAATAGATCTATTTAAAAGTATACATTCTCACATTGTATTGAATGACAATTGGGGAGTGTTTGTTTTGCGTGAATGCTCATGTATGGGTGTGCTACAATGCTAATCAACTAGGGGACCTACGCCCTTAAGTCATAACTGACAGTAATGGGGATTAATACCTCATAAAAGGGCACTAATATAGGACATCGACACGGTTTTGATCCTGGGGGCTCACAGTAACGAGGCCATTGCTTAGCCAATGAATCATGACTGTACGCAGCGGGTGCTAGCGTACGTCGACGCCCCCACAAAAACAAAAAACAAAGAAAATGCAATACATTTTCAATAATTCATTGTATTTTGCCCCGACCCCCAACATTAAAAACTCTTCTACGTGGGCATGCCTTGAACCATTATGCATGGCCCTACGGAGGAATTTTTCCTGTTGGGGACTGGGGGGAAATGCAATGAATTATTGAAAATTAAGTATGTCACTGAAACAGCTCCCGTAGGATTCTTGTGCCAAAGTCTTGTGCCAAGCTATCAGAAATTAATGGAGTTCAAATTTTCCCGAAGACACCAAATTTCCCTATTGCGCGTTATATATGCCATTTTGGCGCCCAATATGGACCCCCCCCCCCCAAGGAAATGAAGGAGGGGTCTGACAATTTAAACCCCATCATTTTTGGCCAATTGGGACCCTTTTTAAGCTAAAACAGCAAACAAAAATCAACTTTGGCAAAAAAATCCTACGGGATTACATACCATACCGCACTAATCATTTGAAAGTAACTTCAGCCATGGTATTATGCCTGAGCAATGGGAGCAGGGTCAGATTCAAGAAATGCGCAACATTCCACATACAGTTCTTTATTCATTCGTTTTTAATGACTTATTCACTCTTTACTACAAACTTAGTTAAATTCGTTTGCTAATTATTTTTATTAGTTTGATTACGTATCTGCATACAAACAAATGTATAAATTAGATACATTACCGAAAGTAAAAAAACAACAATATACAATCATATCATAATATAAATCAATTGAATCATAATACCTTTCAAAAAACACAAAGTTGACATATCCTTTCAAGACCAGAGCCTGAACGTGATGACGGCTTTAGGGAAAAACCTATATTATCGAATATTTTTTTTTTTTAAATGTACACTTTTAAGATGATATAGCTATGGAACACTCGTCGTCGTCCTCCCCCTCCCCCTGTTTGCTTTAAGAGTTGCCCTTGGTTCGAATATCCCCCCCCCCTCCTCCTCTGACGCTGAGGCGCAGATACGCCACTGCAGATTGCAGGGAAATGCTCCACAGTGAAATTGAAGATGTTCTCTAAAATTGAAGAATCATAACTGAGACCATTGACCGAGGTGTTAATACAAACATTATCCTTCGGTCAGTTATTTGTAACTGGAAAGTACCTTTCCGATATCCTTATCATTTGTCTGATTTATTTATATGTGTTTACTAAATGCCTCGGCATGCAAACATGTAAGTTCATTCATATATCTCAACAACTCTATATTTTAAAATGTTTAAACAACACTTGTTACATTAAAATGTTCCATCAATATTGTGTCAAACTCCTCTAAATCCCGACTCGCTATGCTGCGACACTGAGACCCAATTCCCGATTATTCCCAAACCCCAGTGCTCCAATACTGAGACCCAGTTCCCCTGTTTGCATTACCTTCTATCCTTCAGTACTTTGTATCCATACCTCAATATTACCGAAGGTCGATTTTCTTATACTATGTAGCAATACTTCTTAATTCCCGAACTCCTAGTGTATAATACCATGTCCCAATACCTCAATATAACAAAAAGGTCGATTTTCTTATACTATGTACAACGAAATCCATATGCTCCAATACCCTAGAGCAAAACATTAAAAAAAAAACCTAAATTGTAATCCTATGTCCCGGTACTACAACGCTCCAATATCCCTAATTTCATCTCAAACCCATGCTTTTTAATAGCATGCCGCAATACCCCTGTATTATAAGAGCAACCCAAAAGAAGGAAACATAAAATGTTCCTACACTAAATACCTGTTATTACAACACCCTTTAGTTTCAATACTGTGTCCTGAAACACCTAAATACCCAATACACATTTGTTTCTAATACTATATGCCCCAATACCACAACATTACCAAAACAAAACAATAGAAAACAAAATGAAAACAAAACTTAGAACCTTTGTAGTAACACCTCTATATTAAAAAAAACCTATCCTATCTAACACTAATATGATGCAAGATATCTCTATTCCAAAGCCAATAGAATACTTTGCCAATGATCGTATGAAAATGAACAAATATAACATGATAACAAGTTACAATAACTAAATGTACAACATGTCTTGATTCATAACGAATAAACAAATACGTATGTTGTCCATAATGTACAAGAATTTTAAAAATTCGATATATATTTTTTCAATTACCAAACACTTATTAAAGAGCTCCGATCTCCCAATGCTATGCCCCCCCCCCCAACCCAACAACAACAGCAACCCCAAACCCTCTATGTTCTGACAACACTAGGTCCAAATAACCTAGTTTGTCTTTTATAAAATAATCCAACATGCTTGTATTCCAAAATTTGTTTGCTCCACAAACCGCATTTCTACATCATCATTATCCAATTCTTCATCGCTGTCGTCTTTAAATTAATTTAATGCATTCTTCTTCTCCTCCTTTCTTTCCTTCCAATTATCAATGGGGATGGGATCAAACTTTTGCACTGGATGAGTGCACATTTAGGCCAGCATATTACAAAAATTTAAAGACAACACTGGGTTTATGCTTTAGTTAAAAACCATATTTAACAAAGAAAGTTACTCGTCGATCTAGGATTTTCTTTCAGTCAGAGACACATATTGAAAAACGAACACAGGTAAATACGCAAAAAACGGCTCTTAATACACGATGAATATAGAGCCCGCACAGTTTTATGCAACGCATTGTGCACAAAAGGCATTGGATGAATATAATAATAAGGTGATAATAATAATGAATAATGAATAAAATGATAATAATAATAATTAGAGTAGTGGGAGTATAGTAGTAAATGGGTTCTTGCATGTCTGTCAGACTTGACACCCCAGGCGCTCCTTAATTATTACCATGGCTTTAATATAGCTCCCAATTTTATGGCGGTCTAGCATTTTAAAGATCAATTCATGCCACTTGACCATTTACCCAACCTTCAGACGGCAGTGGGTCGAGTGCAACAAAAATAGGATTTATGTCTGGGTAAAAAAGTACTCGATTTTCCGAGGTTGTGTCTGACTGCCTTCCTTAAACGCGATCTTAGACCGAAAATTAGATTTTTACTGAGTTATGGATCTCAGGGTTGTTTCATATCTGGGTTGATCTTCACGGGAGTCACTTTGTGCTTCTGCTTTGCCATCGACTAGATTAGTATCATAAATGTGACCCATGCTATTTGGATTAGATATCCCGGAGTAATAATGCTGGTCTTCGTCCATTTCCATGTAAATAAGGTGTTGTGGTACATGTGGGAGGGGCCCACGTTCCAGTGGCTCTGGAATATTCCCATTATTGACTTGAGGTTGCCTCCTTCGTTTTATATATCTGCAAAATTATAAACCAAGTTGACTGTATTAATGTTGTTACCTTCTTAAACATGGGGATAATCAAATCATACACATTGAAAGAGAAATCCAAACTTTGAAATGAATTTATTTGTATGGAAGCAGAAAACAAGAGAAAAATAAAAGAGGAATTTGAAATAAATCAGTTAAATGATCGAGAGTTAAGAATGTTTAAAATATGAAATCACTACATTTGTGCGAATCTCAGTTCTTTTTTACTTTCTTTCAAATTAATTTGCTATCATGGTTCGATTTCCTTTATTTAAAGCCTTAATGCTCCTTTTCGAATATGCTAGTATTAAGATTGTTATAACGATGAAAATAACAGTAATGCTAATAATTATAATACGAGTATTAATAACATTTGTTGTTGTTGTTATTAAAAAGAATAATAACTATAGTATATTGATTTAGATAACAATTCTATTGCAAGTACAAGAGGTTCCCTTTGAAAAAAGGTGTTATCATTCGGGAATGTCATGGAATATAGGTTCATCCACTTGACTCTCAATACAAGGGTTGGTGGTTCGAATCCTAGTGTGCCTTAATCGTCTTTTTACAATGATGCGATAGGATGCGGAAGTCATTGGAGTTTACTCAGCATTGTGAGCCACTGTAAAATGGAGTCTGCCTAACCCCCCCCCCCAGGGAATGGAGATTGTGCATTCATTGTGTGCTAAATGAATCCGAAACGGGGGTAATAATATATCTGTAAAGTACTTAGAGACATCTTTGATGTCTTCAACGTTTTATAAAGCCAGATTACTAATAACTATTATTGTTGTTATCATCATCATCATCATCACTATCTTTATTATGATTAATATAAGTATTATCATCATTATCTTAATAAACAGCAAAGTCCTGGGCCGCGTTGCATAAAATGTACCATTGATGGTAACTTTGCCCTCAATGGCAACTACCATGGTAACAGGGCTCAACAGCCAATCTAAACCAAGGTTTCCATGGTAGTTACCACTGATGGCAAAGTTACCATCAATGGTAAGTTTTGTGTAACGGGGCCCATTTTTTTTTTCGTGTGATCCGGAATTTCAGTATTGGTGCTAAATATCTACGATTGTAAAATTATCTTACGCAAATACACAGAACGCGGTGAGCACCAGAACAGCCAAGATGATCACGCCGGAAGCGATACCGATCCATCGACCTGTATGGTTCATTGTTGATTCTTGAAAAAAGAGCAAGTTTATATGGAAAAATAAGAAATGGTTTCTGACTCAATTTCGCTAAAAATCTTATTCACATGGAAATGTGTAAAGGGGCCGGACTGCAAATATGTGACCTGATAGTTTATCCAGATTCTTTTTCAGATAGCTCTGGTTACATTTGGAATATGATAGCGACTGAAGACCATTCATTATCAGGTTGAATGATACTTCAAACTTGCATGCAAAAAATGAACAGTAATGCGAATGAATGATTTGTCAGTTTTAACAGATCTCAACCATCCGATAATTTGTGTCACGTGAGATCTCAACAAAAAAAATCACCATTTTGTAAAGATTACAATGATATCTTACGCCTTACTTATGTCCTCAAGATTAGTCTTGGGACAGATTTCGTCCAAGAAAGCAATTATTAAAATTGATTTCGTAACACATTTATTTTAATGCTAGTGCACACTTGGAGCCCAATAATCGTCATCAATTTTCCTTCTTCTATTTCTTCTTCTTCTTCCACTCCATATCTTCTTCTTCTTCTTCTTCTTGACTTCTTTCTTTACTTTCACTCTCAGTGATCATTATGAATCTTTTGTGTTTTAAAGATCGACTTTTCAAATCCTGTCGATGAAATCTTTTGCCAGGGAATGAATATTCACTGGGGATAAAATCATTCTGTCTTCTATGTCACATATACTATTGAATGGAGGAGGGCTCTTCTTTACGAAAGCTTAATCTTGCAGCAAAAATACAACTAGTCTTGTTTAACTCGCCAAAACGCCAATTTAAGACGAGAAGGCGACTTGCTAAAAAAGTAAAACTCGCCAATTGTTCGCCTTCTTTATTTTAAAGTGACTTAATAACATTGTTGAAGGTTGATGAAAAAAATTGCTTAATTTTTGTATAAAATGTTACTTACTATATTCCTTCTGCTGTACTAACCCTCAGACATGCGAAAAATCCTGAACAAATTCTCAAACCACGAAGATATCTATGGTTTTCTTTGAAGGCGTCGATGTATGACACCCTCTAATAGTGATTAACAGTAAATTCTCCCAACCATTTTTGAATTTTTCCAACCGTTTTTCCATGAAAAAAAGACTTAAAACAGGCTATAAAAAAATCTGTCACACTTAAATGTCTGGAATGGAATGTAGAGCCATTGTATTGCTTTGTGACGATTTACATTCACCTAAAATGTAATTGAATTGTAATAATATAGTTGGGAGAATTAAGGAATCGAGCAGATCAGTTTTTCCCAATTTGTACCATGAATAATGGTCCGTTTTCACTCAAATGTTCAGATTATCTTTAATTGTACATCTAGCATTGAAGTCATTAGTACCACTATCTCTCATCTGAACAATGTTACCAAGTCCCTTTAAGTAAATACGGCGAGAAGATGAGTTTTACTTTGAACCAAGGCGCCTTTTTATGTAAAGATGACGAAAAGGCGACCTCAAGAGTAATAAACAGTCATCTTCTCGCCTTCTAGTCACAAACAAGGCGCATTCGAGATCGCCTTCTCGCTGCACGTTTAAGCTTCCATATATCTTACATACCAAACTAGAACATACTCACCTTGGCACTTCAGATCCTCTGTAGCATCCCAAGACCCCGAGGACGCATTACATATCCAAGTCGTGCTTGCATTCCAATCGTTATTGCATGTGATGGTGATTCGCTCACCAGGAGTGTAGAGATCTTTGGGATCTTCGATGTGACTTTCTTCAGATTCAATCGGTAAGGCGCATATGATAGCTGTGTAGGACGTATTGAAGTATGAATTTAATGTAATCTTCTACGATTTTGGGTGGAATACTGGAACAGTCGGTTGTAGTAAAATTTTGCTGGTGTTTCGAAATTAGGTAGCATAGACCTCGGGCATAGACCTAGATCCACCATCTGTGTATGTTTATTTTATTGCAGTTGACTTTAAGAAAGAGTATAAGGACGTACAGTCTTTAACCTACTTTATACACTGACTGTATATCTACAAAGAGCAGTGAATTGGATTTTCTTCTTCTTCTTCTTTTCTTCATCATCTTCTTCTTCACCTCCTTCTTCTGCTTCGTGTTTGATGATCATCGTACTTGTAACTTGTTGGGAAGATTGTTACCATATTTAATTACCTGTGTCGCAGTCTTTACCAGTGAATCCAGTCATACAATCGCACTCATAATCGGATACACCTAACGGATGGCACGTTCCGAAAGTGCAGGGCTCAGCAGAACATGGGTCAACTGGAAGATAATTGACAGAGTTTATTATTATTCTTGATTCAAAACACGACATATTACATGCAGGAACCAATTTCCTTCTATGCCCAGGCATGATTAGTATGTTTTATTTCTTATATCATTTCATTTATTTATATACATTTTTTTAAAAATCCTTCCTGGTAATGGAGCATATCAAAATAATATTTAATTATATGCTTAGGTACTTCATGTGAAAGGTAAACGTTTTGTTGCTATTAATCATTTAACATATATCATGGATCATAATATTATGTTATTAATTCATTCGCCTATTTTTTTTGTTTAATTTAATTACATGACACGTATCAATTTTGTTTACCGATTGAAAACAAAATAACAGACGGAGACTGTGTAAATGATATCTAACACATATATACACATTTTAGTTCATAACAATCAAAGAAAATTAATAAATTAACCAAATTATTTCATAAAGTTTAGATTTGGCCTATCGTTACGTTACTGTCTGTTACGTCATACCCACACAAATAAAACGGTGAATTGAATGTTCTCCTTCTTCTTTTTTCCTTCTTTCTCTCCTTCTTCTTCTATTACTTCTTCTTCTTCATCATCTTCTTTTTCATCTTATGCATCTACATCTTTTTCATTTTCTACGTCTTCTTCTTCATCTTCTTCTTCTTCATCTACGTCTTCATCTTCATCTTCTTCTTCATCTTCTTTTTCTTACCGTCTTCTTCTTCCGCTTCCTGTTTGATAATAATCGTACTTGTAACTTGATGGGAAGATTGTTAACATGTTTAATTACCTGTGTCGCAGTCTTTACCAGTGAATCCAGTCAAACAATCGCACTCATAATCAGATACACCTAACGGATGGCACGTTCCGTAAGTGCAAGGCTCAGGAGAACATGGGTCAACTGAAAGATAATTGACAGAGTTTGGGTTTTTAACGAAAAATGAAATTAAGTATAGCTTTAGCCTATCGTCACCCTACTTTATGTTACCTCATACCTACAACACAACACAGTGAAAGGGTTTTCCTTCTTCTTCTTCTTCTTCTTGTTATTCATTTGTCCATCTTCTTCGTCTTTGATAATAGCTTCTGCTTCATCGTTGATAATAATCGTACTTGTAACTTGATGGGAAGATTGTTAACATGTTTAATTACCTGTATCGCAGTCTTCACCAGTAAATCCAGTCACACAATCGCACTCATAATCAGATACACCTAACGGATGGCATGTTCCGTAAGTGCAGGGCTCCGCAGAACATGAGTCAACTGGAAGATAATTGACAGAGTTTATTATTATTCTTGATTCAAAATACGACATATTTGCATGCATAAACCAGTTTCCTTCTACGCCCAGGCATGACTTTTATTTTGTTTTTCTTATAACATTTCATTTATATACCTTTTAACAATTTGCCTGGCAATTAAATAAATCAAAATAAAAGTCAATAAAAAAATGCTTGGTATTTTATGTGAAAGGAGAAGGGGCTTCTTTCTTCTCATTTTTATTCTTTATCTTCTTCTCCTCCTTCTTCTCATTTTCCAAAGTCAATCTTTGTAATTTTCTTAATTGAATGATATTCTCACCCACGACGTGGATGCCGGAGGGTTGCGCGATGATGCTGACAGATGAGTACAGACCAGGCCATGTTTGAATGTCAGGCTCCTCTATCCCTACCCCCTTCAGCACCCAATCGCTCCACATCACCATACCCTCGTACACTATCACACCAAACGGGTGAAAGGTACCGTGGGTTATATCAAGAAGAATCTTCCTCCCACCACCATTAAGGTCGCAGGATTCAATCTTGTCGAGTTGAGCATCACACCAAATCAACCGATTCCCTAATTCAAAGAAAAGAGGGAACATGCATTGTTGCCTGTGAAGTTGGAATAATATTTAATAATAATAATAATAATAATATTAAATTTTTATATAGCGCTTAATACAAATGTCTCTAAGAGCTTTACAAATATACTATTAACCCGGTCATTGGATTCAGTGCTTGCCCGCACACATTGTGTGCACAATTTCCACTCCCTAGGGAGCATTTTCCCCAGCAATCTACATCGTTTATCAGTACTCGCTGGTTCGATCCGTCAAACTGGGGCACTCCCTGGGGAGCATTTTCCCACAGTCCCCAACAGAAAGAATTCCTCTGTAGGGCCATGCATTATGGTTCAAGGAATGCCTACAGAGAAGATTTCGTTATGTTGGGGGTCGGGGCAAAATGCAATGAATTATTGAAAATGTATTGCATTTTTATTTGCTTTTTTGTTTTTGTGGGGGCGTCGACGTACCCTAGCGCCCGCTGCGTACAGTCATAATTCATAGGCTAAGCAATGGCCTCGTTACTCTGAGCCCCCAGGATCAAAACCGTGTCGATGTGCTATATAAGTGCCCTTTTATGAGGTATTAATCCCCATTACTGTCAGTTATGACTTAAGGACGTAGGTCCCCTTGTTGATTAGCATAGTAGCACACACTTGCTTTAGCAGTCACACAAAACAAACAATCCCCAATTGTCATTCAATAAAATCTGAGAATGTATACTATTATCTAGATCTATTAGGAATAAATCATTGTCAAAATCATTCAATAAATTGGGGGTAAAAATCATTATTCCACCATTATGACCAACAGTGTACTTAAAATATGGATATTTATTGACATTTGGAAGGTATCTTTACATGACTAATCTATAATGAAGAAAATGGACACACCGTACTCTTTTCTAGTTTTTAAGCTCACAATTGTTTTTCTTTTCAGCTAAGGGTTATTTAAGATTTTTGTACTACCAGTGAACCTCAGTTATGGCAATTAAACCGTGTTAACGAGTTTTAGACTACCTTGCATATCGTAAGTGATACCGTTTGGCCATCCGATGTCTCTATCCAGAATCACCTGACGACCAGAACCATCCCGATTAGACATCTCAATCTTGGGTGTACTCCCCCAGTCCGTCCAATAGAGCTTCCTGTATTGAAAGGTAATCCAGCCTTTGTAATGAGTTCATGGTCTGAACGCAGAGAAACTCAAAGAAACTCAATGTGATTCCTTATTGACCACATTGCGAGACAAACGAATATCACTAGCGATATTATTTTCGATACAAAACTTTCTTATTTGTAGAAAAATGATCCATACAATTAAAGGACGTTATATACCAGCAAAGAAGGCTTCCACTTCTCTTCTTTTGTCCCTGCCCCCCCGTCTCTCTTTTCCTCCAAGACATTCATTTTTCTCTTTTGCATATCATTCCTTAATTAAGTGATATTGATCAAATACTTTCCAACATAAAAACGGAAATATTAGACAATGTCAAACCTGTTTTCTGGAACAATTATAATTGCCCTCGGCATATCTACATCGTTTATCAATACTCGCTGGTTCGATCCGTCAAACTGGATGGATTCGATGGTTTTGAAGTCCGTATCTGTCCAGAAAATAGTTTCGTTGTCGCTATCCACGAAAAGACCGTCAGGAACTGCGTTAAATTGGAAGGAGCTTTTAGAATTTCGAATAGAGTGCACTGCGAATTTGATAATACTGTATTTGATGCGCTGATGAAATTGTTTCACCGGTCTACAATCCCCCCCCCCCCAAAAAAAAAAAAAAAAAAAAAAAAATATAATAATAATAATTAAAAAAAAAATATTAAAAAAATCAAATAAATAAATAAATAATGAAATAAATAAATAAATAAATAAAATAAATAAATAAGTCAAATAAATAAATAAATAAGTAAAATAAATAAATAAATAAATAAATAAAATATATGAAAATCCAATATCTACCATGATTATTTATTTGTGTTTTTGTTCAAGTAAGAGCATTTGTAGAAGAGTGTATTTATAAACACACCACACGAACAGACACACACGCACACATTTCATATGTACATGTGAATCACTAAACTTGCGATGGAGTGGGTACTTGAGCCTCTCAAAGGTAATGCAAATTTTGGGGAGATTTTGAAAATTGGAGTGATAGCAATTCTTTAAAATATCGATATATTTTGATGCCCCTGTGGATGTTTTATAAGTACTAGAAAATTTAGCCCCTAAAACACTTTGGCTTTCGAGAAATTGAAAAATTTACCGGTGCTACCGTGTTATTTCAAGTATTTCAAATAGCGCCTAAGGCCATTCTCAGAGTTCTGATATATAATTTCCGAACGAGAATAGAAAATCGGTCGATTGTAGTAAAAAACAAACATTGTTTTCAAGCTAAAGTTTTAAATATCAGTCTTAGGAGGACGCTCTGCAACATAAAGAGTCTATTATTTACAATTTCATCGCTTTAGGCTCGATTTCAACCGCGACAACGATCAAAATCGCATATGCTTCTAATATGTTCATTTGAACCGAAATCATGACCCCATATTAAAACTTTGTATTACCCTCTATAACCGATATATTACTTAAACGTTAGAATCACAAACCTCCAAGCCCTTGAACGACTATTCTTTGATTAGACCCATCGATTTGAGCAGCACTTAACGTCTTTCTTTCAACGTCTGTCCAATACACTTCCTTTGCTATGACGTCATACCCCACTGCTACTGGCTTTTGTACAAAGAGAAACGGGAGCTGCCTGAAATTCAGATTGTTCGTGTGTGCAACATATATTGCCCCTCCACTTAGGTCTGTCAGAAACATCAGAGAATCTGCCCAGGAATAGAAAAGGTTACGCATGAAAGGTCAGCAAATAACCAATGTTAATTTTCAACTTTTAATTTTGAATAAATGTTACCACACCCAAAGTTTCCTTCAAACATACTGGAGTCTTCGGCTATATCGCAGTTCCTTTTATCCGACTGATCGAGGCATTGTATTTATTGTATTTTATTGTTTTTGTTGTTTTATTTCATTTCTAACTATAATTTATTTTGATATATTTTGATCCTAAAAAACACCTAAACTATAAACAAGGCAAAATAACCAATGTTAATTTTCAACTTTTAATTTTGAATAAATGTTACCACACCCAAAGTTTCCTTCAAACATACCGGAGTATTCGACTGGATCGCAGTTCGTTTCATCCGACTGATCGAGGCAGTCAACGAGGCCGTCACATCGCCATGCTGAAGGGATGCAAAGATCTCCGCATGTAACTTCATCTGCAAGACACCTCTCTTCGGGTATCTTTGAGTGAGATTGGCCTAAGAAATAGAGTAAATTACACCAAATAACTGAAACCCAACTTCCAAAACACCTTTACCTATATTCTAGAGGGGAAGTGGGGTTGTCAATATTTTGTTGTGGGGGAGTAATTTTAGTAACCAAATCTTGATGTTTACCTTAACTAAGAAAGCTTTAATGTTGTGATAGGTATATGTATATATATAAAGCAAGGGTGAATTGTGTTCACTCATCAAGCCCCCCCCCCCCCCCCCCAATTCCTTATAAACCATATGAAGGGGCAGATTTGGAAAAGGGGAGACTGGCTCAGAATTGTCATCTTTATTACCATGATAAACATGAATTCCTGTGGGGTTTTCAAAATGAAGAATGTTGGCAGAAGCAGGCGAAACACCCCTGTGACCGTGGAGAAAGGTAACACCTCTTGTAGCGGAATCTGTCCACAGGGGTATTCCCCTGTACCAGGCGATATCAACTGGCAACGTGCGTTCCGTTCTGAAAAGGGTCACCTGGTCCCCTCCAAGTGGACTAAAGGACTCGATCGTTCCCTTTTGGTCATCAAAGATAAAAAGGCGCGTTCCTGGATGTTACGTTTTTAAATTAGAAAAAAGGAGAAAGAAAAAAAACAATATTAAGACAATCCAGTACTGAGGTTTATCGAGACTAACTCAAATAAAGTTTCTGATTTTGTGGAGGCACAATTCTCCTAAATTTCAGACAAGTAAAAGTAATACAATTTTTCATCTCGGATACGCACTAAATGTGATCGAACTCCTGCAAAAAATAAAAAATAAAACACCCTTTCCCCCCCCAAAAAAAAAAAATACTTTCATTGATCATATTATTAGTCCTAGCCAAATGACAGGATATGTACTCGCTCGAATAGGTGTATGTTGATACGAAAGCAATAATCGGAGAGACCCCACGCATACGTACCTCTTTTTATGCTGCACAATTGTGTTTATCGAACTAAAAATAACCATTAAACATAATATTCTTGGATTCTAAAAACGAAGGTAACTCTGGAGGGTAAACCCTATATAGCCTGGGCTATTTTGAAACTGCATAGCCCGGGGGGGGGGTGGGGGGTGGGGGGGGGGGTGGCTTCTAAATTTTGAAAAAACAAAACCGGATCTTATGGCAGAAATTTCTATCATAATTAATAATTTCTTTAATGAGACATACAATATGGAGAGCTCTACTTCTCTTCTTCATGTGATACACAATTTCTGTCATGAAATTCGGTTTCGTTTTGTTTCTGTGACACACTGTACAGCACATCCTTGCCTTCCCTGTCGAGTGCTAGACTCCTTGCAGACGTAAGCCCAGTCATTACGTTTGTCGCCATGGGGTAGAAACTGTTGTATAGAGTGTGGATATCTGTACTTGATGGTTTGTTGTCGATCACATAGAAGTTCCTGTGTAGATAAATGAATTCGTATTGGAACATTTTGATAAAAAGTCAACAGTAACTGGTGTGTAATTATGCAAATCGAGGTCTAAGGACAGTCAATAAATTACTATTTTGTTGATCCGGATATGTCACTTTCTTGCGCATCCAATTTTGATCTTTAATTTTTTAGTTTTGTTGGTAGATCGATGATCGCAAGCTTGATCATCCTGACTTTGGTGTGATACAAAAACTAAAAAATATTTACAATGAATAAAGATACAGTCAGTTAATGTATTTGATTAGATATAACTTGTTTATTTTCGATATGTTGTTGTTGTTACATTGATTGTTGTTTTCATCATATTCTCCTTCGTCGCCGTTTTCTTCTTTACCTTCTTCTTCCCCTCTTTCTGTCTTCTTCTCCATTCATTCAAGAAGCATTATTGGATCGTCGCAAAGTTTTTTGCTCGAAGGTTGATGAAGATTCTTCGCAAATAGATGAAACTTGATTATAATACATCTCACATAATCCAAACATGATTTTTTTGTTTAATTACCCATTTGGATGAGCCGCTACTGTAGAAAAGTTGTTACCGGCGAAAGTGTTGCCTTGAAGACCAGATGAGTAGTCAAACAACCCTGATAGATTTCTATGCACGTTGATCCAGGCGACCCTTTTCGATGGAACGTGAATTGTCAGATCAATAACATCTATGTTGAAAGAAATATAGGTAAGAATGGCAAATATGTAACTCACGACGACTTACTTCATTCCATGGGCTCTAGGCGTCGGGTCGAGTTCTCCCTTTACTCGAAATTTTGCAGAAAACAAATACTTTTATTTACGAAAGGTCGACGCGTCACCTCGTTTGGTTACACGGACTTTTGTGAAAACGTGCCCCCATTTTCACGAAAGGTCGAGTAAACTGAGTGCTACTAATCACATTTCTTTTGATGGTGAAATATCTATGGTACTTGAGATAAGGCTAACCCTTCTACATGTATGTTGTGAAAACGAACCCATGAAACGATGATGTTTCGATCGCTAGTATATTAATTAATTATTGTGATTATTTATCTCGTAAACAAACTATATAAAAGATAAATAAAAAGTGTCGGATTAAAATGATATTTTTCTTAAGTTTCTTGTAGGTTTTTCAGAAAGTTTCGGGTAAACTAGATCCAACACGTTGATGATAAATAGGATATATTTCACAAAATTTACACCTGATCCTGTGAGGGGAAAAGGGTTATTCACGATAGTTTGTGTAACCCGGCAACCCGACCCGTCGAGAGGACCCGATTGAGCTTAGTACGCCACTTGCAAAGATGTTATGGTTTAGTGTCAACCAGATGGTTCGAATACCTGTCAAAATTATTGTCATTTTGCAGGCTACATTTGTACTTCTCAAGCCAGGTAAGAAGGTGAATGGGTACCCGGAGAAAAGAAATTCCTTGAACTATTATTGTTATTATTAGTAGTAGCATAATTAGTAATAGTAGAAGTAGAAGTTGAAGTAAAAGTAGTGGTATTCGTATTATTAATAATGTTAGTGTAGTAGTATTAATACAATCACCATCACTACCGCCACCACTATCATCATCATCATCATCAACATATCTGGCAGAAAATGTTACTATGAATACTTCAAACAACCCAAGTCCGAAATTAATTCCATTTGTAAAACAATCTACTAGTGCCTGGAATAGTGTTACTTCATAGTCGATAGCAATGGTGATTAAGAATAAATTATAAGACCAAGGTTATTAATTTTTCTGGGGATTATTGAATATTCCTAATATAAGGGAATAAGTGATAAGGATTGGAATCTTTAGTCGAAGTTAATTTACTAAATATTGTCAAATCTTTTTCATGTTAAACCACACACGATCAAAATGGGTTCAGGTATTTACAACCTAAATTCATTCATATTGTGTGGATCCATGGGAACTGAGGGGTGACCCCCACCCCCCCCCCCCACCCCCCGTTGGGAGGCAAACAAAAAAGAGAAAAACAATATATAATGGTAATAACATCCCCCACGACCACACTCGGCTTGTCGGAAAGCCGTCAACGACTATAGGGGGTGATATTTGATAACTTGGTTTGGAAGGGGTGGCTCGTCAGAGATTTTTTTTCTCCCGCCCTTTTCTTATTAGACTATTTAAGATCCGGCCATGATAATAATGATAACAATAACAATACTTATAGACAACAAAATAATAATAATAAAAACAATAATAATAATAATAGTTTAAAAAAAAATATAATAATAATGATAATAATAATAACAAAATAGTAATCATAATAAACCTAATAATAATAATAATATTATCAATATTAATTATTATAATAACAATAATAATGATAGTTTAGTTTATCCGCGTAGGTGCGGTTCTTCCTGAAGGCCCTGCAATTATAATTGCCTCGTCAGTAGCAATGTTCCCATTAACTCTTGGATGGAGAGTGGCAATTGTGGACAAATGTCTTGCGAAAAGACGTCGGCCTGGGGTTCGAGCCCCCTTTGTTAGGATTGAAAGTCAAGTGAACGAACCACTTTATGACGACATTTCCACGGATTTGATGTGTATAATTGAAAAAACGAAAACACCTACCATGACCGGCATCCAATGTCTCATAACCCGACCCATTGCGTTTAGCGCGATTTAGAGACCCGTCTTCAGCATTGACCCAAAATACGACATCCTCGTCGAAGTCATATCCGACGGCCACCGGTTGCCGTACGTTGGGCAGTGAAAGCGGACGGAACTCGAGCTCGTCAACGGTGCTCTCGAAAATGAGATTTCCTCCCAAGTCGCACAGAAAAATAACTGGCTCATACACGGACCCTTGGAAAACACAAACAAATTATGGAAGTAAGCTATAAACTTTGTGGTTTGTATTGATTTCGAAAACTTTGACAATATACAAACAAATAACATATAAAACTAACATAAGCGCTCACACACACAAACACACGCACATACTCCACGTTAATAGTGTAAATCCGGTAGCCATGATACATACTAATAAATAAGTTAAGCCTTCCTTCTATTCAGATTGAAGATGATATTATTCGTCCATCTCAATAAATCCTGTAGAGATCTTGGAATTATATTTGCTTCAACAATGTCAATGTCTGGTCATGACCCAGCTGTTTGTACATCTGTCAGATATCAGTTACGTAATAATTTTTTGTATCCGCAATTATTTATCCCCCTCGGCCAAACATAATAAATATTTGATGTACATTAGGATATTGAAGTTGCACTAGCCTCGATTCTCGAAGGTCTTTATAATCGCGTTATCTGTGAATTTATGTGACTTCAAATTATAATTCTCAAATTATAATCATCAACACATTGTTGTGTACTTCTTCCACGTTGTGTAATCTGCTTTCAAAGATAATGCCAATAAAATCCACTCTTAAAGGTATTACAAAGTTTTGGTATGGGGTCATGAATTTGGTTCAAATTAACATATTGGAAGCATATGCGTTCCTACAATATTCATTGATCCTTGTCCCGGTTGAAATCGAGTCTAAAGTTATGAAATTATAAATAATAAACTCTTTATGTTGTATAGCTCCCTCTCAAGGTCAAGATATTAATTTTACTATAAAACAACGTTCTCGACTAAAATCGACCGATTAGCTATTCCCGTTTGGAAATTATATATCACAACTACATATTCTGAGATTTTCATGGTCGCAGCTACCATTGTACGGCCGTAGGCGCTATTTGAAATGTATCTAAATTTACCGGGAGCACCGGTAAATTTGTATATTCAATTTTTCTCGAAAACAGAAGTGTTTTAGGGGTTAATTTTTTTAGTGCTTATAATACATCCACAGGGGCATCCAAATATATCACAATTGTAAAGATTCACTATCCACCCAATTTTCAAAATTTCCCAAAACTTTGTATTACCTTTAATTTTGTGGATGTTCTAAATTTGTTTACATAAATCCGTCACATTACCCAAACTATTTAAATGAGCTGCTTATCCACATATTTCCTAAGTTTAGAAATCTAAAATAAATAATAGGTTTCTTGTTTAGTGTTAATTATCATTTTAATATTACTGTTTTAATCATAATTACAAAAATATTAGATCACTTCGTAGAACAGAAATTATCAGCCTTAAGCTGCATGTCATATTGATTTTAAAAAAGAAATTAAATCAAAATAATCTCTCCATCGGGGTGTACCTATGCTAAAATCATTAAACAGACACTCTAGTTGCTTTCTTCACCTTCTTGCACGACCTCCCGTTTGCCACACGTGCATATTTTCACAAAATTATAGACATGAATGGAGGGAAGGACTGTGCAACACATTGGTTATGCAATTTCCGGTCTTGATAAGCTCCACGATAACAATAATGCTTATAATAATAATACAAAAAGTAATGATGCTTATAATGATAATAAGAAGAATATATTTATAACGACATTATAATGATAATTATAATAATAGAAAGAAAGATAATAATGCTTATGGCAATGATAATAATAATAATAATTATATTGATAAAAATAATGATAATAATAATATAAATAACATTAATAATCAAAATAATAATGATAGTGATGATGATGAAAGTGATATTATTTATATTAATGATAACAACAACAATATCAACAATAATCACGCTAATAATGCACACAGTACTACTATTAGTATTGCTTCATTTTCTTCTTCTACTACAATACTGAACTAATAATGACACAAATGCTAATACCAAAACCTAAAAAGAAAGAAATGGGCAAACTTACGGCTCTGGGCGGAGAACATGAAAAACAGAAAGACAACCAGTGCGTCCGTCTTTGTAAAGATCACCATCATGATCATACACGTAACTGTCGGGAATCAAGATATATATTAACAGTCACATATCGCTTAAATAAAGTTGATGAGCTCTTAATTTTGTGATTACTACATGTTTTTCCTTGGAGTCAATTGCCATTCCACACATTATATTGCACACTCACCACTCCATGAGGCATTGGCGGATCCAGGGGGGGGGGGGGCCGGCCCCCCCCCCCCCCCCTTGAGAAAAAAATCATGTAAAATCACGTGATTTTTACCTTTTTGGGGGTTGGCCCCCCCCCCCCCCCTGGCGCTCAAGGGGGGGGGGGGGGCGGGGGGTGCAATTTGAAAAAATTTCGAGGACCAAAAAAAAAAAAAATGTGCTCACTACCACCCCCCCCCCCCCCCCCCCCCCCCCCCCCCCCCCCCCCCCCCCCCCCACTGAGCGACTTTTCGTTTTCGGCCGGCGCGATTTTCCAATTTTCGGGAGCAAACAAAAATGAAGAAAGTTGGGCCCCCTCCCCTAAGAAATCCTGGATCCGCGCCTGCCATGAGGAGTGTTCCGGCTAGGCGTCATTTTACACGTCAACACGTGGCAAACCAACCAACATAAAAAGTTCGCATCAAACCGGGTAACAATTTATTACCTGGGTGGAGAGAAGCGATTGAGATAAAATGCACTGCATAGGGATATAAGACTCTTGATTGGGATCTAACTCATCACATTTCTCATCTCTGCATCAGATTATCTTCTCTCTGGAATTATTTACCCCGTAATAAAATTGTCATTGGATGACGGTTACTGTGTTATGATATCGCTCAATTGCATATTTATTAAACAAATCATAATAATAATATTGATATTCCATTTTTAAATTGCGCTTAAACCATCAACAAACAAATTTTACCAAATACAAGGGTGTTGGTGTTCGGGAATTTGGTATTGTAATATTAGCAGCACAATGCAAATTATTTTTTTACTGGAAGCAGTTAATATAAATCTTGAACCCTTCAATCTATCTATTCCATTATTTACACAGCGTATCATAGGCAAATTATTGGTGTGGCCTACACTTTTGCCCCATTTTAAAAATGTATATTAAAGCCCCATTGTCCTACTTGTAGCTACTTGCTCCCTCTATATAGAAAACTTCCCCAATCGGCGCGCCTGTTGGTCCCCCATGATCCTCTTTTCCTTATGTTAGTTGAGAGCTGAGTTTATGAGATAGCCACCTGTCAGTGACCTCGCTGTGTGGTATAATCCATTCTGGCCCAGTGGTATTGATGGTGTTTAAGTGATTGTGAAAATATAATTTATTCTGTATCTTCTCAAAATGTTATTGATCAATCTTAAAGTTCTGACAGGATATAAACGGCTAAGAAAAAGAAACAAAATATCAGGAATAAAGCATATTGTCATATTTGATGCACGAGGTAAGAAAGTATATTCCTTCTTTGTGGGCAACAGTGTATACAGAGTCAAACATACAGGGGCATACTCACGCATACACACAGCATTGTAGGATATACACTGGTGGTCATAAAGGTGGAATAATTTTTGTTTACCCCAATTTATGAAATCGTATTATCCTTCAAATCCATTTGACATGCTGGTCCGTATATTAGGAAATAATTCCTATCTGTGATTCGAAATCGGAAGTCGACATACTCTTTCAAAATAGCTTTAAATACTATGCTCCAGACCCAATAACAGTGATTTGTGCTATTATCTTCATTTTATGTATGTTATTCATTCAACAACTTTAATTGTCCATGAACTGACGTCATAGACATTTGTTCTAATGACAACAGGTGTCAAGTATTTTGAAATTATACAGTCTTCCCTCTTTCCCTCTATTTCTTATCTCTCTCTCTCTTTCTCTCCCTCTCTCTCTCTCTCTATTGCAAGTCATTCTCTATCTTCATTGTGTACTGAAGTTTGTTAGTTTAGATTAGTTCAGTTTAGTTAATTAATAATAGTTTTTAATTGAATTGGATTGAATTGAATTTTGGTATTTACCACCATTGAAAACATTGAAACAAAATATATTTAAATTTACAATGACGATGTCAATATAATATAAATATAAACATTACATGAATTAACTTACATGTTCTACAGGGATAGAGTAAAACAGTAAATGACTATTTACAATGAGATTGTGATCGATGGTATAATAGAGTTTAAAAAAGCACATGTGCTAGTCGAGCCTGACTCTCGTTATCTAAAGCCGAAAATAAAGTTTAGAAACAAATACACGATAGGATTTAAAGTCCTATAAATAAAATTTGTCTATATCATTACAATACAAAAAAACGCTTTATAGGACTATATAAATACAAGGTTATAGTTCATGGTTTTCACCTAATAGTAATTTTGTGAGTTTTACGAAGGAGGTTCTTGATCTTTCAATTCTTAGATCATTCGGAAGCATATTCCAAAGATAAGTTCCAAAAAATGAAACAGAAAACAGGAAGATGTAAATTATAGACCCGTTTTTTGCCTTGTAGAATATTCATGTTAGCTTAATCGAAGGCTGCAAGCGTTTCAGGCTTCATGCTTACGCTGTATTCCTCCTATATCATGTTAATTTAGAAATGATTAATGTTCTCCTATGTATTGTCTTGTTCTATAATATGGGTATCATGTATTATACTTTGAAACATAAATTATATCACACTGATGGCGTTATATAAGTTTAAAATATGATATAGAAATCAATCAATCAACGAAAAATTAAATATATGTGTCATTATTTTGCCCCCTATTTGTATATATTATGTTAGTCATCATGTATGTCAGTCATGCTGGTAATATGCGCATAACCTAATAATGAGCATTTCGTTCCCTTATCGTCCGTTATTTAACAGCTTCAAGCCCTCCATTTAGTAAATGCCGGTGACGTGAAACCTTCGTCATGTTTACATTAGGGACTTTTAGACTTGCACAACGACAACGTGGATTGCTACAAAGTTCGGTGCACCTTTTGTATATGCTCTGTATAGGAGTGTCCTTGGGCGGTCCATTACACTTCTGCTGCACGAGTTGTTCTGTAAATTAAGAGAGGTATTATTACACGCAAACTTCCTTTCATGTTAATAGGGACTTTTAGATTTGCGTGGACTGATACGTGTGACGTCCTTTTAATGCACTGCCTTGAATGGACGTCACACGTATCAGTCCACGCAAATCTAAAAGTCCCTATTAACATGAAAGGAAGTTTGCGTGTAATAATACCTCTCTTAATTTACAGAACAACTCGTGCAGCAGAAGTGTAATGGACCGCCCAAGGACACTCATATACAGAGCGTATACAAAAGGTGCACCGAACTGTAAGATTCTAATTCAAAAGTTATAATCTGAATTATATGTCATGACAAAGGGTCACTTATACCCTGTCTGATGAAACCATATTCATAATTGTGCTGCCTTGGATAAGTGAACAGCAGTATTTCCCTTTTGTACCCATTTTTCGCTAAAGGAAGTAATGTTGGTTAAACTTTGTATATGTGTGTGATATTCTTCCACAAACAATTGCTCACTTATTGACATTAACATTAGGCAGCTGAAACAAAACCTCAAACTCAGGGAAATCTGATGCGTATTACAGGCAAATGTATTATACCCTCTTCTTTATAATGATTACAATTTGATTCGCATCCCTTGTTTAAATTAATAATTATCAATGGGGGATACAAACTGGTTAAAATTGATTAGGGATGTTTTTTTTATTAATGAAAGTCTACTGTCATTTTATTTGATAGTTACCATCATTGGTGTTCTTAAATGCATTTGAGTTTTAATTAGTAACCTTTGAAAGTTAATTCGCTATTTGAGATAAACACCTTATTCTCCTTAAGGGTATCGAATATAGTAAGTAATTGCACCCAGAATAGTATCGATTATTCCCGAATTATGCATTTGTAGAAATCGGGATAATGTTCTGGACCATTCATATGACACCTCAATCAGGAAAAATGAGCAAGGAATAACAAAGTTTTTTTTTTTTTAAGTGATGCTTTCATTTCCATAATTTGATTAAACAATTCGTGTTCACTGTGCCTTTGTAGTATATTTTTGCCTAGAATCAGCGTTTGCAAACGTCTTTTAGGCAAATGTTCAAGGTGATAAACGCAAACCCCTTTTCAAATGTCTTTAGATATGGATATATTGAAACGCCGAAAAAAATTGCCTTTTTAATGTGACATAGAGCCATAGTAGTCACGTTTCTGAGAGCTGATAAAAGCAAATCTGTTTTGAAACACACATACAAATCGGACCTTTCCCGGCTAATTCACCGTCGAAGACATGTGTCGAACAAACGAACAGTTACTCCCGGCATGTTTACACAAACACACGCAGACAACAGCGGAACTAAAAACGAGCCATCATATTTAAACTTGATATTTTGAAAGTGACATTTGGATCGAAAATTAAAAAATCGCGCGCTCTAGTTGACCTCGGGGAAACGCTCTGCTTCCCGGGTCAAACGGCCCAAAGCAGCTGCGCAGAGACAAGGGCTTTATTTCGAATCGTGATGAGTCGATAAACGAGACATTCACGTTCCTATAGTGGGGTTCTATATGTACGCTGATTCAGAGTGGCAAAACATGATAAACGCACCCTTAGTGTTCAGACAACAATATTTCTTAACCCTAATAAGGCCGGGGGCCATCATGCCCCCCCCCCTCCACGATTGTTATAATTGTTCGGGAACGCATATGGATGGCGCCCCGCCGCTCGCTGACTTTTTTCTTTCGAGTCTTGCGCAAATTTTAAAAGAATTTTTTTGAAAATCGGACACACGGTTACAAGGTCAAATGACCTTTTGTCTTTTCATGTCAACCCGAAAATCGCTCATTTTCGTGATTTGTGTACAAAACATTTGGAAAAGTCATTTTTCCTAAAAACAGATCAAACGTGGGTTATTGGGTCTTGTTTAAAGTTTAGGTGGTTGTTTTGGGAGTCAAAATAGTTGAAATGTAGTTAGAAATGAAATAAAACAACAAAAACAATAAAATACATAAGTTAACAAAACAATGAAATACGTAAGAGATAATCAAAACAAGGGATAACATAAGGAATAAGCTGGCTCTTCCAATTTTGTTTGTCGTATTATTATTCAGAATGGTCTAATGAATATATGTAGTGAAAAAGAATGCTTAAATATGGATTAGTAGGTCCATGATTATATACAGATGACTCTTGGTACTGGAAACAGGGGCGGTAACACTATAATTAATTAAGTTAAAAAGGTCATATTGTTTTGTAAAATAAAAATTCGGATAACCATGCGATAAGATTGGAGATTTACATCACGTTCCTATAGTGGGGTTCTATATGTACGCTGATTCAGAGTGGCAAAACATGATAAACGCACCCTTAGTGTTCAGACAACAATATTTCTTAACCCTAGAATGGTCTAATGAATTTATGTAGTGAAAAAGAATGCTTAAATATGTAAAATATATGATTTATGGGTAAAAATATGCAAATGAGTGAATTTTTCAAAAAATTGAAATTATCATGTTATTCTATACACTTCACTTGACATGCGTACAAAGTTTTGCGGAAATCAGCCGCTTCACGGCCGAGATCTTATAGGGGGGGGGGGGCATAATGCCCTCAACCGTACTAAGACCTCAAATAGCCCGGCATTTTTAGGGTTAATGGTATCACCAGTATCCAAAGACCTAGACCGCGGTGGATTCGGCTTTGAGTACCGAAGCTGTGACATCATAAAAATCTATTTTGAGAATTTCTTAAATTTTTCTTCATTTTCCGAAAGAGCATCAAAAATAAGTTCCAAATGTTGAAAACCAATTGAATATGTTTGTATTGGCTGTATGTGACCATCTGATTATTTTTTTTTGTAATGCTCTTTTGGAAAATGAAGAAGAAGAAGAAAAAAAAATGGGGAAAAAAAAATCTAAAAATAGATATTTAATATGTCACACTTCACCACTTTATACACGTACATCCCAAACCATCATACTTGTAATTTCATTTATATATATAAAATACAATAACTATGGATAATTTTGGGGGCCATGCTGCCCGAACTTCGTCATGATTTGGGCAGTGGGAAAAAGAGAAAGGAAGAAAGAGAAATAGATATTTAGACAAATGTCGATGAGATTTCTTTTCATGTTGTAAACCCTAAGCAATCTAAAAACTTACATATAAGTTGATTTTTATTGTGGATTCTCATCTTCCTTCCTCCAGATAAGATAATTTTACTTCATCCCAAATCCAAATACCTGTGTCTCCTTTTATTGCATAATTACCTTTTTTTCATCCACTTTCTTCTATGACACAATCTGGTTAACATTCAAATAAACTACATACAACGTATAGCTTACCTTATTTACTAGTTTCCTGTGATTTGAATCTTCGTACTGTAAAGTCTGAAAGAAAGTTGATCATCTAGATGCTCTTTTTAGATTTAATAATGTTCGGAGATGAAAAATTCATCCACCCACTGCAATATTTGAATTAGGTGCAACTCAAAATGGCATTTAGTTGTGTGCCGTCCCACATCAAACTAATGCTCATTTGGCACAAATTTGCACGCACAAAAAAAAATCCTAGGCATGTTAAACATACATGCATGCATACAGAGCATGAATGTGGCAAATAGAAGGGGAACAAATAATTTCCCCCCAAACACCCCCAAGATGTATGAGCGATGATGAAATACGTGCTTCGTTGTTCTTTTTGAATAGATTCACATGAATATGAATCATAGCAGTATAACGTCCCATGGCCCCATGGAAGGCCCATGAATGGGCTACCCTGTCAAAAGATTAGAAGTAATTTCCCCCCAAACACCCAAAACCCCAAAGTCTATGAGCGATGATGAAATACGTGCACCGTTGTTAGACTCACATGAATATGAATCATAGCAGTATAACGTCAGATCAATGCATTTACATCCCTCGTCATCTCAATAGAAGCTTACAGAGGGAGTGGTATGTTTATCCACCTCCGACAAAAATATGTACAAAAACAGCTGTAGTTAGACAACATTCTTCAGAGTTAAATCTCGGTGACATGACTTTGTATAACAAATATTTCCTGGGTAGAAAAAATAATATCATAAGATCATTGTTTTCTGATGGGTTTGAGAGTTCATGAAACTCTTCAAACTCTGGATAATGTGTTCTTCCACCCTGAAGATAACGTGGGTGGAGAGAATCTTGGCTCACGCACAGTTTCCGATGAAGAATGGATATAGCAGATCAGTTGAAGTATAAATATTAGTCTTGAATACAGTGTCTATTTGATTTGGCTTTAAATCGATATTTCTCTTTCTTCCACTGCAGTTGTGTATAGTGCTTTTATGTGATTTCATCTCTTGCACTAGGGTTCCTTGAGTGTTTGATTTTCAAGTCACTTCAAGATTCTCACTACAACGAATCTTGAGAATTACATGTATGAACATTTCGCATAATGGCATGTACCCTAAGTGTATATTGCGCCCCTCCCCCTCTCTGTTTACTTCTATATTCTACTGGTGCCCCCTCATTGGCTGGACACATACTACAACACTGTAAATATCTTAACAAGTTCTCACGTTGATTGAAAATTCAATTATTTGTTAAAAATCAACCAGCAATATCATTGAATTGAGTTCATTCTCCTACATAATTTTTTGTTTGTTGTTGAATCTCACATCATCTCGATTATAGGCTTGTGTGCGCGTGTCTTTGTGTTAAAGATAAAGATCAGTTCTGATCATGCGATTGCATTGTGAAAGAAACGTTGTGGAATCGATCAGGAAAGGTTGATCATGTAGCATATAAGTATTGGTGTGTAGTGCAAGGTTCTGGAATCATCAAAATGATAAGAAATTTGGCCCAGTCTTGGTAAAGTTACAAGCACTGTACACAGAAAGATGTATGTGGGACCACGCACACGTGCGCGACTCGTGCGTAATATCTATCAGGTCCAAATAGATAAACTAATTTACCAAATATATCAATAAGTAGGCGGCTTCTTGGCAAAATTTGTATCATCACGTATTATTCAAAACATTTCTTTAACATGATTGTTAATAAGAGCTACCATTTCATTTTTTGAGAGGGGGTGTTTCCAAAACTCGGCGCTAGATTGTGATCCCCTCATCATCCCCCCCCCCCCACCCCTCTCCGAACTTGACCCCAGAACTCCCACCACAGCCCCCAGCAAACACACACACACACACACACACACACAGCACACACACTCCCTATATATATAAACCGTTTACGCTACTGGGTGTTTCAGGTTTACAGTGTAATTCACGTCAAGGGGTAAGTCCGCCGCCAGAGCTCCGAGGTTAATGGCTGGATTGTAATAACATTTAAAGCTATTGGGTAACTTTGTCTCAGATTCTATCAAAATAATGATCTAAAAGGTAAGACAGTGCGGAAATATAAGATATGGATATCAACTTATACCAATCCTAGATTCGAAATGCCTAGCTAAGTCCACTATGCTTGGTCAAGAGTTTAAAACAAAAAATAACTGTCTATTAACAATGTCGAACACGATGGAACCGACTAATTTGTCTGTCTGTTTGTCTGTCTTCATATGTCTCTCTCTCTCTCTCTCGTTTGCGAAAAAGAAAACAGAACTAGTATGAATAATGGGGATAACCCCTTTTGCATGTTACTTTCCCAATTCATACAATGAACAAAATAGCATTGTCGTAGACATGCAGAGTATAACAATTTTGTTTAACGTCTTTGAAACTTGATTACGTGGGAATGGAGGAAGTGTCCCGTTTCCAAAAAGTCCATCACTGAATAGTTTTTAAATCGAATGCATATTGTATTAATTACCGTAATATTCAATAGGGTAATAACCTTAAACTGTTATATTCATTAGACAGATAAGTATGTGTGTGTTTGTGTCTCTTTTCCGATTCATGCACATATATAATATATCCCTTACAAAATGTACCATGGTAAGCATGGTACTTTTGTCTAAATTACCATCCACCATGGTAACCATGGTTATCATGGTACCAAAACAATGAAATACATTAGGTAAATAAACAATGTATTTCATTGTTTTGGTACCATGATAACCATGGTTACCATGGTGGATGATAATTTGGAAAAAAGTACCATGGTTACCATGGTAAATTTTTGTTAGGACAAAACGTATGCTTTTTGTTTGTTCGTCCTTGAAACATGGTTACGTAGGAATGGGGAAATCATCCTGTTTCCAAAAGTCTTTCCCCCTCCTAATGTAAATTTGACTTGTAGTTTTTGTTTCAAAAAAGCAAGCTAAATATGAAAATGTATATCATGGATTACTGCGTTAGTTATTAGATCGAATAATTATGATGCTAAGGAACGCTCCACCTTGAAAGATTCGTAATAGCTGATCAGTTGAATAAATCTTAACCCGTTGACTACTGAATTATATTATTCCCATAGGCTTTACACATGGACCACCAGGTTCTAGTAAGTAATGGGTTAAAACTTGTCATGCTTATTTCGGTGTATGATTATTTGTTCTCCAATATGTGTACATTCTGTGTCCTCTTATTCAATGGAAATTACAACACATTTGCAGCTCCCAGTCCTCCATTTACAGAGGCCGGTGACGTGAAATCCCCGTCATGTTTACATTAACATAAAAGTAAGCTGGTGTGTAACACCTCTCATATTTTACAGAACACCTCGTATAATAGAAGTGTAATGGACCATCCAAGGATGTGACCTTGAAGTATATATATCAGGACAAAAGGTGATTGACACCCAATGTCGTTGATAGGTATAATCATTTATATTCTTTACTGCATTTGGGTTTGTAATAGTAACCATTGAGATTTAATTCGCTATTCGAGATAAACACCTTATGCTCCTTACGCGTGTGAAATGGCGCAGCGGACAAGTGAGCAGAGAAAACTCAGATATCATGAGACAAGAAGTTAGTAGGCTCTTCAAAATAAATTACAGGTTATCAGGATTGGTTACAGGATTGAAACAAGGTTTTGTGAAGTCATAGAATATTTGCTTCATTTTAAACAATGAAGCACTAATTAAGGATCGAGGAAAAATTTAACTTTCCAAATGAGGTAAGACCAAATAAGCACATACAAAGGCCTATGTACTGACTCGTGCACATCGTTCCATCATCTCAACCAATTGTTACCAAGCGGTTTTGACACCACTTTTTAAACACCCGGGTGCTCAGTTACCGCGGTAGAAACATTAATAAATTGGGTATTATTGGACAGAAAACAAGATATTCTTCATAATGAAATAGATTTTAAAGTCATACAGTTCATGACTTTTTCAATTAGGAGCTACTAAAGGGGGATACACTTCGTTTTATACGCACTGTTTGTATGTACTCTCAAATCCCCGTCCACATTTGATATGTTAAACACCTTAATAAATGTAGTTATCTATTTCTACTTTCTAATATATTTATACAGGAACACAAGATCTGTATGTTACCATTTTCCATCTCTGTCCTTATACAGAGAGCAATAGGTAATATATAAGGATGTTGGGAACTGGGAGGGAAACAATACACACATCTAAGTTGTAAATGTAAGCAGATACAATAACGATAGCTATTCATCATCAATTGGAAATGATTTATGTAGATTATGGTACAAATATTTTAAAAAGACAAGATGAGTATTGTTAATTAAATTATTATTGACTTTACAGGAATTGTTTAAAAAAATTATCAACTTAATTTAATGTAATTTAATTCAAATCATTTATTTCTAAATTCAAACATCAATTAAAACGATGTCGAAAAAACAGTCAAAGGGCAATAAAAACATTATAAAACTATGACATTTCAATCAAAAAATTAGGAATATAAAAAACAAAACAAGTGTAGCATTCAAGGAGAAACAAGGTAAAGAAAGAACAAAGTAGACCGTAAAATACATAATTCAGTATTAACAAACTACACAAAAAACATAAGTGGATAATTGGAAAATCGTGGAAATAATGAAAGCCAGGTTTGTGGCTTGTAAGGGCGTGTACACCTAGTTTATGTATTCGTTTTATTTTTACATTATTATCATAAAATGTAGACATTGGTCAAACGATACATCAAACATAAAACATGAGAATAAAAACATGAAAAACATAAAGAAAACATATAAGAGCATCAAACAGTATGGTATGGTTCTTACACGATAATTTAAGAAAAGATGTTTGACAAATGAAAAGTAATCAATATAAAAAATTAAATGTTTCTTATATTGCCTCCTGAATGTAGTATTAAATGAAATATTGAATTGGTTACATCTTACATTATTCATGAGATAAAATGAGGGTAGAATTAATAATAATAATCAATAATCATGTCTTCGCTGATAATCCAGAGAAAATAACACGACAAAAAAAAAAGATTTCCATTATAGCACCAATCAAAGTTTAGAAAATGGTAAAGACATAATAAGATTTCCAAAGTATTTATCTTCAATTTTCGGAGAGAAGAAAAGGAAACATGAGACAACGATAAGAAAACATCAGGTGCAATCAAAGTGATTAATGTTGCCACAAGGGCCCTGTAATCTGTTAAAAACTCATTCCATGATGAAAGCACCACTTTGGCCGATAGTGGTTCAAAAATATTAGATTTTTGATGTTGTAAGGTCATGTCATCCGGATTACATAATGTGTAAACCTTACCTACCCCGTTATCTTCTCAAAATGACAATAGCCTTTAAAAATGAGTCGTGGTTAATGCCAACTGTTTCGAAATTTCCTATCCAAATGATGATCTCAAATCCAACGCAGTGTGAAAAATGTAAAATATGGCTATTAAGTTACCACTCTTGGATTCGACATGCCAAGCTAGGTCCGTAATGCCCGGTTTGGAGTTTAAAACAAGAATTAGCTACGTGACAAAGTCGATCGCGAGAGAACTGACTGAATTTCCTGTCTCTTTGTATATTTGTCTGTGTGTGTGTGTGTGTGTCTCTCTCTCTCTCTTGCAAAATTCAAACAGAACCAGAATAAGGAATGGGAAAATCCCTTTTCCTTGTTTCTTTCCCAATTCTTACACATGACAAAAAGGCATTGTCAGAGACAGATTGTAAAAGGTGTTTGTTCTACGTCCTTGAAACTTGATAGTAGGGACTTTTAGATTTGCACAACGACAACGTGGATTGCTATACGATCGACGTCCTTTTAATGCACTGCCTTGAATGGACGTCACACGTATCAGTCCATGCAAATCTAAAAGTCCCTAACGTCGCAATGAAGATGACGCCTCTTGTGCACCGGGAACTTGACGAGAAGCCGATGGATATCATTCAAGATTCTGTTGATTGCCTATAAAGTGATTAACCGGTCAAGCCCCTGGTTATAATATAGAATTGTTAAAAGTCAAGTCTCACAAACATACTCACAACCTGCACAACTCCCAAGATACTCTATTCTTGCAAACCCCGTCACATAAATTAAAATTACATTTGAAGATGGAGCATTTGCATGCACAGATCCAAACGTGTTCATTAAACTACCTTTAGAACTTAGGGAATCACCATCGTATTGGAATATTCTGAATGACGTGAAGTAGGCCAAAATATTTTTATGAAATCTTTTTTCTTATTCTAAATGCGATGAATTAAGAAATAAATATCCAAAATAAATGCACTCATAAAATACGAATCAGTCCGATCAAATTTTTTTATTTTGTATATCCGTTTGATATAAAGATGATAACATTTAAAATAAAATAAAATAATGTAAAATAAAATGTTGTGTTCACATGAAATGATATTCTGAAAATAAGAAATAATATGACTGCATGTTATGAGACTGCAATGATTTTTTAAGCTTAATATTTGACAGAATAAAGAACTCTTTTGACAAGCATTAGTTTAACAATATTTCGCCCATACAGGGTTTATTTACGTTAGGATACTACAATGTACAGGTACATTAAGTAACCAAAAATACACAAAAGAAACGTGATGGTTGTCACTTGTCAGGGCAACATGACTGGCACAAAACCTTTGGTGATTGGAAGCAAACAGAGCATATAGCACAGAACGAGATAGAGGGATGAGAAGAAAAGAAAAGGAGAAAGAGAAGATATGGACAGTACATGCTGACTATATGCGAGACTCAATTTTTCAATATGGTATTTCACAATTGTGAAATAAGGGGGAAATGAGAAAGAGTGGGAGAATTTAGGAGGAAAAGGAGCCCGTGTTTATTATCGACAGGAAATCTTAATAGAAACTTGTTATTTTAGGTAATAAGGCCATGATTAATAAGTTTTTTATTCTAATTTCGCAGTATTCGTAATACCACTACTTCCAATATAGATTGATAAATTAAAAGCTTAGCTTCTAAAAAGGTTCACTTTTCATTTTCGTATTATATAAATGACATTTTCTCATGTTATTAATTATTATGATTCAGGTTTAATTACTTGCATACATGTATTAACTTATGAAATTCTCAATGTTTGGTAAAATGTATTATGCTTTGCTAATATTGGATCGAATATGAATAAAAGCAACCAATCAATTAATTAATATCATGTTCGGAAATATTGTTGTGTCTCAAATGAAAATAAATAGACCATTTTGTCGCTCCATAATAATTGGTCTCCACTTCGTTAAAAACAGTTAAACCTGTCTCAGAAGAGGGATTTTTCGAGGTTGGCGCAGTCATTTAGTTACTGCCATTGTGACCCTCAAGCTGCGTTTCTGGTTAAAGGGCCACGGAGAGTTGCTCAGATTTTGTTTATTTTAGATCTGTCTAAAATGTGTCTGAATTTAGGTCCTTTAATGATCCATCAATATAATAATAATAATAATAAATCACATGTATACAACGCTAAATAGCACTAGACAAAAAAGGTACAACTTAAAGCAAATATACAGCAATACTATTACATAATTCTAATTAAAACAATTACAGATTTTTAGCAATTAACTTACTTTATACAAAACTGCCCTAGAAATTACTATACATGTATAACAAGATATACTTCAAACTTTCCTTTTTTTAAACGACTCTACGGATGGGTACTGACTGATACAAATTGGTAAACTATTCCATAATTAGGTCTAGTTAGACCAGTAGAACCTATAATGTATAAAGTTCCCGATTATACTGTTCCTGACTAACGATCTCCCTTAGTTTTTTTTGTATAGGGGAGATTCGGGAGAAAGAGAACGATGCTTCGTGATCATAATCGATCGGAGGGCGCCCTCTAGTCGATCCTGTCTTTACTGGCCACCACATGACCACAAAGGGACCGTGATATTATTATCATGCCAAATGTCCAGGATATAAACATTGGATAATCAGGTAATTGATTTTCACAAGGCTACGCCCCTCGATGGTTAACAAGAGAGCTCCAAAAATATAAATTACCCCTCTTCCTCCCCCTTCCCCCTAAGGGTGGGAGGGGGGGGGAATATCCACAAAAGCCCTGTTTAAGTTAGTGTCCAGACATGAAATGATGACCAGGCCACGTTAAAGTTGTCTTGGGAATTATATTTCTTAATGGTTTCACCACTGAGTATCCAAAGACCAACACCGCGGTGGATTCGGTTATACACACTATATCCTTTACCCTCAATTTTTTCGAGCGACATCGCGGTCTATACAAATATAACTTTGGTTTTCAACGGGGAAGAAAAAAAAAAATATTTGTCACAAAATAACCAGATATTGAAAATTATGACAAGTTTCTCCTGTTTATACCTGTTCAATTGTTGTTATTTACAAGGCACACCGATGCCAACTAACACTTGAAACAATTTGCTAAAGTCCAACAAACTTCACTTTTATTCACCAACTCCAACAATGGTGTAAACGTCATTGTTGTACCTTCGGTAAACCCTCAGATGACAATCTGTAATGAGCATATACAAACACACAATACTAAACAAATGTTTCAGCCTGTAAACATATACAAACCTTGTAGCTAAATTAGTAATGTACTGATTACTACACGTTAATATAGACTATTTAGTATATGATACAATAATAAAGTTAAATTGTATTAAATCTCTATGTGAATTCGACCTACATTGCAACTATGCAGTAAACTATTAAACGATACAACTATAAGAGTGTGAACAGGGTCACATTTCAATGTAGTCTGTCACTTAAGTTCCTATGCTAAATAACTAAGAAGGCAAATTGTTTCTTTCTTAAACTCATGTTTTTGCTCTAAATTCCACATAAACTATAATAAACAAGTAATCATTTATATCGTTGCCGAATATTTGCTACTCTGAAAAACTAATAACAATGATAACGCTAACAACTTATTTTTAAACTCTCTTCAAAACTCAACCTTCTCTTTGAGTTCGTATGCTAAATAACTAAGAAAGCAAATTGTTTGTTGCCTAAACACATATGTTCGCTCTAAATTCGACATGAACTATAATAAACAAGTAATCATTTAGACATTTACATCGTTGCAGAATTTTCGCTACTCTGAAAAACTAAAATATGAAGCAATTTCTGCTGTCACGGACACGCAAAAAAATTAACTTTTCTACAATATACATTATATACACACTGGTATGATAACTCATCTCTTTATCTACTCCTAAAAGGTTCAACATCTAGCATCATCTTCACGAAACTCGTATCAAGTTTTACCAAAATTTACGGAAATTATATCAAGATACATCCTCACAATAACCAAAAACTTTCTGCTATATATGTAATTCGTATCCTACTGTATTACTTCAACATTCAGAATGACTGGAGTCCGCTCCTCCCAGAACACATGGTTGCAAAGAACAAACAACTTCCTGACTTCGTGACTCAAAGTATAATCTTAAAGTAGACTTATAGGCCCCGAGATGCTGGTAGTCCTATATTTAAACGGTTCAAAACTAGTTGGAAATGTATCTTTTTCAATACATCCTGATAAAGTGAGATTGAATTCATATTACTTTATGAAAATTACTCTTCAATATCTGTTTAAATTATTAAGAAATATAGGTTCAGGACTTCCTAAATTGAGTTCATTTTCCTATATGCATATTTTGTTTAATAAATCTGACATCATCTCTTTTAGGATTGTGCGTGCGTGTGTATGTGTGTACGTGCAACAAATATAGGCGGCGGATTATAATCACATCACCAACCACCCCACCCCCCTCCCCCACATCACACAGACACATACACGCACACTCCTCATAAAGGTTTACGCTACTGGCACTACTGGGTGTTTCAGGTATACAACGTAATTATCGTAAAGTCTGCCTCCGGGGTGTATGACTGGATTGTGACGTAGTAGAAACCAGGGGGAGGTATACGAACCAAACATGATCTGTAATTGATAACTACTGTTCATCGGGGGTTGATCTATTCATTCTTTTCCCCCTGAACAATAGGTATTAAGTAATGATCGTCGCCACTGGTACCAGCCCCTTCTGATGGCGAATTGTATCCTGCGCAGTGGCGTTCATAGTCGTTGATTTCGTTGCATGCGTTGTCCGCTGGTATGGCTGGAAGCTGAGCGCGCGGTAATTGCTGTAGATTGATACCCACTCTTTGCGGCGATGAGGTCTCTCTTTTTTCTTTTCCAATAGGTATTAAGTAATGATCGGCGCCACTGGTACCAGCCCCTTCTGATGGCGAATTGTATCCTGCGCAGTGGCGTTCATAGTCGTTGATTTCGTTGCATGCGTTGTCCGCTGGTATGGCTGGAAGCTGAGCGCGCGGTAATTGCTGTAGATTGATACCCACTCTTTGCGGCGATGAGGTCTCTCTTTTTTCTGTTCCAATAGGTACTAAGTAATGATCGGCGCCAGTGGTACCAGCCCCTTCTGATGGCGGATTGTATACTGCGTAGTATTGTTCATCGTCGTTGATTTCGTTGCGTGCGTTGTCCGCTGGTATGGCTGGAAGCTGAGCGCGCGGTAATTGCTGTAGATTGATACCCACTCTTTGCGGCGGTGAGGTCTCTCTTTTTTTGTACCTGTAAAAGAGTTAGAAAGTTCAAGCAATCAATCTAATGCAGGATAAACAATTCAGAATATACTGTAGCCATTCTCTCGACAAACGATGCCCATACTAGAGCACAAGATTAGCTATAATGTGTGCATGTAGGTCACAAACTAAGGAATTCGTTTGTAGGGCTCTAGTTTATAATGTAAGTATATTAGCTTCATAGATTTTTAAATAGTATCCGGTTACACATCGCCCTATGATGGCTAAAGTTTAATGAGAATGAGAATAATTATATGAATAAGAACAATCAGGATAATAATAAGCTTTATTAATTATACTCACTTGTAAACAACGAATGCCAGGAACATGAGAACGACCACTACTACGGCCGATACAAGAAGTGCAATTACAGTAATCAACAATTTCCTTACGGCACCTTGAAAGAAAATAAACGAAACCAAAAGAAAATCAAAGTCTTTAGTTTGCATTAGGAATAAAGCGATTGTTATAACTAAGGTGACGAAGTCATCTTACTTTCCTTAAAGGCAGGGTATTTTACCGACATTGCTACCGCTGCACAGTGGGCCAGAATCGCCTCAAAGTGTGCCAAAATTCAAAATTGGCGAATGTGAATTTTTATATTTTTTTCATTCGTTTGGGGAAGAAAACATTCTAAAGAATATTTTTCCACCCATATTTTAATATTTAGCGAGTTTTAAAAGTGTCATATACCCCTGCGAACATGGGAAAATCTATATGTTGCTCCAAAAGTGATAAAAGAGGCAACTTTACAATAGGTGTTGAGAATTTATGAAGGGAAAAGCAATCAACTTGATACTGCGTGCACTTCTTGCCTATTGGTAATCCAATTAGAAAATACAATGACCAAATTTATTGAAGCTTCATTTTGGGAAAAATTAGCATTAAATTTCACAAAAAAAGGTGTTAATCATGTCTGATCTCACACATCCCAGCAGCGTTCGGAGAGCTCTTAATGGTGCTATGCCGGGGCTGTATTTAAGCGTTTTGTAGTTTATAATAATCATTACTTCGAAAGTTTTCGAGCATTGAATTTTGATAACCTTGACGATTCAAAGTTTCAACTTTGCAATAATGAAAATAAAGTTAGTTTTTAAAATCAATGAATATCTACTTTAAAATATTAATTGTACTTGTTTATCCTTGTTTATCTTTCTTGTACCCTATATCTTTATCTGTGAATTAAATATTCATCGGGTTGAGCGGCGGCTTTGGATATTTGCATTTTATTGTTACCCCCCCCCCCCCCCCCCCCCGAAATATCCAGGTTCCCATTTACCTCATCAGGGCGGAGAGTGGCAAAATGTGGATTAGAGTCTTACCAAAACGACATTAATGCAGGACTGGGATTCGAACCCTCAACCTTTGAATTGAGAGTCAAGTGACTGAACCACTGTATTACAACGACACCTCCTTAATGTTATGCTACTCTCTTTCCTCCAGTAGTAACGAATATATATTTCTTTAAATAGCGTTTCTCAATGCAATCCAGTACCTGTATCACAGTTTTTGCCCGTGAATCCGTCCATACATTCGCACCAATAGTCAATCTCAGGGAGAGCATGGCAAGTCCCGTATAGACAATGGGCATCCAGACACGGGTTTACTGAAAGAAAAAAACAAATTGTTGCGATCGTAGAGTTATTTTGATACGTCAATGTTACAAGGCTATAATATCAATATATATACATCAAATGCACAGGGGGATATTTGTTACGTTTGTGTTGAAACCTGTGCTATTCGAGACTGTAGGGAAAATTAGCCCCGAAAGGCTGAAATGGTCATGGTTTATTTTAGAGGGGGTGGCTCAACTAACCTGAGTCTCCCCTACGTCACTTGACCCTGGGACAATGGCCCAGTATGATCGCGATTAGGCCTACTTTGGTTCTTACCAGTGTTAACATCCAATGGACTCGATGTTGATGGAGGAGATGTAGTAATAGTAGTAGAAGTCGGACTCGTATCAGCAACCGTAGTAGGGGTAGGCATTGCCATCGACTGGAAAACTATGTTCAATGAATACAAATTTGTTGATTCAGTGGAAGAAGTTGAAGAATGAAGAGATTCAAACATATTTTACACATGCCAGATTTTAGAATATGACATGTTTTAATATTGATGGCTCATAATACCACGCAAACATCACATACAACAAAATATTTATGCTGCGTTGGACAATCAATAATATATACGTATAATAAAGCTGGCCCACGTGTTTTCGGTCGCGTATTCGATACGGTTTTTTCACATATATTTTTAAAAGGGCAATGGATATCCAAAAGTGGATGGATGAGGCTAAACTTTTCGATGAAATTATTAAAGCTATTGTAACACAAATTCTGCCATAACTCTGACAAAATGCATTGCAAAGGCATACAACAATACCATAGGAAATAAGATATTACCAAGCTATTGCGCTTCATGGAATCCGGTCGAGATAAAGTAGGTTTTAAATTAGTTTAGTGCTTTGATTGGGGTTGATGCACGGACAGTCAAAATTCGGTCCGTTTAAAGTCGGTTTATAATCGGTTAGTGGTATGACTGAGGTACTACAGTTACCAGGTACCCATTTACCTGACCTGGGCGGAGAGTAGCAAAATACGAATTAGAGTCTTACCAAAAGGACATTAAAGCCGAGCTGGGATTCGATTCCACAACCCTTGGATTGAGAGTCAAGTGACTCAACCACTATACTACGACACTTCCACAATGTCATGCTTTGCTCTATTATCGAATAGTAATGAAAATATGTTTCTTATTAAATAGGATTTCTCAATGCAATCAAGTACCTGTGTCGCAGTTTTTGCCCGTGAATCCGTCCATACATTCACACCGATAGTCAGTCTCATCGAGGGCATGACACGTCGCTTGTACACAAGGGTTATCCAGACATGGGTTTACTGAAAGAAAATAAAAACAATTTGTTACGAATCGTTAATTTGATACGTCAATACGGAAAATTTTGAAAAGGTGCAAAATTAAGTATATATCAATACTGACTAAAGCCTGCAACAAACTTTTGACTCTGGAGGGCCCAAGAGTACAGCGTTTAGGCAAATAAAAATGCCCTCCAAAATGCAAAAAAGCCCCCCCCCCCTACCATTACGCTAGTGTGAGGGAGAGTAGTGAACGAGAGAGGTGAAGGTGACGAAAGTGGCGGCTTTGGATATTTGCATTTTATTGTTACCCCCCCCCCCCCACCCCCCCCCCCCCCGTAATATCCAGGTTCCCATTTACCTCATCAGGGCGGTGAGTGGCAAAATGTGGATTAGAGTCTTACCAAAACGACATTAATGCAGGACTGGGATTCGAACCCTCAACCTTTGAATTGAGAGTCAAGTGACTAAACCACTGTATTACAACGACACCTCCTTAATGTTATGCTACTCTCTTTCCTCCAGTAGTAACGAATATATAATTCTTTAAATAGCGTTTCTCAATGCAATCCAGTACCTGTATCACAGTTTTTGCCCGTGAATCCGTCCATACATTCGCACCAATAGTCAATCTCAGGGAGAGCATGGCAAGTCCCGTATAGACAATGAGCATCCAGACACGGGTTTACTGAATGAAAAAACAAATTGTTGCGATCGTAGAGTTATTTTGATACGTCAATGATACAAGGCTATAATATCAATATATATACATCAAATGCACAGGGGATATTTGTTACGTTTGTGTTGAAACCTGTGCTATTCGAGACTGTAGGGAAAATTAGCCCCGAAAGGCTGAAATGGTCATGGTTTATTTTATTATTTTAGAGGGGGTGGCTCAACTAACCTGAGTCTCCCCTTCGTCACTTGACCCTGGGACAATGGCCCAGTATGATCGCGATTAGGCCTACTTTAGTTCTTACCAGTGTTAACATCCAATGGACTCGATGTTGATGGAGGAGATGTAGTAGTAGTAGTAGTAGTAGAAGTCGGACTCGTATCAGCAACCGTAGTAGGGGTAGGCATTGCCATCGACTGGAAAACTATGTTCAATGAATACAAATTTGTTGATTCAGTGGAAGAAGTTGATGAATGAAGAGATTCAAACATATTTTACACATGCCAGATTTTAGAATATGACATGTTTTAATATTGATGGCTCATAATACCACGCAAACATCACATACAACAAAATATTTATGCTGCGTTGGACAATTAATAACATATACGTATACTAAAGCTGGCCCACGTGTTTTCGGTCGCGTATTCGATACGGTTTGTTCACATATATTTTTAAAAGGGCAATTGATATCCCAAAGTGGATGGATGAGGCTAAACTTTTCGATGAAATTATTAAAGCTATTGTAACACAAATTCGGCCATAACTCTGACAAAATGCATTGCAAAGGCATACAACAATACCGTAGGAAATAAGATATTACCAAGCTATTGCGCTTCATGGAGTCCGGTCGAGATAAAGTAGGTTTTAAATTAGTTTAGTGCTTTGATTGGGGTTGATGCACGGACAGTCAAAATTCGGTCCGTTAAGAGTCGGTTTATAATCGGTTAGTGGTATGACTGAGGTACTACAGTTACCAGGTACCCATTTACCTGACCAGGGCGGAGAGTAGCAAAATACGAATAATACCCCATTCACAGTGGCCTCAAACACCGCGACAGCAGCGGGACTGTGCTGTCGCGGTGTTGTCTTCAGTGTGAAGGCTCGGACCCGTTATAAACTATCGCGGGATAACACCGCCCAGCGATAACGCCGACACAAACTATCGCTAGGGACGCCTAGCTACAGCAGCGGGACAGTCCCGCTGCTGTCGCGGTGTTTACTCAGTGTGAAGGCTCTCCGCTATAACACCGCGACAAACACGTGTGATTTGTTTACTTACCTATCACTGACCTCTTTTCTACAGCAATGGGGAACATAAAGTGAAATAGAAATAAAGTAACCAGTGGATTCAAATTGATTTTATTATTATGTAGGTATTATAATTATCCAAATAAAAATATTTCACACTTCAAAAAAATAAAATATTCTGACTGGAAGCAATAAAAATGCTAGTTTTTTAAAAAGTAATATGATCGAGGATACAAAAAGCAACTTGACATGTTTACCGCGCAATTTCAAGCAAGTATTTCCGGTCATATCGGGGTCACTCGCGGGTCATGAGCCATGCATACACGTGTTTGTTACGGAGGTAATAAAAATCACCCGCTGCAGCGTGAATGGGTACATGATATTTATCCCGCTGCTGCAGCGGGATAACTTTTCTACTGTGAATGCATTTGTAGCGGTGTTATGGCGGTGTCGCCGCTCCGCTACAACGCCGCTACAAATTTCAAAACCACTGTGAATGGGGTATTAGAGTCTTACCAAAAGGACATTAAAGCCGAGCTGGGATTCGATTCCACAACCCTTGGATTGAGAGTCAAGTGACTCAACCACTATACTACGACACTTCCACAATGTCATGCTTTGCTCTATTATCGAATAGTAATGAAAATATGTTTCTTATTAAATAGGATTTCTCAATGCAATCAAGTACCTGTGTCGCAGTTTTTGCCCGTGAATCCGTCCATACATTCACACCGATAGTCAGTCTCATCGAGGGCATGACACGTCGCTTGTACACAAGGGTTATCCAGACATGGGTTTACTGAAAGAAAATAAAAACAATTTGTTACGAATCGTTAATTTGATACGTCAATACGGAAAATTTTGAAAAGGTGCAAAATTAAGTGTATATCAATACTGACTAAAGCCTGCAACAAACTTTTGGCTCTGGAGGGCCCAAGAGTACAGCGTTTAGGCAAATAAAAATGCCCTCCAAAATGCAAAAAAGCCCCCCCCCCCCTCCTACCATTACGCTAGTGTGAGGAAGAGTACTGAACGAGAGAGGTGAAGGTGCCGAAAGTGGCGGCTTTGGATATTTGCATTTTATTGTTACCCCCCCCCCCCCCCCGTAATATCCAGGTTCCCATTTACCTCATCAGGGCGGAGAGTGGCAAAATGTGGATTAGATTCTTACCAAAACGACCTTAATGCAGGACTGGGATTCGAACCCTCACTGAACCACTGTATTACAACGACACCTCCTTAATGTTATGCTACTCTCTTTCCTCCAGTAGTAACGGATATATATTTCTTTAAATAGCGTTTCTCAATGCAATCCAGTACCTGTATCACAGTTTTTGCCCGTGAATCCGTCCATACATTCGCACCAATAGTCAATCTCAGGGAGAGCATGGCAAGTCCCGTATAGACAATGAGCATCCAGACACGGGTTTACTGAAAGAAAAAACAAATTGTTGCAATCGTAGAGTTATTTTGATACGTCAATGTTACAAGGCTATAATATCAATATATATACATCAAATGCACAGGGGGGTATTTGTTACGTTTGTGTTGAAACCTGTGCTATTCGAGACTGTAGGGAAAATTAGCCCCGAAAGGCTGAAATGGTCATGGTTTATTTTAGAGGGGGTTGCTCAACTAACCTGAGTCTCCCCTACGTCACTTGACCCTGGGACAATGGCCCAGTATGATCGCGATTAGGCCTACTTTGGTTCTTACCAGTGTTAACATCCAATGGACTCGATGTTGATAGAGGAGATGTAGTAGTAGTAGTTGAAGTCGGACTCGTATCAGCAACCGTAGTAGGGGTAGGCATTGCCATCGACTGGAAAACTATGTTCAATGAATACAAATTTGTTGATTCAGTGGAAGAAGTTGATGAATAAAGAGATTCAAACATATTTTACACATGCCAGATTTTAGAATATGACATGTTTTAATATTGATGGCTCATAATACCACGCAAACATCACATACAACAAAATATTTATGCTGCGTTGGACAATCAATAATATATACGTATAATAAAGCTGGCCCACATGTTTTCGGTCGCGTATTCGATACGTTTTTTTCACATATATTTTTAAAAGGGCAATGGATATCCAAAAGTGGATGGATGAGGCTAAACTTTTCGATGAAATTATTAAAGCTATTGTAACACAAATTCTGCCGTAACTCTGACAAAATGCATTGCAAAGGCATACAACAATACCGTAGGAAATAAGATATTACCAAGTTATTGCGCTTCATGGAGTCCGGTCGAGATAAAGTAGGTTTTAAATTAGTTTAGTGTTTTGATTGGGGTTGATGCACGGACAGTCAAAATTCGGTCCGTTTAGAGTCGGTTTATAATCGGTTAGTGGTATGACTGGGGTACTACAGTTACCAGGTACCCATTTACCTGACCAGGGCGGAGAGTAGCAAAATACGAATTAGAGTCTTACCAAAAGGACATTAAAGCCGAGCTGGGATTCGATTCCACAACCCTTGGATTGAGAGTCAAGTGACTCAACCACTATACTACGACACTTCCACAATGTCATGCTTTGCTCTATTATCGAATAGTAATGAATATATGTTTCTTATTAAATAGGATTTCTCAATGCAATCAAGTACCTGTGTCGCATTTTTTTCCCGTGAATCCGTCCATACATTCACACCGATAGTCAGTCTCATCGAGGGCATGACACGTCGCTTGTACACAAGGGTTATCCAGACACGGGTTTACTGAAAGAAAATAAAAACAAATTATTGCGAATCGTACAGTTAATTTTATACGTCAATGTTTAGGCTATAATATCAGAATAAATACAGTATATCAATTACACGAGAGAAGAATTTTCTGTTGCGTTGTTACCTGTGCCATTCGAGACTGAAGGGACGATAAGCGCCGACAGGTTGTACGACACTTGACCCTGGGACAATGGCCCAGCCAGGGCCGGCGATCCCGGGGGACGGGGGGGGGGCACATCCCCCCCCCCCCCACGGAAAATTGGAAACAAGTGCAAACATAAGTGTATAGCAAATGCTGACTAAAGACTGCAAGAAACTGTTGGGCTCTGAAGGGCCCAAGAGTGCAGCGTTTAAACAAATAAAATGCCAAAAGAAATGCACCCCCCCCCCCATCATTACACTAGTGCAATGGAGAGTAGTAAACGAGAAGGGTGAAGGGGACGAAAGTCACTACCCCCTCACAGCTTTTCGAAGTTTTGTTGTATATTATAACAAAATATATATTATCAGAGTAAACTTCTCATTTAATATAATTCCTCAATTGAAGTACATCAGACGAGGTATAAAACTGCCAACAACCAATTACATTGCCCCTACCTTTAATAAATATACATATACACTTTAACGTTTTCGAAAGGACACTTAAAACACTAATCCCTCCCTCCCCCCCCCCCCCTCCCCCCCCCCCCCCCCCCCCTCCCCTCCACTCTTCCCATGCACAGAACATAATAGGGTTACACGAACTTACACCCGGGAACGGACTAGCAATTATAAATTGGGACGCTCGGTAGTTTGGCCGAGGGCCGGTTGATTTGTGGTCGGAGAACCGGTTAAAATGTGAGTTTGCCCGGTCGCATCCACATTCTGCAACCGAATTTCGGTTCCAACGCCCCCCCCCCCCCCCCGGCTTTAATAACACCACCATGCTGCCTGCCTTGTCTTTCCATTGTCTATTAATCTCTGTTATCGGAACACGCAGAATTATCCCCTAATTGCGAGAATCGAAAGATGTGCAGCAAGCTTCACGTTGCATGGATCGACTTCTCTCAATATCATAGGACTATCCCGCGCGTTTCGAGGACAGGACTAGCTAGAGCAAAGAAAAAGAGCTAGCAGGCCGCCGTGATTGAAATGCTAGTCCGTCCGCCAGACCAATAGTATGATGGAATCATGGAAAGCACCATTCTCACCGACGACATGAATGCCACCCGGTTTATTAAAGGTCCAAATGTTGGCGTAGACTCTTGGCCAAGCCTGCTGGTCCCCTTCCTGGACTCCGATGCCACGGAGAGTCCAGTCGGTCCACATGAGTGTGCCTTGGTACATGATTATATCGAAGGGAAGATGAACACCATGGGTGACATCGAGGAGGATTCTGCGGTCTTGTCCAAGAGTGTCTGAAGATTCGATCTTATCAAGGAGAGCATCACCCCAGATCAACCGATCACCTGTTTTAGACAGAATATCATCATCATCATCATCATCAAGTGTCAAGTACACACTCTTGTTTTCAAGGCCCTTCATTCCTGTCTATTATCTGCTATTCTTCACTTACCACACTGCCAATTTGAAATTCGTACATAAATTATTTAGTAATTTCATATTTCAAACAGTAATATCTTTGTTATTATTAGTTTCATTATTTATTGAAAAGTTTTGCCATTCAGATTTTTTTATTCTTCTATGTTTTGAAACAAATAAACTCATCACAAACATTGCAAAGCTTTTGTCTCGACATTGTCTCGAAAAAGCGATCCTTCCGTCAGATTGATGGCTGCTTTTTTGTGCCAAATCACACTCTTGGAAAATTAGCGACTGTGCAAATTGTCGATCATGGCAAATATAAGGTTAAACTGTATATAAACCTACCTTGCCTGTCATACGTTAAACCATTAGGCCATCCGAGGTTTGTTTGGACAATAACTTGTCGAACGGAACCGTCTGAGTTTGACCTTTCAATTTTGGGTGTCGCTCCCCAATCCGTCCAATAAAGCTTCCTATTGAAAGAAACAAAACTCACAATTACGAAATATGATTCAGCATGTTGTGTGGTTATACTGGTAAGTGGTTCAGTTGGCTTTTAACATTGAATGTGCATGTGTACTACAGTATTCTCCTTTGATCTGTCTATTGCTCGTTTCTCGTTTATCTATTCCCGATTCTGATTGGTTAATGGTCAGCCTTTTGTACAATAAGAGCATGCGTGATTGCAACGACTATCTAGATTGGGCATTGTCCTTTTGTAACTGATTGCAAACTTTGCGTAACGCGCCCCTGCTTTAGAAGAACAGTTTATTAATTGAGGAATACATTAATTGCTTAGTCAATCAGTGCTATGAAATTCAATACGCAAATGCATTTCTCTGAATGTTCATGTTTGTATGGGGGGTCGAGATCGTCATAGAGCTAATAAACCTCATAATAAGGATTATTAAAGACTTTCATCAGGATAGTTGTAATAATGATTTTTAAGTTCATTTATCACATCCAAAAAGGAAAATTTACCTTATGTCTTGATTTCAGTCATCTCCCTTCTACGCGAATTGGCAAACTGAAGTAAGCCGCTATTTTTCAGATCGCCAGTGGTTGCTGTTTTGACGATTACTGCGTCTCAGTAATTATAAAGAGCTCTGCTATAAAGAAGTATCTGTTATAACGAGGTGGTTTTATATTTGTTGAGGTTTTTTTACCCTGATATAAAAGGATGATTTCTTTGGTCCCAAGGACCTCGTTATAACGAGGCTCTACTGTACTTACACTGATTATGAGGTAATGAACGTCTGGTTTTGTGTTAATTTTTATTAATTCGATTCGTTAGAGGAGTCAATGACTTGAAGGAAACCTCATCCCCCAAAATAAGTCTATGTGTTCTGAAAAAAATGAGATGTATTCCTGTCCTTTGAAATTGTACGATAGATATATAAATGAACATATTCGTGGCATGATGTGATGCCTTATAGCATGACATGGGCGCAGCCATTTTCTTAAAAATGTGACGCACCAGTTGAAGTTGTACATGTATCATGCACCAAGCTTTAGTTGGAAAGATTTTTTAATCGATAACAGAACCTTTGGTTTTCAATGAGAAAAAATCAGAGCTAAGCTGATAGAAATTATATTTGATGAAAATATATATAACAGGGGAACGGTTGTAACTAATGCATTAAAAATACTATAATATAGCAGTTGACAAATCTATTTCATTTAATCATGAGAAACCTTCACCCTACAAGAGCATCAACTTAATATGCAATTTTCGTTTTGGCAATTATTGTTCAAAAGATAATAGCAGTTGAATATATTTACTTGATAAACGACTTCACATAGTACGTCACGTTATTAGGAAAATTGCAATGCCTATGTCGTGCTGAGAAACTGTACATTATTCTTGCCTTTAATATGCCTCTCTCAAACACTTTGGTGGGAAATCTTGAAAGTTAAAGGGCAAGAATATAGTAATATCTCTCAGAATAAGTAAATTCATTTCCTGGGTTGAGGTTTCCATTAATATAATTAATACAATAACGTATTTAAACAAACCTGTTGCTTGGAACACTAATTAGCGCTCGCGGTTGGCCTAAATTTGTGTTTATTAATATCCGACGACCAGTTCCGTTAAATCGGATGGTTTCAATTGTTTGAGACTGAGCATCACTCCAAAACACGGTTTTGCTGGCGCTGTCAACAAATAATCCATCGGGAACTGAAACCAAAGAAAGAATGCAAAAAGTAAATCCAGTTATTACGTGACTATGTATAGCACTATTTGAAGGTGGTTTTAATATACGCAACGACAGTAAAAACAAACAGTTCCTAACAGAATTTGACAACTTTTACCAGTACCTATTTTACTAAGGGGAAAGCAAAAAAAAATGTGAATTCGATTTGAAGTTGAATTTGAATGTGAATTTATATTTTTACTTGAATTTGAATTTGAATTAATGCTAAATTCATACGGAATAAAGAGGTTGAAAAAGTTCACAAGTCAATTTTTTGCACACTTCAACCTGATATTAACATTTTCTGCTCATAGCTTTAACGTCATTTTTCCTCAAGAAGGCGGTAATACTGTCAATGAGTAATAGGGACTTTTAGATGTGCACGTCGACATAGTGAACTGCTACGTGTGACGTCATTTTAAGGCATTGCGCCAGTGAGTTAAAATGACATCAAACGTAGCAGTCCACTTTGTCTACGTGCAAATCTAAACGTCCCTATTCTTCCGGGCAGTCGACGAAACATGTGTACCTCCGAGTCCATGCACTAGCGTTCGCTGGTTAGTCCCATCGATTCGAGCAGCACTTAAAGTATCTCTACCCGCATCTGTCCAATACACTTCCTTTGCTATGATGTCATAATCAACTGCTACCGGTACTTGAATAAACAAAAGTGGGAGTTTCTGGAAGTTCAGATCGTTGGTGTGGGACATATAGATAGCTGATCCGCTTATGCTTGTCACAAACAAAAGTGCACCTGCATGAATTTAAATTGCATTAGAATGTAATAATTTCTAGACCTTTGTTTTAAAGAAACATTTCTATGAACTTAAACATGGATTTGATACAAATTCTCGAGTACCGTACATGATTGAAACACGTGAACCCATAACCTAACATAAGTTACATTAACGAGGGCTACACCATACGTTTGGAGCTTGATTTGCTTGCAGCATAATTTGTATTTAAGAATATAATTAAAGGAAGAGAACGACTTGCAGACAAGGAAAAGGGCAGGAAAACGATCACCTATTCTAATAATTATCTCACCTGTCCATAATAAATATTAGGGGAATATTGGTACACAAAGATAATGCTGGCATAAGATGGATGATAATTGTCGAATGAACATATGCAATTGAAAAGATAACGAAAAATATATCTTTACTATCGCTAATCCCATTAAAGCCTATCTGCACTAGTTTGGACCTCCCTGCGTGATAACTGGCAGAAGGTTATCTCCGTATCAGGACAATTACCCCCTGGGCAATCACCCCCCGGAAAATTACCCCCCGGAAAACTACCCCCGTAGGATGATTACCCCCCGGAAAATAACCCCCCGGAGAATTACCCCCCCGAGGACAATTACCCCCCAAGGACAATTACCCCCCGGAAAATTACCCCCCGGAGAATTACCCCCCGAGGACAACTACCCCCCGGGGACAATTACCCCCCGAGGACAACTACCCCCGAGGACAACTACCCCCGAGGACAATTACCCCCGAGGACAATTACCCCCCGAGGACAACTACCCCCCGAGGACAATTACCCCCATGGACACTACTGGGGCTGGTGGCTCAGTGGTTAGAGCGCCCGTCTCATGTACGGAAGGTCGTGGGTTCGAACCCCGGCCGAGTCATACCAAAGACTTATAACAATGGGACCTTATGTTTTCGTGTACGTTAAATTATTTTGAAAAAGAAATTGCCATGTCAAAAGAAAATAAATATCTGCTCTCTGGTAATTCATCTCATTTGATTTTGTAACTCCAGCATAGCGTTTTTCAACCGGAGTGCCGCAAGAGATTGAATTGGAAAACGTTGATTTTGTAAAAAAAATCAAATACCAGAAACGGTTAAAGTATGTAATTACAAGAGAATTTTTTTTTTGGAAGATACTAAAGTGTCTTCCTTCCTCGCTCGCTGACAATATTTTGACAGCAAGGCAAATAAGGGCAACGAGAGGCCCGAATATCCTCATATTAGTGTATCAAGGTCATGACCGAATATATCACTTTTTATTTATGTACATTCGGCGGCAAGGTGCCCGCATACAGTACTTTAAATAGTTTCTAGTGTGTGGATTACAAACTATTTTGTTACCAGTTTGAAAATGTCTTTTTATTCTTAAATGTGCCCATACGTGTGTGCATAGTACTTGACGAGAGCCAGAGTCATGCAAAATTAATAGTCTGTAAAGACTTTGGGATTTGGGAGAAACTTTTCATTTCTTAAGAGGGTACCGTGACTAACAAAAAGCTTAAATAACGCTGCTCCAGAGAAATGTATTTCTATGCATTTTGAAAAGCGCTGGACAATTACCTAAAACTTACATCCTTCGTGGAAATTAGCAACCGCGCTGGCGTTGCATAAATTATAATAAAAGGGAAATGTGTAGTAATGAGGAAGACAACGTGCTTTAGTATTTGAAAGAATATGGGGTCATGCAGGGGATCTTATGGGCTCGTAGCCATCTCTCAATGTGTCAGATCGTCTTTTGCTATTGAGTCCTGATTGTCCAAGGGGGTAGTTGTCATTGGGGGTAATTATCATCGGGGGGTAGTTGTCCTCGGGGGGTAATTGTCCTCGAAGGTAATTGTCATCGGGGGGGGTAGTTGTCATCGGGGGGTAATTGTCTTCGGGGGGTAATTATCCTAGGGGGTAATTGTCCTAGGGGGTAATTGTCCTTGGGGGGTAATTGTCCTAGGGGTAATTGTCCTCGGGGGGGTAATTGTCCTCGGGGGGTAGTTGTCCTCGGGGGGTAGTTGTCCTCGGGGGGTAGTTGTCCTCGCGGGGTAATTGTCCTCGGGGGGTAATTCTCCGGGGGGTAATTTTCCGGGGGGTAATTGTCCTTTGGGGGTAGTTGTCCTCGGGGGGTGATTCTCCGGGGGGTAATATTCCAGGGGGTAATTGTCCTTTGGGGGTAGTTCTCCGGGGGGTAATTTTCCGGGGGGTGATTGCCCAGGGGGTAGTTGTCCTAGAACCGGTTATCTCATCAAGTCAGCTCTCAATTTACATTAGAAAAATGGGACAATGGGGGACCAACGGGTACCGCTTAGGCATTGTTGGCTAAATAGAGGGCGCAAGTAGCTACAAGTAGTCAGTCCCGCTGTAATGTTGACGCATTCAATATATTGAACACTTTCCTAATACTCACAAATTTAGTCACTTGTGCTTGTAAAAAGTACAATGTATGAGGTATTTGGTTACACACTGATACCAAGTTGTTTTTTCTTCTCTTTACCTCTTCAGAGGGACTTTATTATTCCAGTTTAAAATACATACAGACTATTTACAAAATACTAAGTAAAATGAAACAATATGAATTATATACAAGATCAACATAATTTCTAAAAATGATCATTTTAACATTTCTATTACTTTCTCAACTTCTTCATTATCGAAGTATCTTATATTTTCTTTGTATTTCAAATTACATTTCAATGATGAAATGTTAACCTCCTTGGATTGGTTAGTACTTCCCCAAAGTTCCGCTTTACGTAATCTTTGTATATTACCAGGTGTGCATAATTCATCAAAAAAACTAAGTAAAGTACATTTTCTGTTATTTATTTGATATCCAACCAATAACATTTTCATACCAATTTCTATTTCTATTTTAAAGATGAAATATATAATTCTTGAGATACTTTTCCAGAAAACTTAGTTTCTTGCAACGAAATATAAAATGCTCAATAGTTTCTTTTTCACGACAAATTTCACATTCGTTAGACTGTACGATTTTCCATGTAAACAGATTGTCTTTAGAGGGCAATATCCTATGAATTAATTTGAAATTATATTGTTTGATATTATTGTCTCTTATCCTATGAAATTTCTACTGAAATACATCTTTCCAAACAAATGTTTTTGGTAGGCCTAAAATATTTTTCCAAAAATGGAAACCAACTTTCTCTTTTTTTTCTTTTCTAGCATTAAGTTATAGTAACTTTTCGCTTTAGTACCTTCAACGTTTATACCAGCTAAATTTGTTTCAATGTACATTATTTCATTGAGACTTGAAGCTTTGTTTAAACGTAAATACCAAGTTGAATATAAGATGGCGCTGTGCAATAAACAGTGAGCCAAAGCGGAAGATTCTTCAGTTCAGTATCGCTTAATTGTTTTTAGATCCAAACCTTAAAAATTCTTACCAGAGTCTTCGCTTGGATTACAATTTGCTTCGTCTGACCCGTCTGCGCAGTCGATAAGTCCATCACATGCCCACCCAGTTGGGATGCAAATGTTGTCACATGACAGTTCATGCGGGGCACATTCCAGCTTGACATAAGATTGGCCTGGGTATTTGTCCAAAATAAAAGAAAAAAGGAAAACAAATATTGAAACTGTTTTTTCTCTCTCGTGTTTATTGATGCAAAGGCAATAGAATCCGAATATATTAAGACGATTAATATTAATATTATTATAATCTTTGCTATTTTTGTTTTGCTGTTAACTTGTTATTATTGTTTTATGATTCTGTTGTTATTTTTATCATCATTTCCTCATTGTTTGCTAACATGTGTGCGAAAAGAGATGGTACGCCAAAGATAAAAAAATGGATAAAATGAAAGATTGGAAAGATTATAATACATGTTTAAACTTGAGGCTTGTTCCGAAATTCCCCGACAACACCGATTTTTTTATTTTTTTTAATAATGACGTTTTGCATCGGATCGCATTTCTGTATTCTATAACACAAGCCTCAGTGAATACGCGCGCGTCATGTAGCCGTTTATTAAAAGAACCTCGGCGGCTTTTTTGTTTGGGGGGGGGGGGGTGGTTTCCGGCGCCATATCTGGACAAGCCTTTAGGAGTATCTGACTTGACAATATCAAATTATCAGGTGCGTAATTTGCACATAATGCCTCTCAATGTATGCTCATGAAAGAAATCAAAGGACTCCTGTAGAGCTTAATGGTTGATCAAATATTAGGAATTTAAGTTTTACCGCTGATAATCCCACCGGGTAGCCGATAATATATTTAAAAACATAGATATAATAGTATAATAGTAAACCACATAAGAGAAAATACATGACAAGGGAATAATATATAACTCACATGTATACAAGATAAAAAAGAATTAAATTAATTAATTAATAATACCCTGAAAATATCATTGAGCAAAGATTTTCTCTAAATTTTTCAAAATGTTATGTAAACTAAGATTACCGTGGAAAATATGTATCCCTCCTGGACTGCGAAACCGCATGATATTCGTCGAAGCAGGTGAAACATTGCGCTGACCATTGAGAACAATAACACCTCTAGCGATGACGCTTTCTGTCCACAAGGGAGTTCCTCTGTACCACTCAACATCCTTTAGAACTGAACGATTGTCGGTAATCGTCATCAAGGTCTTGTGATTTTCCCCTCGTGGTCCGCAAGACTCGATGGTTTTCTTTTGGCGGTCCAGGAAGAACAGGCGAGTTCCTGTAAATGACAGTTAGAGGGAAATCATGCTTAGTATCAAAGAACGGTTGCGAAGGCTTGCCGAAAACTCTTTGGCGTCACCTGTGTCTGGCCGGGGGGGGGGGGGAAGGGGTGGGAAGCGAACCCTTCCGAAATAACTGATTGTCAATAACCTTTTGCGTCACTATTAAGGACTGGAAAGGGTGGTTATTTCTAATGCCTAGTGCAATCTTTCTGCAGATTGGTATATATTGTTGGTACCAATCGTCACCAGTGGAAAGACTGCAATGTCTCTAATTAACACTCATAGCATATGTAAGGATAACAATACCCAAGTAATGATGGTGAAAGATAATAATGACGTTACAAATAATAATAATGATGATAACAATGTTTAGAGTAATGATGATAACATGTTTAAAACGATAGCAATGATAATGATAATAATAATGAGAAGAAAAGAGGATGTTTATAATATAATAATAATAATAATACACAATATTTATTAGGCGCTTAAAGGAAACCAAAACCTTCATACTAAGTTACTTTTATTGTAAAGTTTAAGATATTTAAAAAATATCAGTGAAAATTTGAACAAAATCGGGCAAGGAATAAGGAAGTAAGAGCTTTTTGAAATGACTAGTCACTAGAGGGCGGTATTCAATTTGATGACATCATCTGTGAACAACTCTCCATGCCTTCTGTACATCAAATTTCATGTTTTTCCTTCTTTCTTGTGATTGAGATAATGTACTCCCCTGGAAACAAGATATAGAATGCAAAATGATATTCTACTTCACATGTTTTGAAGTCGGATCAAGAACACAAATAAATACGAAGAAAACAAAAGAATTGTGAAATTTTATGTACAAAAGGCATGGAGAGTTGTTCACAGATGATGTCATCAAATTGAATACCGCCCTCTAGTGACTAGTCATTTCAAAAGGCTCTAACTTTCTTATTCCTTGCCCGATTTTGTTCAAATTTTCACTGATTATATTCAAATCTTTTAAACTTTACAATAAAAGTAACTTAGTATGAAGGTTTTGGTTTCCTTTAATACGGGTGTCTCTAAGCGCACCATAGTCTGACTAAAAATTATTTACCAAAACTTATAATAAACACACAACTTATACATCTGTGTTTTATTCAATAAACCATGCATTATATAATAATACAAATAAGAGTGAGATCAAACATACATAAGGTCAAACATAGGATCAAACATGAGATCGAACAAACAAGAAATAAGACGGTGTGCACCGACCCACAACTGCAGAATATCATTCGTGAATTAAAAAGGTGCGTTCTCAGCAAGGACTTAAATCGGTCAAGAGAATGAATATTATGAAAATGTGCTGGTAATTTATTCCAAAGGATAGGGGCATTACTGAGAAAGCTCGATCGCCATATTTTGTAACGGTACGAAGTCCAAGGGTTAACTGCAAGGTTGATGATGATCGAAGAGGTCTTAAAGAACTAGAAGAACGTAAGAAAATCAAGTCTGAAAGATATTTAGGGGCTTGGCCATGAAGAATTTTGTATGTAAGAAGAAGAATTTTAAATGTTATACGATGGTGTATGGGAAGCCAATGAAGAGAACGCAATATTGGGGTTATGCGCTCAAATTTTCTCGAGAGAGTAACAAGCCTTGCAGCAGTATTCTGAATTCTTTGAATTGGAAGTAGGTACGAATGCGGAAGGCCAGACAAAATTTAATTACAATAATCAAGGTAGGAGTACACAAAAGCATGGATTAATTTTGCAGTCTTGGGCCGGTCAAGTAGTTTCCTAATTTTCCCAATTTTAAAGATTCCAAAAGATGCCGATTTACAGAAGTTTTTAATATGCTGCTGAAATATAAGATTTTTGTCGATTAAAACACCAAGGTCTCGAACTTTTTCACTACCCTTCAGTGAACCATCTCCGGTAACTAAGTCGGGGAAGGAATCGGTGTTTCTGAATTTGTAAAGTAATGTGGATCATTTCAGATTTTCGTTCATTAAGGCAAAGTCTATTGTTAGAAGACCAGAACCTAATGGCCCGAATTCACAAAGCAAGGTTTGAGCTCAAACCTCCTTTTGTTTCGCCAAACCTCCTTTTGTTATTTACAAACCAGTTGTAAATAATAAGGAGGTTTGGCGAAACAAAAGGAGTTTGAGCTCAAACCTTGCTTTGTGAATTCGGGCCAATGTCTTCAAGGCAACTGCTAAGTTTCCGAGTCGCATCATCATTCCAGACTGCCATGAGAGGAATAGTTGTGTAATAGGCTCAAGGGGATGTTGCATCCTGATATCACCCGAGCAGGCGCGTACGCAGCGGGGGGGGGGGGGGGGGGGGTGGTGGGGGTCGAACCCCCCCCCCCCCCCCAACGAAACAAAATGCCGATCGGCCAAATTTTCAAATGTTCGGACACAAAAAAGTCCTCCCCCCCCCCCCCCTCCTCCCCCCTGCTAAGGGGTGATAGCAAGATACAACATCCCCGAGAGGCGAGAGCCCATAAAACAACTATTCCCCGCATATTAAAGCAGTCATTATATCTTTTATATACCGTAAAAAGGGTCATGTGCGACTTAACAATCGTGGTAATCAATTGTGTTTATGCAATCGAGGTCTGTGCTGATAATTTGCAGGTAGACCTAGTCTTAGGGTGTCTGATCACGCACTCGATTTTGTCTGCTAAAATCCTTCCCATTGAGATTGTACGTATCCCAACGCAGTCTTCGTGCATTGCGCGATCATGCAAAATTGGTCAACGTTTTTATTTCTAAATCGAGATTCAAACCTCTATTGCGTGTGATCCTGAAGGTGATACTCAAAAAATCAGGTGTCATATGAAAGAGCAGGTATATCTACATATTTCCAAAGGAGTGTCATCTCATCATTACATGTATATCTAGGTCTACAATAGAAATCGACGGTCGTCTGCGCTGTGTGCAAATGTAGCGACCAAATTAATCGCACACAAACTGTATGATAGCCGCGCTGCGCACAAACTAAATGTTAACACGTAAACCAATGGGATTGCAACTAGTTTCCTGATACCCAGAAGCTTGCGGGAATAGTCACTCATGAATGGCGATCGCAGCAAAATTTAAACTATTTTTCTGGTACACGGAATCTTGCAGGAATATCACTCATGAACTATTGACCATTACTGGCATATAATAACCATTATAATGATAATGAAAATGATAACAATGATAATAGTAGTTATTGTATTTATATAGTGCCTTTTCTATAGTATACATTGAAAACCTTTTGTAAAGTCCCATACCTTGGCGATCAAGTGCGAGGCTCTGTATGGCTGAGAGCTCAGTCTTAACGAAAGTCGTCACGGGTTGAAAATTATTATTCCTGACGTGAATCACGGGATTTGGTGGCACATTGTCAATCACGTAGAAATCTCTGTGTAAACGATGTCAGGAATCAAAATTGAACGAATTAATAAGAACAATATTATTTATTAATACAACAACAACACAAAAAGCAAAACAAATGATGATGATAATGATAACAAAATACTAATACTACTAATATCAACATCATGAATCATCAAAAGAATAAAATTATGATAATATTAATAATAATAATAATTATTATTATCATAGCAATAATAATAATAATATAATACTAACACTTATAAAATTAACATCATTGATCATAAAGATAATAAAACAATAATAACAATTATAACTATATTATTGTCATTATTTTCATTATTATCATTAATAAAGTATCAGTATCAATAATGATAATGATAAAAAAGACACTTTTGATGTGTCACCAAAAGCTAATAATTGTCGTGTAGGGATCGGTGATGAGGCGAGGAGCATAAATGAAGAGGCTTGTAATCGTTCAGTACAGTTTCTGGATAGCATTTATTCAATCTTCTTGCTTAACTACATAACACAATGACTCTCTAGTAGACGACTCTAGAATCCGAGATACAAATTATTATCTCTCCCTATGCCTGTAGCTAGTCTATCTCAAAACCCTTGTTCAGCGGTTGATGGCTGAAACCAAAGTCCCTATCATTCTTCAACTTTACAAGCAGGAAAACTTTGGGGGGAGAAACAATGTTGCGAAGGGAGACTTATTCATGCTTATAATTGGTCAATGGTCAGGGTTGTCATGGTATTATGGGGAGTGGCTATGGTATAAGTCATAGTTATTGGAATGTGGTTCGATCCTTGAATCTTGGGTGGTCATTAATGGTCAATTGTTTATAATAAAAGTAATGGGATAATGGGGTTCTGTTTTATCATGGAGCAGGTGGGAGAAAGGTGAATGAAAGGTGAATGACTGAAGTGAGGGGTGAGTGATACAAGTACTACATAACATAATTACCCATTCGGATGAACTGCTACCGTAGAAAAGCTGCTGCTAGAGAAAATCACGTCTTGTAGATCAGCTGAATAGTCGTATAATCCCGCTTGGTCTCTGATGGCATTGATCCAGGCGATTTTCTTTGACGGAACATGAATAGCCAGATCGATGATAGCTAAGAAAAGGGAAGGTTTGATTCTGATACAGGTGGCAAATAATTTTAGCTCGAATAGTCCTTAGTTTATGAAGATCAGGTAAGGGAATTTTGAAACTTCGTGAATTATATTTGTTACCTTGTGAAATCTTACGTCTAAATTTCTTCTTAAAGTAGATATTCATTGATTTTAAAAACTAACTTTATTTTCATTATTGCAAAGTTGAAACTTTGATTCGACAAGGTTATCAAAATTCAATGCTTGGAAATATTCGAAGTAATGATCATTATAAATTACAAAACGCTTAAATACAGCCCTGGCATAGCACCTGAAGAGCTCTCCGAACGCTGCTGAGATGTGTGAGATCACAGTATGGACATGATTTGCACAAGCAGACGATGTCCCATGACATCTCACACATTTTCAGTGCCTGTGTTTTCATCTTCTCTTGAGTTCTTTCTCTTACTTCACTACCGTCAGGCTAAATGTATAATCTATTGCCTCACTCTAAACCCCGCGCATGGTTTTATTTTGATGACAAATGCAGCGATACAAAAATTAAGGAATCTGTCGCTTGTAAACAAATAAGACGCCATTGTATATTCAGCTGCACACTCCGCGGCATGTTCGGTGTTTCAAGAGGGAACAAATGCCGTCCTCAATATCATTCCGAGGGGTTTTCAATTTGAAAGTCTGTTTTCTTTCATTGTTAATTAACCCCTATCCCGTGTATTTACAAGCAAAAGATTTTAGTTATCAGAATCGGGTCATATCCCCTTTTGAATGGTTTGACATGCCATTACATTTATATACACTAAACTCATTATAATTTGACAAATGATAGCTTTGCATTTATGTTCATTCTTTATGGGATGTCGTCTGCTTGGGCAGTATTGGTCCATATAGTGACGTCATTAAAACATCGTTATTTTTCCGGCGAATCTCTCGTATATCCCAGCTGCTATGAAGGTGGTTGTATCTTTATTTTTATAAATCACCCGATATGTAGTTGAACTAAAACTTGTACGACGGCCATCTGTTAGCTTACCAGTTTCTAGTGATACATTAGTTGACATATTTGTGATTTTCTTTGAATTTCACCTTTAATCTATTCGTGGAAAAAGGGACATCGCCTAGTCGGTATCCTCTGAAAAGGACGCTACATAAATCAATATATGAATATCTCCATCACTCTTATTTTTGTTATTATTATTAATATTGTTCTTAATATCTTATGAAGTGGAAGGTTAAAGTCCTGGTAAAAAAAATTATAAATGAGTTAAGCTCCAATATTCTAGAATTTAATCTTAAAGTACATTAAAGTACAAGCTTTGTTAATGTACCGCAGGGTAAAAAGGGAAAAGAACCAAAGAATGATGATTTTTAAAAAAATTCTCCTTCTTTACCCGGCGGTACATTTAGAAAGCTTGTTAAACCTTTGGAGAAGAAAAAACACAGTATACTGTATTGATAATTATAAATAATCACTCAACCAACTTATATAAAACGTACTTTAGTTTTTAAGAGGGGCTTACCATTACAAGCCACGCTTTTCACTAAGCTTCTCATTTTCACATGTTAAATTCAATAATGTTCAAACTGTAAAATTGTTTAATTGTCTATCATGTTAACCCTCCTACACCCCCCCCCCCCCCAAAAAAGGAGCAAACTCCTTACCATGACCAACATCCAATACGCTGTAATCTGACCCGTTCCGTTGAACACGATTTAAAGACCCGTCATCAGCATTGACCCAAAATATGACGTCATCTTCGTAATCGTATCCGACTGCTACCGGTTGTCGGATATTCGGTAGAGGGAGGGGATTGAAATCCAGTTCGTCCGCGCTGCTCTCGTAGATCAAACTCCCCGCAGTGTCACAAAGGAATAGTAGTGGTGCGTATCTGGATCCTAAATAGAATACGTATATATGTCCAAGTTATTCTCTTTATCTTATAAGACTTGGCCACAAAACCGTGGATAAAATCTAAAGTGTTATTTTAATGGAGTGTCGTGAAACTTGCTTTATAGGGAGACTTACGAGATTCATATCTTACGAGATTCACATCGACTTTACGGATCAATCGCATGTCTCTTTATCTTTATATAAGACAGGGCCACAAAACCGTGGGTAAAATCTATAGTGTTATTTTAATGGGTTGTCGTGAAACTTGCTTAGGGAGACTCACGAGATTCACATCTTGACCCGCTGAGACCATCTGGGCATGCGCACATTGACCCGTTCCATGATGACGTACAAACACCGCCATTTAAACACCGATCTTGGCATTCAACTGGATTGATATACAAAAGAAATTAATACATTTCAACTTGAATTAAATTAAAATTATTTATCAAAAAACATATCGCAGCTCAAGAGCTAGATTTCGTACGTATAGAAATACAAAGTAAAATATAATTTGATATACATTTTGAAATATATTCATATTGGCAACAAAAACGGCCATTATACAGTGCGTCCCAGAACAAAACGAAACTGACAATTATCGATGTTTTATCATAACTTAATCACAATTATAATTAATAAATGACACATATTTGTAAAGCCTAGACCCTCTTCTTTTATTTGATGCAACTCATATGATGCATCTTTCACGCATGAGTGATTAAAAAAAATTCGAAGAGAGGAATCCAAAAAGTCATTTGGCGGGCGGTATCTGAATTTCAAAGGGAAAAATCACATATATAGAAAGTTCGATTTTTGCCCTCTCATATGACACCTCAGGAATAACAAAGTTCTGTTTGTTTAAAGTAGTGCTTGCATTTCCATAATTTGATTAAACGAGTTCTTTTTCACTGGCTGCCTGCCGAAGCAACAAACAGAGTTGACAAAAGACTTAACTCCGTTTCGTCGACGATTAGCCATGCACAAAAAAGACGAGCACCAAAAGCTTCGGCACAAGAAAATGTTTTAGAAAAGTGCCAATTATTTTGTTTCGTTCGTATTGCTTAGTCGAGTGGTTATTATAATTTGAAAATATATTACATATTTTATTTATATTTATAAAGAGACCAATAACGCACCTCGATGATGTTCGACTATAATTTGTTGTTCTTTTCATAATACTATTCATTCAAGACAGTAACATCAATAATAAATTGAATAAAAAGATTGGAATCAGATATGCATTGAGGTACAAACAAAGGTCTTTACATAATATTTCACAAATATTTTTGTATTGATGTTCATGATTTACCTTTTGAGAATCTACTGGAACTTCAAAAAAGCACCTTTTTGAGCGATGAATAACCTTTGCAATGTTATTAAGTTAAATATAAAACATACAGAGACATAATATAGGCGAACTTACAGCAAGCTACGACAACCACGGAAGAGAGATATATGACCAGCTGGTATGGCACGAAGGAAAGGATCATGATGAACTATACCTGTCAGAATTAAAGTAAAAACACTTATCGGAAATAAACGTCGTAGTATCCGCCGCTTAGTTAAATTTCATCTCAAGTCTGCAAATCATTGCTCAAATGTGTAATATTTTTTCTTTATAAACTGAAAACTAATTTGCATAAATAGTCAGTTTTTACTGAATTGCCTTAAAACATAATCTAAAAACATCAAAGCTTCTTTAACAGCCAACTAGTTACTTTGTCGTCTATCAATTGTGTCATTTGCTATTTTTTGTATTAAATAAACATGTGAAAGAGGTAAAGGGATTAAACAATAAATCAAATGAATCATATATATCAAATCAAATATTTGTGTGTGCACTGGTCTTTTCCACCAGTGCAATTTGTTGGTCTAGTAAACAAGACAGCAATAAAACAGAGACAATATTTTTTTTAAAGCACAAACTAACAAAATAATTCAAACACATTGTATTGCAACCGCGATCATGATAAGTCTAAAAGTTGAGCTGTGCATGCTTTGGCCAGGGTCCTGTTTCATAAAGTGTGTTACCACTATAAACAAATACTTAAATTTCTATGACAAATTTTCTCTCAGCCAATCAAATGCTACGATTTCAGTAGCTTATAACAGTTATTTTAACTTGTGATTGGAAACAATTTTTATGAAACAGGGTCCCGGCATAACGGCGGCGATTGGATATCCAGAGCTGAAGTGAAGGCTTCATTGTATGTCTCTAAATCGCATAAAAATCTATTGACATTTTCAACCTAACCTTAAGATACAATTATAATCATGACCATTTTTATCAACATGATGCAATAAACCATCATATCATCATCATCATCATCATCATCATTATAATTATCGTCATCCTTATCATCAGTATCATCACCACCATCATTATTATCAGTATCATCACCACCATCATTATGATCATTATCATCATGTTCATCATTATAATCACCATTACCATTATTATTATCATCACCATCATCAATAACATCATCATCATCATCATCATCGTCAAGTGGGAAGATTATTGTTGATACTCACTATCTCCAATCTTGAAGACAATCGATAGTTTGTTGTTATTGTAGAAGAAAAAACACCCTTGTCAATTAGTCATCAAGAGCTTCATATGGTTATTATGCTGAGTACTGCGTCAGGTGAAACAATGGACAACTGTCTTCACAATAAATCCTGTCATATACTTAACTTTAAATCCACGCCCCAAATAAAGAATGTTTTCAAACAATTTGTTTACCTTGATCTTGTCAATGTTCGTGGTAATCTGTGCAAGTTGCGTACTGGATACGAAGGTATACTGAATAAACCGTGTCGACGTAAAACGCCTATACAATGTATTGCCGCCCTATGTAAGTTGACATGGAGTGTGAAACTCTGTTCATTCTTCAAGAAGGAATTAATAAGAGAAAATCCATCACGTGACATATTACTTGTACCATCGTTGGGAGCGTATAGATTGAGAGTGAAAGACACTCTATATTTCCTTTCAATTTCGCGGGAAATTAACTATTTATAACCATGATAATGTGATTGAACTTAATTAGTGTAAATATTGCTTTCAATTGCGTGCTGGAATCGTACACGAAGGTATAGGGAATAAACCCTGGTGACGTTAAATTCGTGGAAAATCTGTCATCGCCCTCTGTGAGGTGATAATTATGAGGTGTGAAACTATGTACATTCTTCAAGAAGAAAGTAACGAAAGAAGATTCATCGCGTGACATATTTACTTTAAAACGTCGGCAAGAAGTACAGCTTCAGAGTAAAAGACACTCCATAATCACTTTCAATTTCGTATGAAATTAGCAATGTATAATCATGATATGTGATTGAACTTAATTATTGTAAATATTGCTTTCAATTGCGTGTTGGAATCGTACACGAAAGTGTACGGAATAAACCCTGATGAATTAGAACTCTTAAATAATCTGTTGACGCCGTCTGTGAGTTTACATGAGGTGTGAAACTATAAACATTCGTCAAGAAGGAAGTAACAAAAGAAGATTCATCGCGTGACATATTTACTGTAAACCATCAACGGAAGTACAGCTTGAAAGAGAAAGACACTCCATATTTCCTTTCAATTTTAAGGGAAATTAGCTATTTATAATCATGGTATTTAATTGACCTTAATCAATGTAAGTCGTATAAAACGCAAAGTAACCGACAGAAAATTTGAAATTAAATGTATAAGATTAGTTGATTCCTGGTTTACAAAGTGATGAGCATGACATTGAAAATCATTAAGATGAAATAAAATATGTCACGAACTACAATACGTACAAGCCAGCCACAATCAGGGTGCAACTATTCTACTTACAGTGTTACGCATCTCTCCTGGAAACACAAAGTCATTTTATCAAATGTCATGTGGCCTGAAATGTTGGGCCATAGGAGTTCTTCATCAGACAGCAACTTTTGTTTGAATTTCTTTTGTGTTGGTTGTGTGAGAATGGTAAAAGAGTGCCAAAAATACCAGTTTTTGACTGTTACCCATTTGCACTTTGAAAATGTGTCTTTTTAATAAGGTGTTACCAATTACACAAGATATACCATATCTTTTCATGCCATCTTATAGTCCTTTTCATCTCCACTCAGTGTTTTTTACGTCTCTAGAATTCACCCAATAATTGCGATACAGTGGTTATTTATGTGAAGAGAGACAAGCGTAAGGCTTTTTTGAAAAGCAGCTATGTGCATAATTTTGCCTCTATAATTCTTATATTTTAGCATTATATTAATTTTTAATTGGTTATATTTTCTAAGTAACATGTTGTCCTATCGTCAGAAAAAATCAAACATAGATATAAACTTTAAAAAAATATATGCCGCCATTGCGATCACAAATTTTGTCCGGAAATTCCTGTAATGTCTGTAACGGTGTCATTCCTGCTATATGAAAATGTTTTCAAAGTTCTTATATAGTTCGCTTCGTGTAACTATCACCGGGGACCGGCTATGGTATCATAATATTCAGCTAAACATAACAGTTTGTTTTTTTGGTAAGTTAATAAATGGCATTTGTAGTGTCCGTAACGCATGTAGTGTCCGTAACACAAATGTGTGGTGGTGTACAAATACAGCTTGATAACTAAATACTAATAATTTGGAATTTAAATTTGATTTGATACAGTTGCTCTTCTCCTGGATACGATATTTCGCAAACAATTAGGCTTTTTTCCATGAAGTAATTTAACAGATTAAAAAAATAAGTGACTTACGAATAATTGAATATCAATGTTTTATTTTAATAATATTAGTTAGATGTAATAAAGTATGACATTAAAATGCTTCATTGCTTAAGTTTCAATATCGGTGATAGAAAAGAGTAAGAGCCAGTGTTACGGACACTACAGATCTGTGTTACGGACACTACATAAGGATTAATATCAAGGCCTGCAAGCCAAACTGTACCTCCTTTTCTGGATAACAGTGTGTTTGGAATAAATTGAAACAATGTAAAAGCTGTCTATGACATCTGTATGATATACATGAGAAAATACATTATTGTTATCATTTAATTGCCTACCTACATAATGTATTAGTCACTACATTGTACTTTATGTTCACAAACACATAAACACTTGCGAGAGCACACACACACACGCACACACACACACGCACACACACACCATCAACGCCACAACTGTTTCACAGGTGAAATTACTTGGTGTCACGATACAAAACGATTTGAAGTGGGAAGCCCATGTCAGAGATATTGAAAAAAGAGCGAATGCGAAACTATATATGCTCCGTTCTTTAGGGAAGTTCGGTCTTTCACATGAAGATCTGATTACTATTTTTATTGGCTATATTCGCCCAATCCTTGAATATGCTACTCAAGTTTGGAGCGGAGGCCTCACTAGTGCACAAAAACAACGCATAGAAAGATTACAAAAACGTGCATTGAGGATTATCTTTAGAAAGGATTACCATAGTTACGCAAACGCTCTTACTAAATCGAAATTACAAACATTGGAAAGTCGTCGAAATGACTTATGTGTAAAACCTTCTTTAAAAAATCTCTATCATGCACAGACCAGTTCAAACAATTTATACCCCAAAGAGCACACAATAGAACTTTGCGAAGAACTAACAAGATCCCTGTACCCAGGTGCAAAACAAAACGTATGCAGAATAGCCCAATCCCAGATTTGATCCGTTTGTATAACAAAAGTTTTGTATGATTGTATTTAATATACTTTAAAACAAATTGAATTGTCAAATTACAATTTCATATTCCTTAGTATATAATTGATTCATAAATTTGAGGTCTGATTTCTTACCAAGTTTGTCAATGTATTTGTTATGACATGAAGAATGCAATGCATATCTATATTTATATTTTAATATCTCTAATGTTCTCCTAATAATATTCATATTTGTCTTGCAATGTATCTTTGTATTTTATCAGCATGTACATTATTGTTTTCCCTCTCTGTCCATCTGTCCCCTTTCTCCCCTCTCTCCCTCTCTCTCTCTCTCTCTCTCTCTCTCTCTCCCTATCCCCCTCTCTCTCTCTCTCTCTCTCTCCCTCTCTCGCGTTACCTCTATTCTTGTCTTACTAACTAGTTCTTGTCTAACTCTTTCTCTCGTGTTATATGAAAGGAGATAATGTTAGGATCCCCCTCCCCCTTGATGCGAACGGAATTCAGCTTCGCGTGACAACACACAAATGGTTAAAGTAATGCCACTTGTGGCATCTAATTAACTTTTTACTAGGATATTGCAGTACTGTTGTTCTAGCCGCTCTAGCGGTACGTTCACCTGGCGAGCTCGCTCTCTTTGTCTACAAACTGGCTCAGGCGGACCCCGATTCGAAACTGAGCCACGTATTTTGGATGGTGATCTTAAAGGTCGATCCCCGGACGTAAATAATCATATCTGATTGATAAAAGTCTAAAGAAATCTAATTACACACACACAAAATACTCTCTGTCCCTCTCTGGCTAAACTTTATCTTTCTCTCTCTCTTTCTTTCTCTCTCTCTATATCTCTCTCTCTCTCTCTCTCTTTATCTCACTTCCTGTCTGACACTGCTTACCTCGTTGGAGTAGTAGCCACATTATTAGCTGCGCCAAAAGGACCTGAAGCAAGGAAAGTTTTTATTAAATGCAAGGTAGAAAAGACCATTCCATAGTTTTGGAGTCATTAAGTAACTACATGACAGTTTCAATTTTTACCTTCATGAATTTATGTAACTACGAATCCCTGGTGGCGAATAATACAATTGTGTAATAATTAAGTATTATTATTTTTTTTATTATAATTATCATCATCATTTATTTGTTGCATCATTATTATCGTTATCATTAGTGTTATTACTATAACATGTATTACTTTAATATTTACATGTATTATTCTTAATTATTTTCATTAGTAATATCATCATCATGATCATGATCATCATTATTTTTCTTAGTGTGATTATCTTTAGCAATTAATGATGATGATCAATTCCCGTTTATTTGTTCGTATCAAAAATGTTTTTTTATTCGTCCAAATAATCACTTGATGTAATCAATTACAAATGACTTTTGAAATTAGAGATATTTGCGTAGTCTCGTAGGAAACATGAAATCATCCTAATAATGGAGATCAAATTGATTTGGTTTGATTTTAATATTTTTCAGTCAAATATAAAAAAATGAAATAACATAATCAAACCGTACCAATTTTATTACAATTTATATAAAACAAATTATAGTAACGAAAATTGATAAGTATCTACGTAACAAAATTAGTTTACAGAGAATATTGAAGTTTGTGAATGAGACAACTTGTTTTATATTGCTTGATGTGTTTAATGGCATCAGATACCCAAATTGTATAAATGAAAGTAGTTGTGAAATCACTAATTCGATAATTTGCCTTATTTGATCTTCTGTAAAGGGGAAACTAGAAAAATATATATTATGCGGTATTCATTACAAGTATGGTTTTAGTTATGATCGATGAATAATAAATCAATCTTACCGGTTTCTCCGTAATCCCCATCTTAACTATTTTGTAAATACAGGATACTGCAAACGATATATTGGCGTACTTTCTAGGACGGGTATAGGGTCCAACACACCGATGCATCTGTCCTTTCTCCGAATCTCATTCCCAAAATTGGAGTAATTAACACACTATTTACCAGAACTATCCCCGCCCCTAATACAAACACACACACGCACGCACGCGCGCGTCATCACCACCACTACCCCCACACCCCAGTGGCGTATCCAGACTTTGACCTCAAGAGGAGGTGGGGTGAACACCTGAGTCTCGGGTAATGCATACAGCTTTACAATCAAACCCCTTTTTTATGTTGATGGACCTGGTTGTTGGTTCAGATTTATTTTTTAGAGAATGTATCTCACGTGGATATTCATGAGCAATGTTACCAGTATTAATGATTACCGACCATGTCTTCATCTTCTTTTTCTCCTTTTTCCTTTTTGTTGTAAATCTCTCAGGAGTGTCCCCTTTGACCCTCCTTCACAATATGCTTTCCTTCTTCGTTGAGGAAAAGAAAACAGTCAATTATCTTGACCCATCAGATAATTACGAGGTGAATATTGACAGAAAGAGCCAGTATAAACTTGTTTTAATGAAAGGAGCTGTTATTCATTGCCGTGTGTCGAAATTGCGTTAACGTGACTTATGATTTCAGCTTGACCTGTTCAAGATGGCAAAAGCACGAGCATGAAGTAAAATTTCTACTAAACCTAGATCTTTATATTACCCATATGTCCGATTCGGACACTGCAACTAGAATAATTTGTCCGCTCGACTATTATTAATATCTATTACTTTGTAGCCAAATTTGTTTTTATTATCATGCATCTTGTGATATGGCTTTATATTTCCTTTTTTTCAATCGGGTTGTTGCCCTTTACTGGATTCTCAAACCTTTCTTTTCTGCATCCGGAGAAATGTTTTTTTTTTTTTTTTTTTTGTTAGCCTTGTTATCGCAATACGTCAAGTATCCCTAAAGGTATGAGACTGAAAGTAGAGGTTTTAAAGGTAAAGACCAGTATTGGCAACACCCCAATTTCAAAAAATGAAATGGAAGCTCTCATTACCAATCATGTGAAAGAATATGTTTTGACTAATACATGATGATAAAAAATTTGCCGGGAAACCGCCTACTAATTCATATATTTGGTAAATTTGTTTCTCTCATGGTCGTGTGAGAGATATAGGGTAGTCCCATATACATCTTTCTGTGTATAGTGCTTGTAACTTTACGAAGAATGAGCCAAATTTCTTATCATTTTGATGGTTCCAGAACCTTGCAGATGCTAGATGCTAGATGATCGACCTTTTCTGATCGATTCCACAACGTTTCTTTCACAATGCAATCGCATGACCATTACTGGTCTTTACCTTTAAGCCTTGCTATCGCAATATCTAAACAAGGGGACAATAGGGACTTTTAGATTCTGCACGACGAGAACGTGGACTGCCCTTTTAAGGCAATGTGACGTCCTTTTATGGCACTGGCAGTGACGCCACATTGCCTTAAAAGGGCAGTCCACGTTCTCGTCATGCAGAATCTAAAAGTCCCTAATATTTAAATAGGAAGACGATCCAAATACAGCTAAAAAGTGGAAGTTACAAACTGATTCAGCCGAGGACGCAGGTTCGAAACTGAGTCACGTCTTTCGGATGGTGACGTTTTAAGGTCGGTCCCAGACGTAAATAATCATATCTGATTGATACACGTCTGTAAAAACCCAATACACACACACACACACACACACACAGAAAGAAAGAGAGAGGGAGAGACAGAGAGAGAGAGAGAGAGAGCGAACGAACAATACGACGTTAAAGGGCCGTTTATGGTATGAAACCTAAGCCCAGGGAGATGTGAGTTTATCTCCCTGCTAAGACAGAGATTCGTAAAATGACGTAATAATATGAAATCTATACATAGTAGGCTTGCGGTTGCACCATGTGAGAAAGAGGGAGGATTGAGGAGGATTGAACAAAACTGTTGGTTATCTTTCTTAGGTTATAGTTCTAAGGAGAACGATAGCGCCAGTTGGAGAGGATGGATGGCGGGAGTGGCTTGACGTTTCGAACAGGTTGACTATCTGTCGTCAGGAGGAGAGTCTCCTGACGTTCTCCTTAAAACTATAAGCTAAGAACGATAACCAACAGTCTTTTTCAAGACTACACCAACAGTCCTTTTCAGGACTCGTCAATCCTCCCTCTCTCCCACATGGTGCACCCGCAAGCCTACTATCTACATCACCATGAAAGCCGATACTTACAAGCAGCATCTAATATGAAATCTGTAATAAATTACCACTTTAATCGGTCATGGCCACACACTTAAATATCGATTCGTGGTACGGATATGATTGCCAATGCAGCAAAACACATGTTTTCTACTAACACTTTGCAAATTGTACTGAAAATGCTTGGTAAGTCATCCAATAATTATCACATAATACAGTGCGTCCCATAATAAAAAACGAAACTCAAAATCAAACAATTATTGTAAACATTCAATAAGCTTATAATTCCTTGCTTTTTATAAATTAAAGTCATTTGTTATCTAATTATGCGATGATCACGTTTGACAAAATCTGATACTGTTGCTCGTTGAAGGGTTTATGAATAAATGCAATCAAAGTATCATTAAAGCCAAAGTTGGAGAAAAAGATCATGTAAACACAAAGCATATGGGCTACAAGAGAAATTAATTTTGCAAATTATACTGAAAATGTTTGGTAATTTATCCAATATTTTTCTAAAAGTGTTCCAGTGCTTCACATAATACAGTGCGTCCCATAATAAAAACGAAACTCAAAATCAAACAATAATGTGAACATTCAATAAACTTATAATTCCTTATATAATTCCTTGCTTTTTATAAACTAAAGTCATTTGCTATCTAATTATACGATGATCACGTTTGACAAATACTGACACTGTTGCTCGTTGAAGCGTTTACGAATAAATGCAATCAAAGTATCATTAAAGCCAAAGTTGGAGAAAAAGATCATATAAACACAAAGCATATGGGCTAAAAGAGAAATTAATACACTTTTACCTCATGTAACATGCTGAGAAGTTGAATGTCGAGGTTTTTTCCAGTTCGGCTTGTAAATGGACATGTTTTTGACTAACTTCAATGAAATTTAAATATATTTTTACAGAGTTTGAGGACAAATCCCTAATTTCTACAAGATATTTCTTTAACTTGCCATCAAGTTAAATGGTTGGCAATTCGTTGCGCGTATGTGACTTTTTAGTAATGGACGCTGAAATACACGATGATTTTCGTTGAAATAGGATTTATAAGCAGCTGTGCTCATTGAAGTTGACTAAAAGTCCGAAACAAATGAGCAATATATTACTAAAATACTGTGCTCGTCAAGGATAAAAACGAAACAAGAACTATATATATAATCAGGTAAACAGACAAGTCGTTGCTTCAAAGATACTACCAGAACATTATTTTGATTAATCGCTGTGGCCTTCCAATGTGTTCATCATTATTAGAAATTAATATGCTACACATGCATGAATGAAATAGAGTAAACTTGGGTTTAACTGTAGAAATATATGGACAGATTAATTAAATAACATTCAAGCATTGATGAAACAAATGATCATAATGATTTCCTGGTTTTGTGCACAGTGCAACTGTATATGGCTTGGAATGAACATAAGTAATGCTTTATCTGTATTTAAAAAAAAAAAGATTACTGGCTTAACCGAGAATGAAAATGGGCAATATTGCACTCAAATTAGCTGACAGACAAACCCATCGTGCTTTGTAATTCTCCCTCAACCTATTGCAATTGTAACTTTAATTTGGAAATAAATGGAGGGTAATTTGGCTAATGGCCATTTACACAAATACACATATAACACTTTAATACCACTACAAATGAACTAAACATACACACATACAGGATACATAATGCTTTCAGCAGCATCCTGTGCAAATCAAATATAGATTCATAAATATTTATGTTGATTGGCACCTAATCTACAGAAATTACAGAAGATTACTGTTATCCTGTTGATCATGGCCTGAACTAATCCAAACAAAGCGACTAAACTTTTGAAACCACTACAGATAAAGAAGGTTGCTGGTCATTTAAATGTAACTGCGTGACATGTACGAGAGAAACTGTCCAGAAGCGATTGAAACCTATCTGTAATTAAATTATCGGGAAATGTTGACTATGTAGTATATATGAGAGATTGTTTAGACACTATTCACATTATCATGGTTATGGGCCTAAATTGTGAATTATAGAAGATTACTGTTATCCTGTTGATCATGACCTGAACTTAACCAAACAGAGCGACTAAACTTTTGAAACCACTACAGATAAAGAAGACTGCTGGTCATTTAAATGTAACTGCATGACATATACGAGAGAAACTGTAAAGTTATCGGGAAATATTGATTATGTAGTATATTATAGAAGTATTTGTTTAGGCCAAATTGTGTAGACTTTTTGTGAGATTTCGGGGTCATTAAAATGATAACACTATAATATCAATATTGCTGAAAAACACAACCAGTACCAACCATTGGACACAGATATATGATTCCAGCACCGTTTCAGACTTTTCTGCTATTTTGCTGGTCCAAAACAACCCATTCACTTTAAAATAAAAATATTTGGTATCTTAAAATGCAGTTTAACAAACAGAACTCTTATGATTACTTTTGATACATTATCATTTCAAATGAATCATATTTCCGTGCAATATGGCTTACATATTCTGTTTGATATTATTTTCTCATTATCAGCTTTTGATACAGACACGACTCACATTAGTTTGGTTATGAGCCTAAATTATGACTTATTTTTATAAGAGAGGAAGTGGTAAAATATTTTTTCAGGCTAGTGTTGCATTGTAATAAGTGTAGCCTCGTACGGTTCCATACGTATAAAAGTTAAGAGAAATTTTGACAGTGAAAGGGAAGAGAATGAGATAAATGGAAGGAAATTAAGGAAGAGTAGTAGAAAGAAGGGGTGAAATGTGTGGTTACTATCTTTTATCCTTCCCCAAAAATGATAACAGCAAACAAAATGTCTTGCTTTTTTACCTAGGGCTCTACTTAAAGGTAATACAAAGTTTTGGGAAATTTTGAAAATTGGGTGGATAATGATTCTTTACAATTTTGATATATTTGGATGCCCCTGTGGATGTATTATAAGCACTAGCAAATTTAGCCAACTACTTCTACTTTCGAGAAAAATTGAATATAAAAATTTACCGGTGCTCCCGGTAAATTTTGATAAATTTCAAATAGCGCCTACGGCCGTATACAATGGTAGCTGCGACCATGAAAATCTCAGAATGTGTAGTTGTGATATATAATTTCCGAACGGGAACAACTAATCGGTAGATTTTAGTCAAGAAACATTGTTTTATAGCTTAATTTATATATTGACCTTGAGAGGGAGCTATACAACATAAAGAGTTAATTATTTACGATTTCATAACTTTAGACTCGATTTAAACCTCGACAATGATCACTGAATATTGTAGGACCGCATATGCGTCCAATATGTTCATTTGAACCAAATTCATGACCCCATACTAAAACTTGTATTACCTTTAAGTGAATCTCCAACACAATATATCCACAACTAAAGAGTTAAAAAAATCGCCCTCTATAGATAAAAAGGATGAACACCGCCATTAAGTTCAAATGTGCTTCATAACGCACTCTATGTGGGAAAACCCAATTCTATTTACAGGATGCACAAACTATATTATTTTCACAGGCAATCTCGTGTGAGTTTAGCATTGTAATCACATCTGTATTGCTGTATACACTTGAACAGAGACTCAGTACTTTTGCTCAAAGTTACATATTTGTAATCAACGTGAGAAATTGGTACAGAACCGCATGCAGTTAGGACACACTTGTTACGTACAACCAAGATATTGGTAAAATTATAGTAGGTCCATGGTACAATCTACTACTTAACTTCATTTTTGTTTGTGCTTGCATGAATTGACGGTTGGCTTTTATTACACATTAGCTGATCACGCTGTTACGCTTTATTGGACATTGGATATATTTGTAAAATTAGCTCATGTTTATAGTAATAGCCAGAAATCCGATATCTGTACCAATGGCTGAGAAGACTGAGGAAGAGAAAGCTCCAAACTCTTCAGAGAACCTGACGTGTCCACTATGTCTTGAGATCTTCGACGAAGCAACAATCCTGACTTCATGCGGACACACCTTCTGTCGGAAATGTCTCAAGAACTATGACCTGTCCCACCAGGACCTTGATCACACGATCTGTCCTCTCTGCAGGAATATCACCAAGTTGACTGCGAACCGTGTCGATGATTTCCTCACCAATGTGACGGTCAACAGACTCGTAGACGATTATCACGCCAAGTGTGGAGGGATGAATGCTGCCCAAGAGATGCGTCAAAAATGCACTGCATGCAAGTTTCAGCGAGATGCTGTCTCATTCTGCAGAACGTGTAGTAACTACATGTGTGAAAAGTGTCTGGATTGTCATCAAAATCTGACAGTCGTCTTTGAAGGTCACGAGATTGTATCCATACAGGATGTCATCAACGGGAAGGTCAGCGTTGGTCATCAATCCGATAAGTGCTGCATCCACAAACAAGAGAACAAAGATATGTTTTGTGAGGAATGTAAGGTCCACGTCTGTTTCAAGTGCGTGATCGTCGGTCATCAAATTCACAAAATCAAGAATCAGACTGATTTCGAGCAGGAGTTACGGCTTAAGGTAAACTTGGTTTCACTTAAGTTACAATAGGCGGGTAGCGGGTACCATAGGCGCCAGAAGCGGGGAGGGGGAGGGGGCGCATCCTTGTTCATCCTTGCCGGAAAAACACGTTTACATCGTTAATTTCGCATTATAACCATTAAAAAGAGGTTCTAAAAAAACATTGTCACCATTCCAAATTCTAAGATTCTCTCTCTGTCGCTCCGCTAAATGATATAATAATAGACGTACCCTTTTTACAGAAGCATCAAAGAGAAGAGGCTGATTAATGTTTTTTATCAAGGTGGCAGCTAAATTAATTTCGCCGTATATCGATTAGTTTTTAATAGTTCTGAATAGATTAAAAAATTGCATGTTTTTAGTAATCGATATTGACTCCCTCAATATAGGTCTTCGTGAGAGAAAGGAAAATCGAGGAAATGGCATAAAGTAGCTATGATGTATGTGGCTGCAGTGAGGTCGATAACAAATAAAAACTCTGAACAAAGGCTTCTACGGGAATTCGTATAGCTTTAATAATCGAAGAAACCATTTCATTCCATACCAGTACATTCCGTTTCATTCCGTGAAACTGTGGGTGGATCACAGATACAGAATCATCATACCTATATCATACCTTGGAAGTAGGCATAAAGTTATACAAAACTTATTTGCCCCTCGGTGTCCGTTAGTGGGTTACTGTTGAAATTGGCGTTGTGCAGTTACGGATGAACATGGACAGTTGAATAGTTCTTCAGGATTAAACTTGTCCTTCTTCAGTGACCAGTACTTGTCAAGATTTGATTTGAAAGAATTGAGTGATGGACTTTCTGCTACATATGATGGGAGACCATTCCATTCGTTTACGACTCTCTGTGAAAAAGAGCTCTGCCTCAATTTAGATTTTACATGTTTATTTTGTAGTTTGAACTTGTGACCTCTTGTTACTGTGACAGTGGTACGATGAAAGAAATTAGTTGACTGGAGGTCGTCGATTCCATGCATTATCTTATAGACCTGTAGCATGTCGCTTCTATGATGTCTGTATGATAATGAAGGCAAATTTAGTTGCTCTAGCCTGAACTTGTACTGAATACTTCTGAGAGGTTGTAGGAGTTTAGTTGCACGACGTTGAACTTTTTCCACTTTGAGAATATGTTTCTTTTTATAAGGGTGCCACACGGGAGAGCAGTATTCTAGTGCCGGTCTCACAATTGACTTGCATAACTGTGTGAGTCCCTTGTTGTCCATAGTTGAAAAAGTACGCTTGATGATTCCTAATTCCCGGTTTGCAGCATTGCAAGCAGTGTCAATGTGATTTGAAAAGGACATTTTATCATCAAATATTACTCCCAGATCTTTTTCATGTTGAACTGCAGGTAGTGGCTCGTTCACATCGTTCATAGTGTAGTCACACAAGGGATTACTTCTTCCATAGTGGATGACTTTGCATTTCTCAATGTTGAAAGGGAGTTGCCATGTTCTAGACCATACAAGAAGGTTGTTTAACTGATTGAAGAGTCTTTCCGTCGTCGATGTTAGCAATTGAAGAGTACAGCTTGGTATCATCTGCAAAGAGTTTAACTTTACATTCATTAGACTGGATAACGTCAGGCAGGTCGTTCACGTAGATTAGAAAGAGGGTGGGCCCTAACACACTCCCCTGCGGTAAGTCACTCATAACGTTGGATTCCGTAGATGTCTTTCTGTTTACGTGAACTGATGAAAGTGAACTGCATGGTAGACAAAACCATTTGTTGCACCTCTCACACTCTATACTAGGCTTGTCATCAGTTAGTATCACTCCACATGGTCCACCACAGGCATGGGTATTATGCTGGGCATCTGAACTAGATGTTTCACTCAAATTCTTGCTTGAAATTGGGTATTATGCTGGGCAGCTGAACTAGATGTTTCACTCAAATTCTTGCTTGAAATTGAATTTTCTTTTCTTGATTTGCTTCCACGTGTGAGTACTTGTTTTTTTTTAATATCTTCGGAGTCACTAATGATGATTTTACTAGTGCTACTTGGTGCACTGTGTGATCTCTGAGTCTTATCAGGACTAGGAAGATATTTTTTGGCAGCCCTTGTTCTGCTAGTGCTTCTCTGTTCCTCCATTTCTAATTGAGTTCAGCTTCCAACACCAGAACAGAAACTAAGTCTAAATTCTAGATTTAGATTTAGTATTGTCAAGCCTATATTTCACCCAGCAACAAAACCTCAAATATATATACTAGGATAGGTAATGACTGATGAAAATTGCAATTCAATACATACGTGTGTATATTTGTACATGTAGCTAGTCTGATGAGAAGTATAGCTGAAACATGAAGGACATGAAGAAGAATACCTGGGACTGTAGAGATTACATGCATGTGAAAGTGTAAGGCAGTATACAGAGCTTGATCAAAATCCACTAAAATCACCATGAAGAGATGCAATCCAATCCTCTAAATCACATTAATAGATCCTCTGGATATCCAAATGAATATTTGTCAACAAAATAACTCCAAATTACAAAACATCAAAGGAGAAATTTAGATCCAAAAATGTTACCAGAAGCAGTCCAAAAATTTCCACCCTCCAACTGCACAGGCCAAATCATAGCATCATCAATATAGCAATAACACATGCAGTCTCTTTGAGAAACTCATAAAATAATGTAAATTGTGTCATGACCTTCATAACTTAGTAAAGTAACCCCAGTCACTATTCTAGTCTATCCCCATTATGGCTTTACATAAATACAAACTCACAATACAAGTGTCTCAACTAGACGTCACTATAGCTTGTTTAAACAATTAACTAGACAATAATAAATTCCAAATCTCTACTTAGTGCTTCTGCACTCTCGTAGTATATCTTCAAATTATTAGCAGTATCTTTACTGTAATTATTCTTAATATAAAGTAAAATGTACATATATCATAACAGCATGGGCTTGCATGTCTTAAACATCAACATATCTCAGTATGAAGTTCAAAACACACACACTAATTTCCACTTTATGTTTGGGCAATTTATAAAAATACATGAAATATATAACTAAAACTATTAAAGAGGACACTTTTTTTTTTTGAGAGAGAGTCCAAAAAAAATCGCAACGACTCAGCCAGCCGAAAAGTCGCTCAGTGGGGGGGGGGGGGGGGGGGGGGGGTAAGAGGACACTTTTTTTTTTGGTTTCGAAATTTGACAATTTGACATTTTGTTCCGTTGGGGGGGGGGGTAAGGTCACCTTTTTCAGGTCAGCCATTGGCATAATTTTTTTTTTTTAACCTCAAACCCCCCCCCCCCCCCCCCCCCCTGCGTACGCGCCTGTATGTATTCATGTCATGAATCAATAATACAGGAAACAAATGACTTGGGTGATAGAGTATATACAAGTGCACTGTCACAATAATGTATAACAATGGATAGTAATCTGCTGTACTACCTATAAAATACAAACACACTCTACGCTAAGGACAATAAACGGGGGAGCAGGCAAAGGCCCTACCTATTACATTTGATAATATTGCAGAATATAAAGGCTTTTAAGTGCTCTGAAATAAGGTTTCACATTTTTAAACGCTGTCGTTTTCCTCGCGGTCTCTATATTTCTTGTTATTGTACAAGCCCTGTCTATTATATATGGTCTTGAAGCGGGTAGAACAAGAAAACTAATGCTTCTCTCTAGACCCTAGTAAAGAGGGTGGGACAACACTTTCGCCACATGCACCATCTCACAAGTCATATAGCTCTTTCTGGTGCTTTTATATATAAACAAATCATTATTTTGAAGTAGGCTAGGATTTTTCGTGGGCATCCAGATAACTTCGTAGCTACGCATTTTTAGGAACTGAAGAACAAAATCCACGAAAATCATATCCAATGTAAGGAATCAGTGAACCTTCATTATTTTGGTATTTGTGCAAAAGGGCCCATATCAATTGTTATCTTGTGTAAGCACTTTGAATAAAAATATGAAGAAGCAGAATAAGAAAGTTTATGATAATAATAATTATAGGAATAATGTTAATGAAAATCATCATCATCATCTTCATCACCATTATTGGTAATGGAAGTAGTAGTGTATTAATATCCTTCTTATTATCATTATTTTGCCTTTAATTTTTTATTACTAATATGTCTTGAAATGGTGTTCATTGAAATTCCAAAAAAAACGTGACAGAAATGTGCTAATTGGGGTTATTTATAGACCACCTAATCAATCTATCAATTCTTTTCTGGAAGTAATAAGTCCTGTTTTGTCAAAAATTCTTAGAGAAAAAAAAGAATGTTATCTCTTGGGGGATTATAATGTTGATCTTATGAAGTTGGATTCAACCCCAAACATAAATGATTTTCTTGAATTGATGCTCTTAAATTGTTTTTATCCTGCCATTTTAAATCCAACAAGAATTACTACAGATACAGCATCACTTATTGATAACATCTTCTCAAATACTCGAGATAATATCTTGAAGACTGGAATTCTTTTGACTGATATAACCGACCACCTGCCAATCTTTGTCACGATTTCTTGGAATGAACCTCTACACGAGTCACAGGAATCTTTTTACCGTAGGAAGATATCTGAACTTGGTATACAAATGTTCAGTGCAAATTTTCATGCAATAGATTTTAATGACTTTTATGATGAACCTAATATTAATGTAAAATATGATATATTTCTACAATCCTTTATGAAACTGTATAATGAATGCTTTCCTTTGAAGAAAGTCTATGTAAAAAGGAGTAGTTGCATTAGACCTTGGTTAACTAATGATTTGAGAAAGAGGTGTAAAAAGAAAAACAGGTTATATAAGAAATTCATTCTGAATCCATCTCCTTACCGTGAGAGCAATCATAAACACTTTAGAAATTCTTTGAACAACGACATTAGGCATGCAAAGCAAGAATATTTTTATAAAAAATTCCATACTATAAAAAATGATATAAAAAAGACTTGGAAATACCTGAATGAAATCATAAAGCAAAAAAAGCAAAACAATAGTCCTGACTATATTATTAAAGATAACATAAAGATAACCAATAAACTTGAAATGTCAAAGGAATTTAATGAATATTTCAGTACAATCGGCAGTTCCATTGGGAATCAGTCGATACCTTTGCTGAGAACAGATTTTAAACATTATCTCACAGGCAATTATGTTAATTCTCTATTTCTTAAACCTGTTACTGAATCAGAAATAATTAATTGTGCTAAAGAATTGAAAGTGGGTAAAAGTGCGGGATACGATAATATAGAACCAACATTTGTTAAAAAGACCATATTTTTGTATACAAAGCATTTGTGTTGTCTTTTTAACGAATCCTTTATCTCTGGAACAATACCGGATCAACTAAAGATTGCCAAAGTAGTTCCTATATATAAAAGTAAGGGTAAAGAGTGTTTAGACAACTATCGACCAATATCTATCTTGCCAGTATTTTCCAAAATTTTAGAAAAACTTGTCTACAGAAGACTCATTGACTATATTGATACAAATAATATATTGTTCTCAAAACAATTTGGATTCAGGCAGAAATATTCAACCTCGATGGCTTTAATAGAATTCATGAATTATGTATCCCGTGCCATAGAAAGCAAACTGGTTTCAATTGGTATCTTTCTTGATCTTTCTAAGGCTTTCGATAGTGTCAATCATTCATATTTGTTACAAAAACTTTCATTTTATGGTATTAGAGGTATTTCCTTGAATTGGTTTGAAAATTATTTGAATAATCGTAAACAATTTGTTATTATTGATCAACAGTCTTCTGATTTATGTAACATTGTGACTGGAATTCCTCAAGGGAGTATCCTTGGCCCCCCCATTGTTTCTATTATTCATTAATGATCTTCATTATGCTTCTAGTAAACTGTCCTTTATATTATTTGCTGATGACACAAATATGTTTTTGTCTGGTAAATCTGTTCAGCAACTGAATAGGGATTTGAAAACAGAATTGGAGAAGGTTTCATGCTGGTTTTATGCTAATAAATTAAAGGTCAACATGACTAAAACTAATTATATGGTGTTTAAAGGTAGAAATATCAATTTCGATGTTGATGAATTACATGTGCAATTAAATGATGAATATTTATCCAGAGTCTGTTCAACAAAATTTTTAGGAATATATGTAGATGAAGGCTTAAAGATTTCAAGTGCTATAGGTATTCTTTATGTTGTACATAAATTATTTCCTTTGCCAATCTTATGTAACCTTTATAATACATTGCTGCTTCCTTACTTGTCGTATGCAAATATTGTTTGGGGCAACTGCTCAGTAACCCTTCTGAATAGACTTTTAGTTCTTCAAAAGAAAGCCATACGCTTGATAACCAAATCTTCCTACCGAGCACATACTGCACCCCTATTTAAACGGATGAATATTTTAAATGTTAATTCTATATATATTATGCAGCTTGGTCAATTCATGTTCCAGTACAAACATAACAACTTGCCACCTGTCTTTGATGACCTTTTTATTCTGAACTCTTCTATTCATTCATATGCTACAAGAAATGCAAATAGTTTCCATATACCCATAGCTAGGACTCTTTTTTTACAAAAACGGATACCCTTCAATGGACCTATGTTATGGAGTCATCTTCCATCTGACATCAAGCATTGTTCTTCATTGTATTCTTTTAAGGCTAAGTTAAGATTATTCCTGTTAAGTAACCCATCCTTTACAACATTCACATATAGGTAGATGCAATCCCCCCCCCCCCTGTCTTTGATATTTTTCTCCCTCTTCTTTCTTGTTATTGGTACCACCTCATAATTTTACCTTATATTTACTTTTAAGTTTTAATTATATATATTTTTTTAATTATTGGGGGTAGTCCTCGACAAATCATTTTTGATTTTTGACTACCCTTCCACATTTGCTGATTTGTTTCTTTTTAAAACATACATTGTTCCAACTGGAGTCGTTCTATATATATTGTACATGTTTTATTATTGTATTGTATGTATGTATTTTATTCTATGTAGCTCCCTATGTTTTGCATTTGTGGAGAAATAAATTGAACATTGAACATTGAACATGTATTATGGTATAGATCATTTATGTATTATTTATCATCATGACAATGATTGTTATTATATTTATTATTATCATTATTATTATTATTTTACTATTACTATGTTGATCTGAAATTACTGCATTCATATAAATGGACTTATTTCAATGATTGGATTGCCTTTTGAGAACGCAGGGAAAATATGTATTTAATTCCATGAATATGATGGGGTGGCTCGTGGTATTAACTTTTCTGAAGCGTTAGGACTGCCCCGAATCCGATGTTTAATTTTCAAACCAGCTCCATGTAATTGTCATACATCTCATTCTACAAAACGTTCTTTTCCTTTCTATTTTATTCGTGTTATTTAGGTGTACGACCTAGTCCAGCGTTGTGCCACTAAGAAATCAGAACTGGAGAAGAACATTCATAATGTGGAAGTACAACGCCATGAAGTATACACTGCCGTGCAGAAACTACTGGACGATATCAGTCAAGCCTACAGCATCAAGGCCAAAAACCTTGAAGAAAATCATCGAAATCTCATCGAGCGCATCAATGCAGTAAAGCAGAGTTTCGATGACGACCTCAACATCTTGAAATCCGACGATCGACAGAGGATCAAGAGTATTTGTAGTTCAATAACACTGGTATCTGTTGAAAGGCAGACAGTTTGTTAGCTCATACCTTGCTCTGTGAGGAGCTGGATGCCATGCTGAAGGAGGCTACTGATCACACTTCTGCGGCAGCCGTTACGAAGAAAGCACAGGAGAAGAAGTTCAAGCCTGCAGATGATACTCGTCTTGACCTCGGGAGCATCACAGAATCAACTACTGGTCACACTTCTGCGGCAGCCATTACGAAGAAAGCACAGAAGAAGAGGTTCAAGCCTGCAGATGCTACTCGTCTTGGCATCGGGAGCATCTCAGAATCAGTTCCCAAATTGCAAGTCATTCAGTGTGTTGGTCTACGGGGATCGATGTGGGGTATGACCCCGTACTCTGACGACAGTGTAGCTATCGGATATTATGGTCAACATCATGGTATAGATATCATTGATTCAGCTGGTAAACAGGAGCAGTATGCAAACATACCAAGTAACATGAAGTGTTATGATCTTGTGTTTCAACAAGACAGGTCGTTATGCATATCGACGGGTATTACTAAAGCACACATATATTCTCCAAATGGATCCAGGAAATCAACCATCCACATGACAGGCAATTCTCTCAACTAAACAGAAGTCCATCAGATGAATTCCTCATCTCTCACAGTGAGAAGCAAGTCTATATCTATGACCCGACTGGATCCACTCTCAAACACACTATTTCAACAAAACACAACACAGTGAGGCAGGTGTCTTCTACCAGGGCGGGTTTGGTCGTCACGAGTTCATGTTTCAACAATCCAAGCGTGGTGACGGTCTATGACAGGGATGGGAATGTTGGTAAGCCTCTACAAGCTCTACACAACGATGTCTGCCTGTATGCTGCCGTGGATGAGCAGGACAGGGTGTATGTAGCGAGTGTTGTCCGTAATAATGGTAACTTGGTGATCAGGCTCTATGACCTTGATGGTTTGAACTTGAAGGAGAGGGTTGAGTTCCATGTACTTAATCTGAAGCTTAGTCATGCTTGGTGTTACTTGGTTTCCCTCTCCCCAGACATGCTCGCGTTTGCTTCTGGCAAGAGGTTGTATTTTATCAAGGTTTCACTGTAATCCATGTCACATTCTATTACCCTTATTGGTGTTGTGTATACCTCTCTGCTCCAGCTCTACTCTAATATGGGCCTATAATGTGTCATATTCTATTGGTTTATAGTGTGAACTAAACGAAAGAGAAGATGTCCATTCTCTCGATAGATTTTAGTTGCCTCTGTACATTATCCAATATTATAACAATTAACATCCCTCTTTCGAAATAATATAAAACTACTTAAAATATACATAAACTATATACTTCTTTCGTTGTGTAATTGGTTTCTGTTTAAAATGTTAACACATGATTGTTACAGTAAAATCAAAAATTAACAACGATTACAGACACACTGTTGAAAGCTTTTCGTTTTGGGTCATCGTTTTTGCGATTTACTCTAATGAGTACAAGATGAAAACCTTTCGTTGCTATAATCTCTGATTTATTGTCCAGTTGTTTGTGTGTGTGACAAAGCACATACTGACTGAATATGTTGTACTTAAGAGCAAAAAAGTAGTTTTTAAACGTCTGGTATCAATACTCCCTCATCCCTTTTTCTACTATTTCATCGTAACAAAATGTAATGCTACTTAATAGCAATTCAAAACTTTACAAACTTTGAAGTTGAATTTAAGAGGCACCTACCTCTTGAGATGCAAGCAATGGAAGCAAGTGATAACGTGATATGATTTCATTATGTTTAACTTGAAAATTGATAGAATATTGATTAACCTCTTATTAATGTCATATCCCTGTTGTTGTTATTGTTAAAGTATTTACAATTTTATTTTCTTTGGTATTTATGTTTCTTAATTGTTATTGTGATTATTTTGTATATTTAAATGGGGTAACAATTAATACTGACTTTGTTATTAGGGCCCCATGGTAAATTAGCTTTTTAAGCTCTCATGGGTCATCCTGTCAAGTTTTTGGTATTATTGTTTTGTTTTCATTTCAAAATATCATTTTACACTTCGTAGTTATGCTACAATGAACTTGACTAATTCGTCAAATCAAATTTATCTTAAAGCCTTACAGGACCATGATGTAAATAGAACTGCATTCCGTTAAAAAAATCCTTTGTATTCAGTTTGCACCCTGTCTGGAAACATTGAATGCTCTGGGGACTGAATATGAAAGATTAGTCTGCTATGATGTAGAGAAGAACAATCGACCACACATCCTGTAGAATGTAAGAGTCTTATGATATATTTGTAACATTTTTTATAGCAATTCTGTTATAATCGGTGAATTTACTTCGAATATTTCATGTAAATTGTCTTTTTCAAAATAATTACCGCTTCAACTCGATTCAATTTAGTTAAATTCGATTCAATTCAAATGAATCTATACAGATTATCGATATGTAACGTGGAATTTGGAATGGCATCATCTGCATTTTATAACGGTAGAAAGAAAATGGGATAAGATAGGATTATGGTTATCATATGATAAAGTGTAGACATGATGACAATATTAAAAATCTACCTCTGGTCTTGCTAGTAGACATGCATGGCAAACCCAAGGGATGAAACTGGAGAAAACAACATTTGAATGTTTCCCCATCATAAAGAAATGACCCCCATATGATATAAAGTAGATGACATTAAACAAAAAGTCCATGCATAAATGATCTGGCTTCGGAAAGAATTTTCTCCTCCACCCCCACCCCCCTTTTTTTTTTGTTAATCTGTTATTATGCATCGCGATGGAAATGTTATTACTTTATGTTTTTGTTGAAGAAAGAAAGTCAGTTCTTATGGGTAAAATGGGGCGACTAATTCGATACACACTTCTGGTCGCTGTCCTGTCTTTGTACACAGTATAAGTACTTTATACACTTGTCTTAAATTTCGTATGTTGTATCTTCCTCATTTGTTTAGTCTTTTTTATTAGAAAACAGTTATAGTTACTATGTATACGCTGCAAACCTAAATGTACATTATTTCGTTGCATGCATACGGTATTGTTGATTGACACTGGAAATTCCTGGACAGAAAAACAGGAAAAGAAAAGGAGAAACGGACAGAGATAAAGTAAGAATAGTGGTTACCGTCCTTTACTCTTACAAGTATAGTATGAAAGCAATTAAAACGAAAGATACGTTACAGAGTTGCCAATTTGTTTTGATTGATAGCAACTTCAAAAATATCTCAACTTTCTTCTTTTCAATCGGTTTTTGCCAAAAATTTCACTGATCTTTTATATTCATTACTTAAAAAATGGGTACATTTCAACTTAACACAATGTTTGAATATATCATCATGGGATGAGATATTACATGGTCTGATGATTTGTCCTTGTTTTGCCTTTTCTTCCAAGCTGCCTTTCTATTCCTAGTTCTGCTTTCTTTTCTTTTTGATTCAAGATTCAATTAAGGTTTTATTCATGACTTGTCAAAAAGTCCACAGACTAAAAATGCAAGTTTACATCAAACATACAATCATATAAAAAGCATTCAAACACAAATGTACATATATATAAAGATAACATAGCAAATGAGAACAAATATATAACAATGAATAAATGTTTAAATCAACAAATTAAAATAGTGACAATAACAACAACAACAACACCAACAACAACAAAAGATATGAAATATTGCTAGCCAAAAATGAACAAATAAAATGTTTACAGATACGTGAGTTCAATTAACTGTAACATTGGAAAATTGTGATAAAATGTAATACAAATTCCATTCAGAAGGTATTAAAAAGTATTAAAAAGTATTAAAATTGGAGTCTTGTCAGTGTGCTAATCACAAGTGTGATATGAGTACAGTATAATGTATAAACATATTGCACATGAACAATGGAATTCCTTGGGTATTATTGGTCACAGTAAGAATAGCAGATAATTAAAGAATGTTGTACTGTAAAACATCATCAGAAGAGAAAGAGGTGGAGAGGAGGAGGGAGAGACAGAAAGTGAGAGAGAGAAACAGAGAGAAGGAAGAAGAGAGGAAGAGGCAGAGAGAGCAAAGAGAGAGAGAGAGAGACAGACAGACATAGATCTGAGAGAGAGGAATGGGAGTGAAATAAGAATAGAGAGGAAAGACCAGAACTGAAGAAGAGAAAAGGAAATTTGAAAAGTACCAAGTTCGAATAGAGAAAAGGGATGAGGGAGTGAGACGAAGGATTAAAGTACATGCAATATCAAAATACGAATGAATGGAAGAACCCGCTATGCCAATCATCATGACAGTTAATATTGCACATCATTATATTGCTGAAATACATGACATATATTGGTGTTATTGGTCACAGTAAGAATAACATATAATTATAGAATGTTGTACTGTACAACATCATCATAAGAGAAAGAGGTGGAGAGGAGGAGGGAGGGACAGAAAGTGAGAGAGAGAAACAGAGGGGGGAGGAGAGACGAAGGGAGAAAGAGGAAGAGGCAGAGAGAGCAAAGAGGGAGAGAGAGAGACAGAGAGAGACAGAGACAGAGCTGAGAGAGGGGGGATGGGAGTGAAATAGAAATAGAGAGGAAAGACCAGAAGTGAAGAAGAGAAAGGGAAATTTGAAATTGAGCAAGTTGGAATAGAGAAAAGGGATGAGAGAGTGAGAGGAAGGATAAAAGTACATGCAACATCAAAATATGAATGAATGGAAGAACCTGCTGTGCCAATCATCATGACAGTTAATATTGCACATAATTATATTATTGCTGAAATACATGACATACAACATACTGATAATTACCTAAGCCTCTATTTATTATTATTCAAGGATCGAGTAAAAGATGGGATGGGGGAATTTCGGTACCTCGTAGTTCTCATCTTAGGCAAGGACAAATCAAGTGCATTTCGCAGGGTACAGCTACAGTTATTGACTCTGTTCTCAGGCAGGAGATGTCGATGAACCTTAGATTGGAGAAGTGATTCTGCAAATCTTCTCTCTCCCTCTCTTTCTTCTTTGTTTTTGTTTTGTTTGTTATCCCTGTAAGTGTGTTTTTTTCCTTTAAATACATTGCCTTCAATCTACTTTTCTTCCATCTCTCTTTGTCTCCTTATCCGTCTCCTATACTACTTTCTCAAATCCATCACTCTGATGTACCCTTCCATTTATATCTCTTTCTGATCTACATGTACTTTCTCCTCCATATTATATCCATCTTTTCTCCACATACATACCTCATGTGTGGGTACACCTCTACTTCATTTATCCGTCTCTCTCTCTCTCTCTCGCTCTCTCTTTCTCTCTTTCCAATTTTTCCTCGATCTCAAAATCAGAATCAGTGTCACAGAAAGGAGTGAAAGGTAATTTGGTGTTGGTCAAAGATAGTTGTTTTACGAAAGGAAATGGTGTTGAATGCTTCTTCAATGCATACATTTATCTTTTCCAAATTGACCACTGTAGTCAGATATACTCATAAACACACTCTCCCCCCTCCCCCCCCCCCCCCCCCAAAAAAAAGAAAAAATCAATCAATCAATCAATTGATCCTTGAGCGAGCGTACAGTACATAAAGTTCTGTTTTAATAACACAGACATTCGACCCCCGCCTTAAAATAAAAGGAAAATTCCTTGATTAGCTGTTGACACTTTACCAACGGTGTGTGAGAGATATTTTGTATAAAAGCAGTTCAACCGCAACAAATGAATAACTGAAGTCTGTAAAAGTATGGAGGAATGAAAATTAGCTGAACATCTTAATTTCTTTCTTTTTTCTATATAATAATAATAATAATAACTTACATTTGTAACGCGCCTAATACATTGTTTCTAGGCGCAGTGGTGCTGTTGTCCCATCAGCTATTAAGTGAAGCAATATCCTTACACGAAATAAAGCCGGGACGACAGCACCACAAGTACACAATATTATTCAGTACACAATTATACAGTATGTTATGCTATGTTACGTTACAAAATCAAAATTACAGTTTGTTTATACAAATAAATAAATAAATCAGCTTAATCTAACTTAAATTCTGCTAGAGATGACATATTTCATGACAAATAAAAGTACAACATCATTTATTTATTTAACAAAAAAGAAAAAAGAAAAAATTATGGTATGTTTTTGAACAGATGGGTTTTTAACATAACTTTGAAAGTGGATGTAGAAGGAGCATTTTGAATGTAGGACGGAAAGCTATTCCACAACTGGGGGGCAGCTACAGAAAGCGCTCTATCCCCGTATCTCGTTTTCACACGAGGGCCAGGAATTAGTTGAAGGTGAGAGGAAGTAGAAGCACGCAACCTGGAGGAGGGGGGTTTGGATTTTACAAGACTGGAAAGGTACGTGGGGCATTCACCGTTACGGATTTTAAAGGCAAGGAGAAGAATTTTAAATTGGATACGTTGAATTACTGGCAGCCAGTGGAGATTGCGGAGGATTGGAGTAATATGTTCATAAGGTCTTGAGCGGGTAACTAAACGAGCGGCAGCATTTTGGATACGTTGAAGAGGAGCAAGGTGTGAGGGTGGCAAATTAACAAGGAGGCCATTACAGTAGTCTAAGTGGGAAGTGACAAATGCATGAATCAGTCGTTCTGTTGTGGGTTTATCTAAGAATTTCCTAATTTTACCAATTTTGTGGATACCATAAGATGCAGCTTTACATACTTTCCTTATGTGAGCCTTCATATTGAGAGCAGTGTCTATGGTAACACCCAGGTTTTGGGCCGATTCAGAGGTACACAATTTTGTTTCATCTAAAACAAAATCTGGCAAGGGCAAGGGTTTACGAAACTGAGATGTGATGTGAAGTAATTCAGATTTGTCACTGTTAAGCTTAAGATAGTTTTTCTGTGCCCAACATTTCACATTACTAACACACTCTTCAAGATTTGTCAAGCTAACCGACCGGTGACGGGGTTCAAGGATTACATACAACTGCGTATCGTCTGCGTATGTTACATGGTGTATGTTTCTATGTCCATTTATTACATCGCTGAGCGGACTCGTGTATAAAATAAACTCGAGCGGCCCGAGGACCGAACCCTGGGGCAAGCCATGCAAAAGAGGGAAAGGGTTAGATATACTTTTGTTGATTACAATTCTCTGTTCTCTATGTTCAAGGTATGATGTAAACCACTTTGAGGCTGTGCCACCAATCCCGAACGTGTGGCAGAAGCGTTCAACCAAAGAATGATGATTGATAGTGTCAAACGCTGCTGAATAGTCTAACATTACTAAGGTACATTACTAATTACTTATATATAGGTTTACAGAAACAATCTGTGTCCACATTAGTTGCTCCAGTTAAAGAATTTAAGTTATAAACATTCGCACACTTTCTTGCTAGAAAAAAAGTGAGGTGAAGAAGAAAAAGAAACCAGTGTGACATGTACTTTTAAATTATCAAATAGTACACAAAGCGTAAATAATGCGCTAGTAAAATATGCATTTTTTTAAGAAGGTAACAACTCATACGTTTCTCTTTTTCCACGACCTATAGTAAGCTTTGCCTTTAACGTCTGGTTGGAGGGATGATGTTCAACAAACAGAAACAGGATTTAAAAGGAAACACATCAATATATATACATGAATATCATGTACAAAATAGCCCTAAATGTCATAAATACAGAATACACCATTGCTTTGCATTGGTTTCAAACTATTTCAAATGAAATAGAAAAATAGTTTTAAAAATTCTCATTTTTCCTGCAATGTATGATCGACACCTCAAATATTTAATTTCTCTAATACTTGATAATGTGCAACATAGCCTGTCTGTTGTATATAGTCTATCTCTATTTTATACATTATATTCAAGGTTAAATTTAGACTGAACCGGTTAGGCCATGTAAAATTGATTACATATATGTTGATCGTCCGGATTTTTTGAAAAAGAGGAGGAGGGTGTACCATGTTATTTGATATTTGATATTTCAAAATGGCCGCTCAAAATGGCCGCTCGGTACATTTCCCTGACAGTCGAGGCTATTTTTTTTCAAGATGGCCGCCGACAATTTTTTTTTTTAAAATCAGAAATAGAGCCATTTTAGCAGTGTTTTTCATGTTTTTTTTCTTTCAAAAAAAAAAAAAAAATAAATAAATAAATAAAAAAAATAAAAAAAATAACAAATAACAAAAAATAGGAGGCGGCCCCCAAAAAGGAAGCGGGCGGGGACGATCAACATGAAATCAATTTTACATGGCCTTAAATTTACGCTTTACCGGCTACACCGCCCAATCATTAGTCAAAAAGTACATTTCCGTTATTTTTACATAGGTTTATATCAAAACACAAACTAATACATATTATCTCCATGGGCGTCAATCCCAATTAGACCGTGGGGGGGGGGGGGGACACAAGTTCAGACAGAGCGGCGCCAGGTTATTTTGTTAGGGGGGCGAATGGGCGCGCCACGCAGGGGGGGGGGGGTGTCTGAGGGCATGTGCCCCCTCAGAAGATGATTTTTTTTTTTTTAAATTGATGCTTAAATGGCTCGCTTTGGTGTATAATTTTTGCCAAATTAAAAAGAAAACAGTCTTTAGTTCAACTATATGAACGAGAACGCAGGGGGTGTCTGAGGGGGATGTGCCCCCTCAGAAGTTGATTTTTTTTTAAATTGATGCATAAATGGCTCAATTTGGTGCTTTCTTTTTGCCAAATTAAAAAGAAAACAGTAGAACGCAGGGGTGTCTGAGGGGGGGGGGGGTGTGCCCCCTCAGAAGTTGATTTTTTTTTTAATTGATGGATAGATGGCTTGATTTTAGCCCTACTTTTTGCCAAATTTAAAAAGAGAACAGTCTTAAGTTCAACTAACAGGAAACAAGAACGCATTTTACCCCGGTCCCCAACATAAAAAAATCCTCTGGACGGCCATCCATTATGGCTCAAGGCATGGGCACACAGAAGATATTTTTATGTTGGGAACCGGGGTAAAATGCAATAAATTATTGAAAATTTATTGCATTTTCTGTTTTTTTTTAAATTTATGGAAACTGCCCCCTACCCTAGCCCCCGCTGCGTACAGTCATGGTTCAGTGACAAAACAATGGCCTCGTAACTGTGAGGCCCCAGGATCAAAACCGTGTCGATGTGCTATATTAGTGCCCTTTTGTGGGGCATTAATCCTCATTACTGTCATTTATGACTTAAGGGCATAGGTCCCCTAGTTGATACGCATAGTAGCACATACATGCTTTAGCAGTCCCGCAAAACACACATTGGCAAATTATTATTCAATAAAATCTGAGAATGTAAACTATTATCTAGGTCTATTATTTTTAAATAATTTTTAAAATAATTCCATAAATTGGGGTAAAACTAAAATATTCCACCTTCATGAGCGACAGTGTAGAACGCAGGGGGTGTCTGAGGGGGGGGGTGTACCCCCTCAGAAGTTCAGAAGTTCAGAAATAAGACGGTAGAACGCAGGGGGGTTCTGAGGGGGGGGGGGGGGGTACCTTTACCTTTTTTCAGTTGGTGAAAGGATTTTCATCGTAAACCAATGTTTGAACTTCCGGTAATGTGAATGTAATATTAATGACGCTTCTATTTATAAAATCTGATCGCCTGATTTGGCTTGATTTTCTCAACACAGAGAGAAAGAAAGAAAGAAAAGAAGATTTTAACCCCAAATCATGGGGGGGGGGGGACATTTCACCACCTGAAAATTCGTGGGGGGGGGGACGTGTCCCCCCGTCCCCCCCCCCCCCCCAGGATTGACGCCCATGATTATCTCAAAAGCATTCCCCAATCTTTTGTTCAGTCATCAAGTCAATCAGATCATATATAGTAATGCGATCACCTAAACCATTGAGTTATACATACAACCACACAACTTCAACTTTATATACAATTCAATATATATTTCTTTACGCCACATAATAAATGGGGATAACATGAACTACTTTAACACTGCATTTCCTTTCAAATCAGGATATACATCCTGCACATCATTCCGGCAAAAAAAAATTGAAGGTATAGACCAGTTTTGGAAACAACCCCCTCTCATAAAATGAAACCAGGAAGCTCTTAGGCCTACCAACCATGCGAAAGAACATGTTTTGACTAAACACCGGCCCCCTCTCAAAAATGAAGCTCTTATTACCAATCATGTGAAAGAGCATGTTTTGACTAAACACCCCCTCTTAAAATATGAAATGGAAGCTCTTATTTCAAATCATGTGAAAGAATATGTTTTGACTAAACACCGGACCCCTCTCAAAAAATGCATGGAAGCTCTTTAATCATGACGAACGCCCCCCCCCCCCCCCCCCACCTCCCCCTTCTCGGGGACGATTTCCCCCTTCCCGCGTAAGTAAAGAACATGATGGGAGTACATGTATGTTTCTTCTTCGTGGGTAATTGAAGTAAATGCAAACTACATTGGATGAACAGGGCATGGCTGAAATCGGCGCTGAAACAAAACGTACACGTATTGTAATTGTGATACAAATTATTGTGATATTGCATACAAAAAAATTGAGCGGACTAGGTCGAATTAATGTTTATCTTGTTTGTCGCCCTCTCCGGTGTCAAGAGTAAATAAATATATTTTTTCCAGTTCTTTAATAATTTTCTCATTTTGCTGTGGGTGTGACCCCTGAACAGGCTACCGACAAGGTAATTTTCATTTTCCTAGAATACGTTATTCTTTTAATGTTATTTCGTATCAGTGCATGCTCACATAAAGATTATATTGGATATCGGATGTTGGTAAATCGACTTCTAGATTTTGTCTTTGGTCCCATGTGTCTGATTTTGCGTCGTATGTAAGAGTGGGCGTATGAGATTCTAATTTGTTGATTATGTTAATTGTTATGCATTGCATTGGGACGTTGTCGACTTGGCGTAGGGATAGAAATATACGTGAGAGGGAAAATATACTGGTTGGATGTTTCTGCCGTAGTATGTGTGAACTCTAGCTCTATCATTTGAAGTCTATCTTGATATTGAACAATTTTAAACAATTTGAATGCAAACAGTTTTATGTTTTCACTTCAATTCAACTTCTGAATCATGAATGGTTTGAACTTTGTTTTAACTTTTATTTTCAGAAAATTAACCCTACATTATTTACTGAAATATCAGGATGAGTGTGAAAGCTTTTGAGCTGGTTCCTGCTGTAGAAAGGTTGAAGCTACTTGGGGAGAGGACCAGCAAAACTTCAGTAAGTTTAGCAACCCCTAAAATAAATACTTTGTTATAGAAAATCCATTTTCCCCCTTCCTTTTGCTTTTATTTTGTTTTATTTTGTTCTCTTTTATTGTCAGTTGCCACTGTTTATAGCAGGCTGGAGAGGCCACTATTGGAGAATATTCCACTTAGAGCATAATTTACATAATTGGTTGCCTAGATGTTAGTACATGTATGTACAATAACATAACATAAATGCTAAGAAGAAGAAGAAGAAGTAGAAGCTGGGACACCCCCCCCCCCCCTCGAAGTTAGACCTGGAAGCTTGGCAGCTGGAGACGGCTTTCTTCCAGAAGCTTTGGTATTCAAGGTATTCAAGGTATTCAAGAAGAAGAGAAAAGGAGAGGAGAAAGAAGAAGAAGAAGGAGAAGAAAAAGAAGAAGAGTGTGTTGGCAAATTTTTACAATCTACATGATGATATGGCTACAATGTATAATTTGTAATGATTCTGTGAAGAAAAAAATCCAACTTTCTCCTCTCCCATTTCCTCCCACTAGATTGAATGTATAGAATGCTGTGGGAAGAACCTCTACATCGGGACAAGTGACTGGTAAGATCATGAAGATTTGAGATAAATTCCTCAAAAAATAGTTCTGCAATTCAAGTTTGAGCTTTGAGATTTCTCTTGTTAGTAAGATATAGAAGTTGGAAAGGTTCAACTTTATTGGTAAGAGTTGTACAGTCTAATGAGCCTTCAAGTGAAACAGACTGTACAACCAGTACCAATAAAGTTGACCTTTCCAACTTCTATATCTACATTTGCTCCTACAGTTTAGCATTGTCAGTTTTACTAAACTTGCATAAATATATATACAGATGTATATATACAAGAGAGATGCATTGTATCAATGCTAACACATTTTGTAGAACTTTTTTTAGGTGTTTATAAGCTCTCGGCTTTGTTTCATAATAGAGATCTTAAGTCTGGGGTTATAACTGTACGTTAGGCACAACAACAAGACCAACATCAAACTGAGTACAGACCAAACAACAAACATTACGTTAGCCCCGATGGAAAATAATTTGTCAATTTGGAGTCTGCTTTGCCGTGACTGAGGTGCGTCTATATGAAGGCTTGTTCAGATACGGAGCGGTAAATTGCTGCAAAAAACAGCTGTGTTTTTTAAAACGTGTATTATGAATGGCAATTGAACGCAACAAAGATATTGCAGGTATTCACTGAGCTATGTGTTATAAGGTACAGAATTGTGACGCCCATCACACTTTACGTCATTAATTTTTGTTTAAATACCATGGTTTTGCTGCGTCATATCTGATCGTGCTTTAAAGCTTATCTGTCCTAGTTTGGCCAGGAGGGATTATACCACCCTGCAAGGTCACTGGACAGGTGGCTATCTCATCAACTCAGCTCTCAATTAACATAAGAAAAAGAGGATCATGGGGGACCAATGGTCACCGATTAGGCATTGCTTTCCTATATAGAGGGAGCAAGTAGCTACAACTAGGACAGTGTGGCTTTAAGAGATTGGGGAGGTATTTATGGTTGAAAGTGTGCATGTAAAATTTATTGTTGCTTTCATAGAACCAAGGTAACTTGAAAGAGCATGTGATCCTCTACCTCAAATAGGTCATCATCACTCTTTTTTTGTTTTTTTATTTTCTTATTTCCTGTTTTTTGTAAACTATATCTGAACATATATCTGAACTATATCTGCTTGTAACTGTAAGTATCGGCTTGTATGGTGATGTAGATATACAGTAGGCTTGCGGGTGCACCATGTGAGAGAGAGGGAGGACAACGGATAGTCAACCTGTTCAAAACGTCGAGCCACTCCCGCCACCCATCATCTCCAAGCGCTATAGTTCTCCTTAGAACTATAAGCTAAGAAAGATAAGTAACAGTCTTTTTCAAGATTACACCAACAGTCCTTTTCAGGACTACACACCTTCAAGGAAGATTCCGAGAGTCCTTTTCAGGACTCTTCAATCCTCACTCTCTCTCACATGGAGCACCCGCAAGCCTACTGTATATATCTGAACATCTTATTTGTATGTGAGAAAAACAAATAACCATGTCAAATGTACCTTAAACAAGTAAATAAATTAAATTAAATTAAATTCATTTTGATATTATTATGTTTTTCTTCTCCTTTTTTCCCAATATTCTTTAGCTTTGTGATCCATTACTTGATTGAAGAAAAGACGCAACCCAATGGAAAGATCATGTTCGTCTCAGAGAAACAGTCCCATAAATACTTGGCTGTGGTAAGTCAACAATATTTTGCTCTTGTTATATATAAATCAAATCAAATCAAAATCAAATCATTTATTCACTCAATAAAAAACAGATACATAGAATTGCGAATAAATGCATACATGTATAACAAATATAAAAAGATGGACATAGTAAAATCAGTAGTTAACAGCACAAGTAACATAAATTGAGTGGGGATCAGATTAAAGAACTATTTAAAGATCTTGTGAATACGACCCCATTAGTATAAATTGCATTGTATACTGTTGCATGTACAACAACAAGAGGGAGACAATACATAAACAGCTGGGTCAGAGAGAAACAAGAGAGGGAGATAGAGAGAGGAAGAGGAAGGAAAATTGAAGGAGAGAAAGGCAAGATGATAAGTAAAGTTAATACAAAGCTTGAAATTAGACCCAGCAGAATAATAATACATACAAAATAAAAAATAGAAATAAAAAATAGAAATATAAATTCCCATGCTTATTTAACTCTTTATTTGCCATGAACCAATAAGAATAATAATATTGATTAAAAAAACAAAACACCAACATCATCAACAACAACAATAATAATAACAGTAATGATAATAGTAATATCAGTAATAATAATAATGATGATAATAATTATACTACTGCAACTACTACTACTAGAACTACTTTACATGTACTACTACTTGTACTAGTACTACTACTAGTACTAGTACTACGACTACTACTTCTGATTCTACTACTACATGTACTACAGTACTACAAATAATGGTAATATTAATAATAATAATGATAATGATAATAATAACTGTTCATGTATAGAATGCCATGTTAAGTTTTGTGAGGTTGGTTTTGTACAGTCTATCTATGCACACACTTTTTCTCTTATTTCATTCTTTTGTATGTGTAACAGAGAAAGCCAATCCAACAATTACAGGCAGCCTCCGCGCTAACCAGGATACTGGTTCTGTGTGATAATGTCCTGACGCTACTACACATGTTCAACCTAGAGGTATGTAACAAACCCCTTTTACCCCTCCCCCTCTCTCTCTCTCACCCCCACTCCCTCTCTCACCCCTCCTCCCCATTTTGACTTAAAACTGGTACTGTGTGGTGACATCCTGACGCTACCACACAAAATCAACCTAGGGGTATGTACCGCACCCCTCCCCCTCTCCATCTCACCCCACTCCCTCTCACCTAACCCCCCCCCCCACATCTAGAGGTATGACCCACCCCCTCCTCTTCCTTTCACCTGATCCCACCCCCCAATCTAAACTTTTCCTACCCTCCCTCTCACCCCACTCGCCCTCTCACCCCTCCCCAACTTGATTCAATATTGGTACAGTGTCATCACTCCCTGATGCTACTACAACTGTTCAACCTACAGGTATGTACCACACCCCTCCTGCTTCCTTCCTGCTCGCCCTCCCACCCCACCCCATCCTAATCTCTTCCTACATTCCCCTCCTACATGTACTCTCCCTTCTCCATGTTACCTCCCCTTCCCTACCCCCTTCCCGCTCTTACCCCCCCCCCCCCCTCCCCCTCCCCCACACTTCATATCATACTTTCTTATTCTCTTTTCCTTTCTCTTTGAAAGTTCTCCTATCGCCCATTCTCTACTAATTCATCTAAACCCAATGGCCCAAATTCACAAAGCAAGGTTTGAGCTCAGACCAGGTTTGAGCTCAAACCTCCTTTTGTTTCGCCAAACCTCCTCTTGTTATTTACAAACCTGGTTTATAAATAACAAAAGGAGGTTTGGCAAAACAAAAGGAGGTTCGAGCTCAAACCTTGGTCTGAGCTCAAACCTTGCTTTGTGAATTCGGGCCAATGTGAGGATAACAGTTCAACTACATGTAAATCTAGTGAGCCCTAGAGTGGTCTAACTTTTAGACAGGGCTTAACCCTATTTAGCCCGGGCTATTTTGAAACTGCATAGCCCGGGGGGGGGGCTTCTCAGGCCCCCCCCCTATGATCTCGGCCGTGAAACGCCCGATCGCCGCGAAAATTTGCATACATGTCAAGTGAAGTGTATAGAATACTATGGTAATTTCAATTTTTTTGAAAAATTCACTCATTTGCATATTTATGGTAATTTATGCAAATAAGGTCATTAAATTCACATTTTTGCCCATAAATCAGACATTATTCATGTTTAAGCATTCTTTCTCACTACATATATTTGTTAGACCATTTGGAATAATAATACAACACAAAAATTTGAAAAACCAGGGTTATTCCTTATGTTATCTATTGTTTTGATAATTTCTTATGTATTATTTTGTTTTTTTAACTTATGTATTTAATTGTTTTTGTTGTTTTATTTCATTTCCAACTATAATTCAACTATTTTGACCCCAAAATAAACACCTAAAATCTAAACAAGACCAAATAACCAATGTTTTACCTCTTTATTTGAAAAATGAGATTTCCATATGTTTTGTACACAAATCACAAAAATGAGCGATTTTCGGGCTGACATGCGAAGACAAAAGGACACGTGACTTTGTAATGGTAGGTCCGATTTTCGAAAAATTTCTTTCAAAAGTTGCGCAAGATTCGAAAGAAAAAAGTCACAAAATTTCAGTGCAAGATTTTCTTGCGTTAAAAAATTATCGCGAAAAATGTCGAGGGGGGGGCTTCTCAAGCCCCCCCCCGGGCTAAATAGGGTTAAACCCAGGATCAGATTTAGAATTTAAAAATGCAGACTATTTTCTACCCTTTACTTTGTCTCATATATGACTCTTTTATGTAGTTGTATTTACTAATAATCTCTCAAGAGACGGGATAAATAATAGTAAGATTGCTTAATTTGTACATGAAACTTATCACAATGTTTCACAATTTTGAATTGGATGATTATCCTTTACTGTTTTCTTTCTTTTTTTTTTTGTCCAGCCCATTCTCAGTGGTGCCAAGATTAAAGGGGTGAGTTAGTAGCTGTAGTATTTAGTGCTAATATTTAGTATTTAGAACATTGTGTATGTTTGTCTTGTTTAATTGAATGTTATAGGTGTGGCAACGTCTCAAGACTTACCGTATTTGCCGGCGATAAGGCCGCAGTGCCGTATAGGCCTCAGCCCCAACTTTGACATTTCGTAGAAAAAGAAAAAAAAAACTATAAAAAAAAAAAGAGAGAAAAAAAAAACGGACCAAACAAAATCATCGTAATTTTCTTGTAGAACACTTTTTTTTTTTTAAACTGATACCAAATTCATCAATATTCTTATAAATTTACAAGAAGTTAACCTAAAATATAATCGTAATTTAGCAGATCTTCATCGACTTTTAAGCTAGTACTGTATCGCACTCAGATTTGGTATCCTACAATACCCCTACCTCGATGTGCTGTGTAATCCGAAATAGCGCTTTTCGACCTGCGCAGTTGCGTTGCGCGGCAGCTAGCTCCGTAAGTAACGGCCTGTCCCTTTTTTTACTTTTTGGCGATGCAATGGTACGGACTTGGATCTAGATCTATCGGCAGATTTTATTCAAAAAATAAGTTTTTTCGTCTTCATGTCAACTATGCAACATAAAATTGTCGGTAAGTTGTGTGGAGTTATTCTAGAATTGTCCTGTACCGTTGTATAGTCATGCTACCGTTCATATAGTCCCATACGTGCAAATGGACGTGATGTTTTGACCGCTGAATTTTGTTGTTGTAGCGTAAAGGCCGCACCCCGACTTTTGGATATTTTTTCTTCCAAAAAAAATGCGGCCTTATCGCCGGCAAATACGGTAGGCTTATATTGCCAAAACTCTGCATGTTTTTTCATGCAGTACTACTGTAAATGTATTATGACTGTAGTTGCCTATTTACAGTATTCTGGTTGTTTATTCTCATTGTGATCATACAATGAAATGTGATGAATCTTGCAGAAATTAATGAATAAATAAATAGACAGACAAATATATATAAATAAATAATTCTCCCCCCTCCCCCATTTGCTTCTTCTCCCTGTAATCAATACTTTGATTAGAAATTAGTGAAGAAACCTCATGGTGATTCAGTGTTATTTGTGCCATATGACACAAGCCTACTATTCCCCCCCCCCCCCCCCCCACCCCCATGTATTTCATCCAAAAAGGAAAATCTGTTGATGGTGATGTGATGTCATTTCCTTTCCTTAAAACAGAAGCGCTTTTATACATTAATTTAATCAAAAAATTAAAAAAGTCTTGCTATGACCTTTTATTAATGCAAGCTTCATGTTCCTTTTTGTTTCCTTTCTCTTTCTCAAAGGTGACATCATTCTGTGTCAATGAGAACCCAAGAAGTGGCAGCCCTTTCAGTGTAGAGGTAAGCCACTTGTAGTTATACACTTATTTTTGTGGGGTTTTATTTCACAAATTTCGCCCCCATTGATTGCAAATTTAATTAAATACAAATAAAAATGTTATGTGTCAAAATCACTCTAGCCACGTCATATGTCGCACACAGCATCTACAAACTATAGCACAAGCCGTCACCAGGTTTGAGACAACACTGTCCGTAAAGGTTCACTTTACTAGATTATTTTTATTTACTTATCGTATGATTTATATAATGTTATGATTGTGATACTCAGTAATGAGTTCATTATCCAATGAAATGGAATGATAATTATTGAAAATAAATAATTGGTGGTCATAGTAGATTGACACAAATTGGTCCTTGAACCCTTAATCCATGAAAATGTCTTAATAATGCAAAAATAATGGCTTATACAGTATGTATTCATGTTTTTCTTGTATATTTAATTGTTTTTAAGTCAATCCTTTTTGTCACAGTAGCTGCCAGCAGATGGCTTTTGATCTATTATGTGATTTAAACAAAATTAAAAGAAGCTTCTTTTAAAATATAAATACTAATCTACATAAATATCTCTCCCCACTACCCCCTCTATCTCTTTCTCTCTCTCTTTTTCTTTCTCTCTCCCTCTCTCTGTAATTCTCTCTCCTCTCTTCATCATTAATCAGATTGCCGTAGCCACAAAGAGACGCTTGGTCCAGGTCTACTCAGTTACTGAAGATAAGATGGTCCTAGTCAAAGATGTATCAATACCTGATATGCCTGTCAATGTGGTGAGTTTTTTTCATCAAAGGTCATACATGCCAACTGTTCAGATTAAAGAGGAACATTCCTCTTTTTGGGAGAAGATAATTATCATTTGAATGCAGGTGTTCCTCTTCCTGTACAAATTTGTCTGTAGTATTGAATAGGAGAGTTAGGATTGTTCCTCTTTTTTTTTTAAATAGCATAATTTGTACAGATTTCTGATTTTCAAATGTTGGCATGTATGAAAGGTGTATGTTCAGGGTTGCAATAGGGCTTTAAATAATGTTTGATTTGATATAATTGTACATGACAATCTACATTTAAAGAGTAACATGTGATAAGTTGTAGAGGTGTTGTGGTCTAGTGGATAAGTCACCCAACTGCAGATCACAAGGTAGGGGGTTCTATTCCCAGCCCAGCACTAACGTCGTTTAGCATGACATTATTCTACATTTGCCACTCTCCACCCAGGTGTTAAATGGGTACCCTGTAGGATGGTAAAGTTAATTTGCATTGTGAGCATCCGGAACTTGACTCCTTGCTGAAATGCTCCCCAAGGAGTGGAGAATGCCTATACATTGTGTGCAGGCAAGCCTGAATCCGATGACCGGGGTAACAATATATATATATGTAAAGCGCTTAGAGACATCGTTGATGGATTAAGCGGAATATTATCATTAATATTATTACTTTTGATTCATAGATCTGTTCTAATAATCGGAATGGGGATTGATCATATAAATATTGTTAAAGTATCAATGATGCTACTTACTGATCTGTTGGAAAAAGATTTTGTATTTATCTATTTCTATTGTCGAGCAACTGACATTTTTAAGCTGCCGAAAATGTTCGACTACATTGTCTTCATTGAACGAGGTTTAACTTGGTCCGTCCTGTGATTTCTTGGCTCAGTATCTCACATTGCTCTCTTCCACAGGGTATTGACTCATTCTGTGTCTGTGTTGCCCTTAGCAACCAGTACATCCTTGCGAACTATGACACAGGTCAAATCACTGACCTCTTCCCTGTGGAGACGGAGCACACCACACCAATCATCAAGAGAGTCGGAAGGGTAGGTTTTAAATATGTTAATTTGCTCTTGAATTCTCCTGCTTACTTCAGTCAAAAATATAATTATTTTATTCAGTTTAGGCCTTGTTAAAGAAGACAACTTTGTGTTTCATATGAGTTTTGTTGGTCAGGTACTTTATCGTAAATTTAAGAAAGCTAGCTAGCAGATTGATTTAATTGATTCAAAAGTCTTATTTAGGTGCCGTTGGTTATTAACAAGCAAATTGGATAGCGGTGAGCAATTAAATTATGGTAAGCACTAAAAGATCTCTGGTAAATTGAAGAGGAGGTCTTGTAAAAAAATAAAAATAATAATCATAAAAAATACTTATATGTCATGGTGAGTAAATCACACTTATACAACTCCAAAACCTAAAAGAGCTCCTGCAATAAGATTTTGTTTTACACCAATATTACATTTAAGTGAGGTTTTAAATTACATTGCCTTGTACATTGGGTCTGTTGGTATTTTCCTAAATACTTATGTTTTCTTGTAATGTTTCCTAGATTGTTATTTAAATGCGAGCCTCTTTTCATTAATTGCTTTCTACACATTATCACATGTGTCCATGTAGAAGTTTTAAGTTGCATTTAGTGTATTTGTATCATCCAAGCATATTTCTAAATTTGTCTTTCTTTTCATTTACTAGATTGTTTAAGATTAACAATGCTTATACAGTAGGCTTGCGGGTGCACCATGTGAGAGAGAGGGAGGATTGAGGAGTCCTGAAAAGGACTGTTGGTATAGTCTTGAAAAAGACTGTTGGTTATCTTTCTTAGCTTATAGTTCTAAGGAGAACTATAGCGCTTGGAGAGGATGAGTGACAGAAGTGGCTCGACGTTTCGAACAGGTTGACTATCCTTTTCAGGACTCCTCATTCCTCCCTCTCTCTCACATTGTGCACCCGCAAGCCTACTGTATATCTACATCACCATGCAAGCCGACACTTACAAGCAGTAATTGATAATGCTTGTTCATTTAATACCTTCTTTATGTAGGAGGAGTTTTTACTAGCAGGGCCCGGTGCTCTTGGTATGTTTGTAACGTCAGGAGGTATGTCCCAGAGGCCACCATTGAAATGGGCGGAGTCAGTTTGCGCTGTCAGTTACACCTTCCCGTATGTGGTAGCATTGGATGATGAATTTCTTACAGTTCACAGGTAAACAAATTTTCTTCTACTTCTTTTTCTTCTTCTCCTTCTTCTTTTTTTCCTTCTTCTTTTTTTCCTTTTCTTTCTTCTTCTTCATCTTCTCATTCTCTTTTCTTCTTCTTCTTCTTCTTCTTCTTCTTCTTCTTCTTCTTCTTCTTCCTCTTCTTCCTCTTCTTCCTCTTCTTCCTCTTCTTCTTCTTCTTCTTCTTCTTCTTCTTCTTCTTCTTCCTCTTCTTCCTCTTCTTCCTCTTCTTCCTCTTCTTCCTCTTCTTCCTCTTCTTCCTCTTCTTCCTCTTCTTCCTCTTCTTCCTCTTCTTCCTCTTCTTCTTCTTCTTCCTCTTCTTCCTCTTCTTCCTCTTCTTCCTCTTCTTCCTCTTCTTCTTCTTCTTCTTCCTCTTCTTCCTCTTCTTCCTCTTCTTCCTCTTCTTCTTCTTCTTCCTCTTCTTCCTCTTCTTCCTCTTCTTCCTCTTCTTCCTCTTCTTCCTCTTCTTCTTCTTCTTCTTCTTCTTCTTCTTCTTCTTCTCCTCCTCTTCCTCCTCTTCCTCCTCCTTCTTCTTTGACTTCTTCTTCTTCTTCTTCTTCTTCTTCTTCTTCTTCTTCTTCTTCTTCTCCTTCTTGTTCTTCTTTTTATTCTTCTTAATATTATTATTATCATTGTCATTCTTTTTCTTGTCTTTTGTCACTTTATTGTAATTATCCCTGTGTTGTATTTCTCTTGATTCTTCCTCTTAAAAGTTGTGCTTCCTTTCTAATTTTTAATTCTAATCTACTTGAATTAGCCCTTTTTGTACTTGTTCTGCTTCCTTTTGAAATGTTCAATTTCTAGTTCTTGTTTTTCTATTTCTTTCCTACTTTATATAAGGATTATTTTTTGGTAAATAACTTTGTTCTCATCTGTTGACAACATACTCACAATTTTACTTTTCGGAATATTAAGTCAACACAGCCTAAACTTTCAAAATGGCCCTTTCTAACTATTTACCCCACCCCTCATGTCAAATGGAATAACCCCATCAACTCCATGCTCTCTCATTCACCAGTGTGTTGGACCAGCAGCAGAAGCAGACCATTCCATTCCAAGGAGGGAAGTTGTTGGGTGACTTTGAAGGGAAGATGTTTGTTGCTTCTAATAAAGAGGTGTATGCACTGGTGCCTCTTCCAGTCGAGAAACAGGTATAGAAACATAACTGGCCAAGGGCAACCATTTTTTACCAGATTTTCTGGAAAGTGTGATTTCAATGATATTATTTCATTCTAAATAATTAAGTGATTCAAATCAGCATTAATAACTTCTCTTTGCTGACTCAGCAAATGTCAACTATGTAGTATGATTAGCGCCTTAGCCCAAACTACCAATTCTTTGTAACTTTTTAACGCATTAGCTTTGAAATCAAATTGGTGTGGTAAGGAGGATTATTCAAATAAATCATGTAAACAACAAAAAGAATGTAAATCACTATCTAATGGAAGTCACAATCTTAATGTAATGTAATTCTTTTTTCACGAAAACCTCTGTGTGTTACAAACAAAATCAACTGTATTCCTAATTGGTGGTGGAAAAATTTGAGGTATGAAGTAGCACACAGGAACAAAATCTGAATGAGGGGCTTTAAATAAAGTGAATTTATCATTTTATTTGTCTTTTTTTCTCTTTCCTTTTCTTATCAGGTCCAAGCATTACTTGCTGACAAACGAGTAGAGGAAGCACTAAACCTTGCTAAAAACTACCGGAAAGCTGGACTTGGGAAGGATAAGTTTCTGCAGGTAATGCAATCTTACACTATTTTGTCGTTAAATTAGAGTATTTAAACCATTGGAATCATTCGGTAATGTTTCATGTTTGTATCATTGCACAGATAAAAACAATGTGGTGCAAGGTGTGGCATATAAAGTAGGCCTGATAATTACCTGATTTAAATCAGTTTCCCAATTTTGTTCCTGATTTTTGTTTTCTTCCTGATTTTATCCGTATTTTCTCGAATTTTCCCTGATCTTTTCTATTCTTCCCTATTTTTTCCTTATTTTTTCCTCAATTTTCTCACTCAAAAGAGGGGGGGGGGGGGGGGAGGGGAATGTTGTTAGATGCCATTTTTTGTCCCCGCATCCTTTTTTCTTTTTTTTACTCAAGGCTGGTGTGGGTTTTTTTAGTGCTCACTATCACCCCTGATATAAAGATACAATACATTTCATACAAAGTTTCCTGTTCACTACCAGAACTCTACATGACCTTTGACCTACACGTTTCATTTTCTTATAGATGTATAACCGCATACAGCAGCAGGCAGGGTTTATACAGTTCGCTCAGCTTAATTTCGCTGATTCCATGGAATTGTTCAAGGAAGCTAAGCTTGATGTGAGAGAGGTAAGAAAAGGGGAGCAGCCAATCGATGCCTCCACCAAAGCATTTTTGTGATTTTATTCATGTATAATGCTAAATCATGTGCCTGTTAGATTGTCTTACATCTGTAATTAAGGAGAATTTCAAACCAAAGGATATTACAGAAGCATGATACACAAGCGCAGGTTTACAAAATTTGCTTTGATGTTCTATGTTTTGCGTTTGATATCCTGATACTATAAATGGTTACTTGCCGTAACTTCCGTTTATTGTAATTGTACAGGTGTTTCTAGTGCTAATAGTGGTTTTATATTATAAACTATCGCTATTCATCAACTATACAAATGTGATGGTACGACATTCGTTGAATTGAAATTAATTGAAAATGCTCAACTGAACTTACACATGTATCAATATACGTGACAACTGTCTGTTAAGTTTGGTAAATTTCGATCATGTCAGCGCAAAGTTATCGCCAAAAATGATGAATTTACTATGCATTTTGTAATAGCGCGTTTAATACGTGCAATACATTGCGCGCAGATGACAATGGTGTCAAACTGACCGCAATGAAGTGCCCTTTCGAATGATACCAAGTATGGTATATGTTCACACCCAAAATTGTGAGTAAATCGCATTTTAGACACCATATTATACTGTTTATGATTATGTTAGTATAGACGACCGTTAGTGCGACATCGCCCTTCATTGCACGCATATCGTTGTGCCACAATTGCAGGTCTAGTTCATTCCTATAATTATGTATCTCTTGTGCTATATTTTTAGTTCAAGATGTATTTTATATATCAGTAATTTTGATTATAGTGGACTGTTATGTCTGCTTTGTGATGCAAGTACAGTCAAACCTTGTTAAGCATGCAGCCACCTGTCTACAAAGACCACATTTTTAGTTTCCCTTGAAAATTGTTTCTCATTGAAACGTGTACTAAATGAACCTGTACATACTACAAAACGGCCACCTGTCTGTAAAGACCACTTGTCTCCATTGGGTGGTCTTTATAGACAGGTCTCACTGTACATGTATTGTCAATAAAGTGATATTTTTAAAATAAAATCAATCTTATTCTAAAGAACAGTTGATCTGCTTGTATCCAAACCTACTGCCCTCGAACTCCAACTTCCATCGATTAATTCCTATAATAATGTGTCTCTTGTGCCATATTTTTTGTTCAACGTGTATTTTTATATTATTAAAGATCAGTAATTTTGTTGGTCGTAAGCTGTTAAGTCTCATTTGTGATGCAAGTACATGTATTGTCAATAAAGAAAAATAATCAATCTTATTCTTTGGAACAGTTGATCTGCCTTTATCCAAACCTACTGCCCTCGAACTCCAACTTCCATCGAGCCATCCCGCCGCTTCACGACTTCGCAGATATCAGTCAGGTTGTCCGAGGTAAGCCTGACAAGGTAGCGGAGTGCAAGCAATTCCTTACGGACTTCCTAGAGGACGTGAGGGATACTGACCTAGCAGTCGGCATGAAACTGGTAAAGTATTCCTGACAGTGTTTTATATTGAGGTTCACCCCTCTCTCTCTCATTCATTATCTTTCACTCTCATTTTCTCTCACTGCTTTTTTTCTTATGCTGTAGACTTGTCTATAGATATGTATTATTTCCTTCTTTAAAAAGGTATAATCTCCTATTTGGAATTTTATTTATTTCGTGTTTTATTTATTTGGCAATTTATTACCTATGTCATATATGCATAGCTGCTGCTTTTCCTAACCATCGTATTATTCTCTCTCCCCCTCTCTCTCCCTCTCTTTTTCTTTCTCTTTCTCCTCTCTCTCTCACTTCCCCTCTCTCTCTCTCTTGTTCCTCTCTTTCACTCTCCCCTTTCTCTTTCTCTCCCTCTCTATCTGTCTTCCCTCCTCTCTTCCCCATCTTTCTCCTCTCTCTCTTTCTCCTTTCTCCTTTCTCTCTCTCTCCCCTTTCTCTTCCTCTCAATCCCCCTTCTCTCAACGCTCTTCCTCTCTCTCTCTTTCTCTCTATCCTCTCTCCCCTCAATCTTTTTCCCCTCCTGCCTTTTCTTCCCCTTTCATATCCTCTTTGTCCTGTCTCTCATTCTTCCTCTCCCCCTCCCTCTCTCCCCCTCCCTCTCCCCTCCCCCTCCCCCTCTCTCTCATATCAGGAGGTTGATACTGCCCTGCTGAAGCTCTACGCAGAGTCCAACCCCACCAAACTGATCACCCTCATCTCAAACGAGCACTCCTGCGACCCTGAAGACAGCCGGGAGTACCTGCAGGGATTCAGCCGTCACCATGCGCTGGCTCTCCTCCACAGATACCAGGGTGATAGCGAGCAGGCCATGGTCCTATGGGCAAGGTGACTTCTTTTACGTCCAGGGGGGCGTTTTCACAAAACCTGTCATCAGTGACAAATTACAGTTTTTGTTATAAGCTACTGAAATCCTTGGTTCTGATTGGTTATCAGCAGATTTGTCACAGATTTTTGTAATTTGTCATTGAAAAAAGGCTTTGTGAAACGGGTCCCAGAATATTGTTGTTTACCATGTTACTCATAAAGTTTTTGTTGAAGATTGGTTTGTTTGTTTGATTTACCTGACTGCTAAGAAAGTATATGTATGCTTGTATGTAGGCAACCAGGCTTTCAGTCCTCTCTGAGGGACTTTCTAATGAGGATTAGTGCCTTACTAAAGGGCACCAGCGCATTGAATTGGGTTTAAACCCTGAACCTCCCGGTTACTCTACCACTGCTCTACCGACTGAGCTTTCGGGCCTCCTCTGGTTTGGTTTGTAAAATTGCTCCATGCGCGCAGTCGAAGGTCCAACTAGTTTTCTACGACTTAAAGCGATGCTGAATCGATGAACAAACTGCCCTAGCATCTCATGGTCAACTTACAGACAGTACGTAACCCATTGCCTAATTTTCCACTTCGCAGCTATAGACAGGACACAATGCGAGAACAAACAATGCAGCTAGGGAGGCAGTGAGTTGGGACCATACTGCTACAGCTGACCTGAGATGGCGCTAGAGGGGATGCTTTTAGTACAGTGTGGCTTAAAAATAATGTTTTCCTCAATTAATGTTAAAGCCCATCAATACTAGTGACAGGAGGGATTAGACTACCCTGCAAGGTCACTGGACAGGTGGTTATCTCATCAAATCAGCTCTCAATTAACATAATAAAAAGAGGATCATGGGGGACCAATGGTCACCGATTAGGCATTGTTTTCTATATAGAGGGAGCAAGTAGCTACAAGTTGGACAGTGTGGCTTTAAATGCTTCTTGTTTTTGCCAATGACTAGTGTAACATACACATGTTCCATTTTCTTAGTCAACGTTTCTTTTATTTTGTCATGGTACCTGTAGATTAGCCGATGGAGATGCTACAGATGAAACCTTCCCTGGATTAGAGTTTGTGATTGATTTCTTATCAAGGTGAGATTCCTTCCTATTTATCTTAAAGACACATAGTGGTGGATTCTAGGACAACTACCCCCTGGACAACCACCCCCTAGGACAACTACTCCGTAGGATAACCACCCTCTACGACAACTACCCTCTAGGACAACTACCCCCTAGGACAACCACCCTCTAGGACAACTACCCCCTAGGACAACCACCCTCTAGGACAACCACCCTCTGGATAACCACCCCTAGGATAACCACCCTCTAGGACAACTACCCCCTAGGACAACCACCCTCTAGGACAACCACCCTCTAGGACAACTACCCCCTGGACAACCACCCTCCGGATAACCACCCTCTAGGAGGACTACCCCCTAGGGCAACCACCCTCTAGGATGACTAGGGGTTTGTTTTCTGAGGGGTAGTTGTCCTAGGGGAGTAGTCGTCCCAGAGGGTGGTTACCATAGGGGGTAGTTTTCCTAGCGGGTGGTTATCCGGGGATGGTTGTCCAGGGGGTAGGTGTCCAGATACAATAGTGGTGGGCTGTTATGGGAAATTTTAACACAATTTGGGCGTTTACCCAATAACAGGTGTTGGCAATCAGCAGGATTAACCTTCAGTTTTATGACCAGCAGGCCTTATGTAATGCTCTGCATTTTCCACCATTCGATGCATATGGAAAAATCATTATCTTAAACTTCCATGACCCATTGACTCTCTGAGAGCACAGGGGTATTTCTTGATGGGACCACAGGTTTGCTGTGTGCGAGACTTGTACACCCATTAATGGTAATTAATGGTAATATGACCTACTGCACATGGAAACTGACTAATATCCTTTGTTATATACCTTCACTTAAGTAATCCAGCAATCTGATTGGTCGAAATTGCATTCATAAACTTTAACTATTCCCGAAAATTCCCAGTAACCATGGTTAAAACAGTTCTAAAATCCCAATAACCATGGTTACCGGGAAAATAGTTCAGTCTCCATGGTTACCCCATAGGTTTACATGTTAAAAAATGGTTTGAGCGATCGAGGATACCGTACGTGTGCGAAGAATTGGTCGGTAATTTCAATACAATTGAATCTCGATCGATCTTACCGACAATTTTATCTTGCATTGTTGACATGAAGACGAAAATAAACTTCCAAAAACAAAAAACAACATCTGCCGATAGATCTTGATCTAAGTTCGTGCCAATATGCATTGCAAAAGTAAAAGAAAGGCCCGTTTAATGGAGCAGCCGCGAAGCATCCACCACGCGGAGCCGTTTTCAATCCATTTTAATCTATATATTAGAGAAAACTGCTAGGTATGTTAACAGAGCGCGATGGTCGAGCGGTTTAGGGCGGTGATTTTAGTTACATCACCTTTTGTACGCAAGAGATCGAATCCCATCTTCGACAAAAGTTTTTTTATTTTTTATTTTTTAGTCTATTTTTTTTCGGCATATAAAAGTATTAATGACTGCTTTAATATTCGAGAAATAGTTGTTTTTATACGCTCTCGGGAAGGTTACAATTGGGCTATTGCCCTCGGCACGCCTCGGGGCAATAGCACAATTCTAACCTTCCCTTGAGCGTATATAAAAAAACAACTATTTCTCTCAAAGCAGTCATTAATACTATAATATCCAACTTCAGAGAAAGCACACAGACAATTGACCCCCAAATATCCACAGATCTTTTCAAACATAAAGAGGTCCCATGTTGGGTAAACTTTGAATGATTACTGCCAAAGTGATGGGGGTGCTTCATGAATACCTTTTGTTTGCCCTCTTGAAAAGAATACGTCCACCTGTATATAATAGAATGTAACATTGGTGCATAAACGAAAAATGATTCCATAACTATCATGAACACTTGTACACATGTATTCATTAGTCGTCTTGATGTGTTTTTATCTCCTGTGTCTGGCGATGCGAAGATCATATCTCCGAAAAGGTTTATTTATTTGCATCTTCTCCCGTTTAAATCACGCTTCATTGAATTGATAACCATGATAACTTGTAGTATTATTAATCTTTAATCTACCTTTATTTGGACTTGTAAGAAAGTACGGTCAAAACTGTCTAGCAACCGCCCAAGGGAAACAAAAAATGTGGTCCTTGTAGACAGGTGGTCACTAAAGCAGGTTTGACTGTACTTGTACTTGAAAGTGTGGTTCACATTAATGAACAAGAATGCAATAGAAATAAACATTTCCAATGACATAGAAACTGACCTCCATCTCCTTTTGAATGTAGCTTATCTGACCATGAGCTGGTATGGAGATATGTAGACTGGGCCATGAGAAAAGAACCGGAGAACGCTACTAAGGTAAAGTAAACCAATTAAGCTTGTGTAATGCTGGTGGTTTGGTGATGGTGGTGGTGGCAGTGGTGCATTATGTTAGTGGTGGTGGTGGTGGTGGTGGTGATGATGTTAACAGTGACAATTTTATTCTACTCTTATCTCTTTCTTTCTATTTTTCGCTCCTTTCTATTCTTTCTGTGTAACCTTCTAATATGGATGTGTGTGTGCGTAGGTAAACGCCAGCAACCGCGGACCACTCCATAGAAAACTACCTCAAACTGCGGACGTACCTGCAATGGGGGACCGTCCACGGTTGCGATACCGGTTCCGCCGTATCAAATTTACGACGTAGGGGGCGTTTGAATATTAGATGTCACAGCGTGTAGGCAACATCGACTGGATCAGTCCGATGTGTATCGCGAAATGTCACAGCGCCCCCTTCGATGACTGCGCGGGAGAGGCGCTCGCTACCTGGATCATCCCATAGCAGGTACGTCCGCGGTTTGATGTAGTTTTCTATGGAGTGGTCCGCGGTGGTGGGCAATTACCTACGCACACACACACAAGTACTAAACTTGGTCCACGGTTGATGCCATAACCATGTAGTGGTGTGTGTGTTGATGTATATGTGTGTACTTGTATTATCCAAGTCTTTTACTTTTTATTGTAATTTATGTTCATTATCTTGGTATTGTTTGTTACAGGGGCCCGATTACAAGCAGATTTATATTGTATATTGTATATTTTCATTGTAAATTGGTTTATATTGGTTGAATAAAGAATTGAATTAAAAACGATGATGGTTGTGGCGCTAAATTTGTTGATGATGATAATGGTGGTGATAGTGAAGATGAAGATGATGGACAGTATGGTGATGTTGATGAGGATGAGGATTGGAATGAGGATAATGATGATGATATTGATTATTCTATTTGTACTGAAGATTTTGCTCCTGCTGCTGATGATGATAGTGGTGTTCTTAAAAACATTTTAAAATCATGCCTCAAAAATGACTAATTTGAGAAAATCTGTGAGTTATCACTTCAATTGTGGTGCCTGTGCTGTTTATTGTTTCCTAACAGAAATACCGTCATCATCATCATCATCATTGTCATCACAATCATCAACTTTATCATCATCATCATTATATTAATCCTCATCTCAATCATCAACATCATCATTATCAACATCATCATTGTCATCATCATCATCATCATCATCCTCATCAACATCATCATCATCACAATCATCAACACCATGTTCACAATCATCAACATCATCACCAACACCACCACCAACACCAACACCATCACCACGCCCATAACGTTATAGATGATGGTTATGAGAATGCTATTGGTATACTTCAAAAATGTAACAACAGTAAAAGATATTAAAAAAAGTGATAATAATTTGATAAAAATGATACTGATAAGAGTGGAAATTCTGAATAATATATATCTTAAAATATTTATAAAGAATGTTTACCAACCCTAAATCTTTTTCTCCAGATTTTCACTGAGAGACCTGAGAATGAGCCAGTGAGTGAGCGGATGAGACCAGACGTGATCATAGACTATCTCCATGCCTACCCCAGGGCTGTCATTAGATACCTCGAACATCTCGTCTTTGTCAAGAAAATGGAGGTAAAATTTTGATGGATTTTTTTTTATTGAACTAATCAATGTAATTCTGGATTTTAACCTCCTGTTGGTATCATTTATGTCTCTCCTTTTCTCCTCCACTTTTCCCTCAATCCGGACTCACTTCCAAAATAGTTAGTAGTTGTAATAGTTGTAGCCCTGCCATAGGCATCGTTTGACAATGTTAAACCTAAGATGCATGGCCCTACATGTTTTCAGTGTCTTTGATATGGTGTCATATTGAAGCCCTAAAAAAATTGAGCTTCAAAATGATAATGAAGTGCCTCAAAAAAGTAAACATCTTTGAGTTACCAGTTTTACCATACTCGTTCTCCCCAATAGACTGTAGTGTTACAAAAAATGTTAGGAAAACGCAAAATTTGATTTCGATTTCCAATCATAAATATCTTGGTAATCAGACAGGTGATTGGCTTGTAAAAGTCATAGGGTTCCTGACTGACCAAAAGGTTAATAATTATCATTGCAGCATGAGCTAAATCCAGGATTGTGTTTCAAAATCTGAGAACAAGTTACACAATCCCTTTAATCCCAGAAGCATCTGATTATTGCAGGCAATTGGTCTATGAAAATATTTCTCTTTGTATAATTTCCTTTCTGTAATTTGTTGTTGTTGTTGTTGTTTGTATGTTTGGTGTTGCCTTTAGTGACTTATATTTAAGCATGTCATGTAATGCTTTGATATAAGATCATGTTATCATTTCTGTAATTTGTTGTTATTGTTGTTGTTTGTATGTTTTGTGTTGCCTTTAGTGACTTATATTTAAGCATGTCATGTAATGCTTTGATATAAGATCATGTCATCCAAAATAATTGATTTCAGTGCCTGTATTAAATTTTGCAACACTATCGCTATTTCTTTCCAAAATTTCAAAATGCTAAATAAACCCTACTCTACTCTCTGATTATAAGGGAATTAATTTTCTTTAGAACTATCTAATTCTTCCTTATTTAAAATAAATTTATTACTTACCGGTAGACTTGAGTGTTTTATCATCCATATTATTGTGAAGTGGCTTTTTTAAATTCTATGGAAAACTACTGCAATGCATTCAGACTATGACCTCTAATGAGGCTTCCTCTTCACGTCAGCTATTGTGCTCTAAATCCACAGAATTTTGGCTTTTTGAGGGAGAAAAAAACCACAGACAAAAACATTGAATTGAGGGTTTTGGGATAATAATTGGCTTCGCTTGACCAGGAGACGATGAACTTGTGTACTGCTTTGCTTTTGTGATCTGTCGCTGGGCGCTGAGCCGTGGTTTGAGCTTCGGAGATGGAATTTGACAAAACAAGTTCAAGCAGAGTTGTGCTTAGGATCTGTGGGAGCCAAGGGAGAGGGTCGGGTCATAGGTCATAGGTCAAGGGTTGATGGTGTGTCAGCTCTGTAGAGCTTTGATTGCTTTGAATGCTTTGAATGCTTGAGAGCTTTGAGTTTTCCCCAGGGAGTGGAAAATGTGCATACATTATGTTGCGGGTAAGCCTGAATCTGATGACCGTGGTAATGATATGTGCTGCGCCTAGAAACAAGGTATTAGGCGCATTATAAATGTGAGCTACATGTATCATTATTATTATTATTGATTGCTTAATATTAAAAAGATGTGATGGCTCAGTGGTAGAGCAGTGGTCTCATAACCTGGATGTCCCAGGTTCAAAATCAAGTCGTGCGCTTGTGCCCTTTGGTAAGGCATTAATCCTCATTACCAGGTCCCTCGGAGAGGACGTAAAGCTGATGGTCCCCTTGCTGCTTACTTATGCTTTCTTAGCATCCAGGTTAAAACAAACCATCATCAATATAGAACTAAGACTTTAAAGGTAATACAAAGTTTTGGGAAATTTTGAAACTTGGGTGGAGCAATACAATGGTAGCTGCGACCATGAAAATTTCAGAAGATGCAGTTGTGATATATAATTTCCAAACGGGAATAGCAAATTGGTCGATTTTAGTCAAGAAACATTGTTTTATAGCTGAATTAATATCTTGACCTTGAGAGGGAGCTATACAACAAAAAGTTTATTATTTACAATATCATAACTTTAGACTCGATTTCAACCGCGAAAATGATCACTGAATATTGTAAGATCGCATATATGCTTCCAATATGTTCATTTGAGCTAAATTCATGACCCCATACCAAAACTTTGTATTACCTTTAAGCGATACAACGTTTTGCCCCTATTACCAGTTTTGAGATTATTTGAATGAATATATACAACATAATTTTTTTGTTTTTTTGGTGGGTAAATGTCGGAGCACCCTTTGAGGGTGTTAACACACCACGGTACAAGGAACCAGATGAATTATAATTTGTCATAGCCGCAAATGCTTCAAATCTAGATTTCTTTATCTCATGTATCTGTCTTCTCTCATACAATGCCTGTGACATTTCGCTCAATCAATGTAGCTTGAAAACATATTGTGCTCAATTTTCCAACATTTAAAGATGAAGTTGAGTTCTGGTCATGCGATTGCATTGTTAAAGAAACGGTGTGGAATCAACCAGAAAAGGTTGATCATCTAGCATATAAGAATTTGTGTGTATTGCAAGGTTCAGGAATCATCAAAATGATAAGAAATTTGGCCAAGTCTTGGTAAAGTTACAAACACTGTACACAGAAAGATGTATATACAAAAAATCCTACACTGGAGTTTTACAATGTTGCATGACATATTTAGAATATGAAGGCATTTGAAGAGCCATGCTTTTCAGGGAACATGACTTAACTGATGTTCTTCCACACTTGCATAATAAGAATGATAACGCTCACAAATTATTGTTCACCTCTTCCCAGAACTCAACCTTCTCTTTAATAGAATGCCGTCATGTTCAATCATGTTTTTTTCAAAGAGTAGATTTGTTAATGTTGACAAAGATCGAAATCTGCTGTTTAGATTTTTTACTTCCTCTTCTTCTAAAAACAATTCTATCATTTAAATGTATTTATAGATGTGAATATTGCTTAGTACACAACCTCAGTCTACCTCCTACTCTTCTCTCTTTCTTTCTCTCTTTCTATCTTTCTCTTTTTCTCTTTCTCTCTTTCTCTCTTTCTCTGTCTTTCTCTTCTCTTTTTCTTTTCTGTCTTTCTCTTTCTTTCTTTCTGTTTCTCGTTCTCTCTTTCTCTATTTCTCATTCTTTCTTTGTCTCTCTTTCTCCTTTTATCTTTCTCTCTTTCTCTTCCTCTTCCTCTTTCTCTTTCTCTGTCTTTCAGTCAATTTCTTTCTCACTCTCAACTCTCTTTCTCCTCACCTTTTATCTTTTTCTCCTGTTAATATTGACATCATTCTATCTCCCTCTTTATTTTCCCTTATTTCTTGCACAGATTAGTTTTTTATCACTACCTTTAATGTTTCTGCTTTTCCTCTACTATCTCCTACCTCTCCCTCCATCTCTCTCTCTGTCTCTCTCTCTCTCTCTCTCTCCCATCAGTTATCTCCATCTGTACTTTTATATGTATCTCTTCCTTACATCTCTTCGATATCACATGTCTAGGTTTACTGATGCAATGAATTTGTTTGTTGTTGAATTTTTTTAATTTTTTTTACTTCATTTCTTTTGTACATTCTGACAATAAACATCCATTTGTAAATATGGTATTATTCTATTTTTAAACTAACACCTTCAGCCAGTGCTGCTGGTCAATTCTTATAAACCAGTAAATAAAATAAATAAGTAAAAATTAAATAAAAGTCAGGGGACCTTCATCTGAATTTTGAGACATGGTCCACCACACATACACTCCATGATAAATATCCTGCACCCACCAATTCTATTCAAAGGTTCAAGGTTTATTTATTTTTCTCACATAGATTCAAGCATTAACATTTACAGAGTAAGGTTAGACAAGGGGATTCATGAAGCACAGCTTGCTAATTGGGTCATCTTTAAACTACAATAAAAGACAAGTAATTTAAAATCAATAAAGAATTTATGTACAACTCAATTATACCTTAACCAAGTTTTGTAATTTTTAGAGTATGTGAACAATTAATTGGTCCTGATTAATGTTTATTGAGGATGTTTACATGTAAAAGTATTCAGCAAAGGCTCCAATCCAAGCAGTCCCACCTTCCATTGTTACAAAACAAGCGAAAAAAACATCCAATTTACAAGGAGTATGAATATTACAGTTATTAACTGTAAACATGTATAAATGAAGCATAGCTTGTAAATTGAGTCACCTTTAAACTACAATAAAAGATGAATAACATGAAAGGAAGAAGGAGTGCATTTATAAACACATCCACACAACCACACACCCACACACCCACACACACATAAATCAGAATAACTTCAGGATGGTTTTTCTCTCCCAAAGTCATTTTTAAAGTCAGAATTCCCCATGCCCTTTAATGCCAGCATTCCAGCAAACGCCCACAAAATGTGTGAATTCTGTTTTCTGAAAAACACATCAAACTTCTACTCCATGGCATTGTATAATTGATATGTTGATGCGTGTTTTTACCATGATCGTTCGATAAGCAGTAGAGCATAGCGTTATGATTATGTAGGGAATTCCAGGCTGTAACTCAGCCATGGTTTATTACCACGTTATGGCGTCCATTTAAAAAAAAGAGGGTTTTTCCAGCATTTTGTTTATTTCTGTTTTGCAGTTTTGTTAAAAGTCATGCCACGTTTGATATAATCTGAGTTGAGTGGATGATTTGTCTCAGCGAGCTTTTTTCATTTTTTTTGTTGATTTTTCATTCAGCCAGATTTCAATTTTCATTAAAGGAGACACCTTTTACCCTCTTCCCTCCCTTTTTCTCATATTCTCACATTCATACTTTCTGCCTATTATTATTGAATTATCGAAAAAGATAAAGAAAACAATTAATGTTGCATTATGAACATATATATCTTAATCGCTGTCTCCCCTCTCTCTATCCTTTCTCTCTATCCTCTCTTCCTATCTCTCTGGTTTCCATCTCTCTTTTTCCTCTCTTTTCACTCTGTTTCTCTGTATATGTAACTCTTCTTTTTATTTCCCTATCTATATATATCTTTCTGTTCATTCTCTATTCCTCTGAACTTTTCTCTTTTAACCCATCTTCCTCTCCTTCTCTCTTTCCCTCCCTTTCTCTCTCTATCTTACTCTCCCTCCCTTGCTCCCTCTCTTGCTGCCTTTCTATTTCTCTATCTATCTCTCCTGTTTCCATCTCCATTCTTCCTCTCATTTTGCTCTTTCTCTTTGTAAACTTCCTGTTTCTCTCTATCTCTGTATTTCTCTTAATCCCCTTTTTCCTCAGTAATTTTCTCCTTTAACCATTCTTCCTCCCCCCCCCCCTCTCTCTCTCTCTCTATCCCTCCCTCTCTTCCTCCCCCTCTCTCTCTTTCTCTCTCTCTCTCTTTCCATCTCTCTCTCTCTCTCTCTCCTTCTCTAACCCTCTCTCTCTCTCTCTAACCCTCTTCCCCCTCTCTCTTTCTCTCTCTTCCTCTCTCTTTCTCTCCATTTCATTCAGTTTAATAGTGGTGAGCAAGGTCACTAGAAAATGGCCTGTCCATTCAAATAAATTCCTTTATTCCTTTATTCCAGCTTTTCATTGGATTTACCTAGTATTATGACCACCCCCATAGGGCTGATCTATTTGTTCATGTCTTTCATTTGAAATGCTCCTTTTATACTAGAAATAATAACTCTGCTTGTGGCACCGATTTTACTCTAAAGACCGGCACCCTTAAATCCAAATGTGGTTTATTTTTCCCCCTCTTTTTTTTAAACTTTAGCTTTATGATGCATTCATCTCCACGCACACACATTCTTGTGGCGAGATGTACACTTTGCATTTTACGTTTTTTATGAAATAGTTTTGTGCACAGTCTTTTAAACATGGTGTTCCTGAGGTGTTTTGATGGATATTATGTTGTAAGTTTTCTGTATGTCTTGCAACTGCGGGTACACTGCATATGGTGCATGAGTTTTTGTTGTTCTTTTTGTCTCTTTCCCTCCCTCCCCTCTTCTCACCCCCCCCCCCCCTCCCCCCTTCTCTCTCTGTATCTGATTGTCTATTTAACAACATAACATACAGTTATCAACATAATTATTTATACTCCTTCTTAATATGATGTTTTTGTCTTTTTCTAAACTCAAGAATGAAAAGTGGAAGGGTTGAATTAGGGCCATTGTTGAATACTTATAGATGTAAACTTTTAATATCACATTATCAAGAAACATACTTGGGACAAATACAGTTTTCGCATACATGTAAGTGAAAATCCAAAAACTTGGTAAGGGTATGAATAATTCAGTTATCAAATATTTCTCTTGATCCTCCATCTTTCACCCAAAACTTGTATCAACCACGGAGAGCATTTCCCATACATTGAAAGCCATGACCTGAAATGCCCTTCCTTCCAAATTGAATACCCTTGGGGTGAAAAAAAAAACACTCATCCTTTTTTAAAAGATTTTCATTCATCAATAATACTGTAACCTCGTCCTCAATTTTAGAGTAGTTTATTGTTGAATAAAAAGAAAGAAAAGGAAGAATGCGATAGCTCCATAGTTTGGGACACTGATATATTTAAACTGATGCTTGAGTTGGAAAAGATAGTGACTTGCTGACGGTTTTGACCTGTCTCTCTAATCGGGTGCTCTGCTATTAATAAAAGCAGGTTTTAAAGAGAAGGTTGAGTTCTGGGAAGAGGTGAAAAATAATATTTGAGCGTTATCATTCTTATTATGCAACTGTGGAAGAACATCATATAAGACATGCTCCCTGAAAAGCATATGGCTCTTCAAAAGCCTTCATATTCTAAATATGGCATGTAACATCGTAAAAATCCAGGGTATGATTTTTTACGCCACGTGTTCGTGTAGTCCCATATACATCTTTCTGTGTACAGTGTTGGTAACTTTACCAAGACTTGGCCAAATTTCTTATCATTTTGATGATTCCAGAACCTTGCAATTACACACAAATTCTTATATATGATAGTTGATCAACCTTTTCTGGACGATTCCACACTGTTTCTTTCACAATGCAATCGCATGACCATAACTCAACTTCATCTTTAAGCATTGAAACACTCTTATTCATTTCTGTCTTGAGCTCTTTCCTCCATCTTTTGTTATCATTTGCTTTGATACCATCCAACTATCATAAGTCTTTTCCTTCCCCTTGGTCATTTTTCCTTCCCCTTGGTCATTTTTCCTTCCATCCTTTCCTCCATGATATCTTTCAGGAGTCCATCATGCCGTAGAAAATGCCCAATCCATTTCTTCTATCTCTCCTTCCATGTTGTTACTAACTTTCACTCCTCCTCCTCTGTGAAATTTCATAATTTTTCTCTCTATCCACTCAATTTATCTTTGCTGTCTTCCTCCTTTTACACTCAAACCGCTTTAAAGACTATGTTTTACCTAACTACTATTTACATGTTAATGCTAATAAGGCATGTGTATACATAGTAAACATATGTTTAACAACTGAATTATTAATACCCATTGTAAATTGTAAAGGTGAACTGGTCGAATACTTATAGATGTAAACTTTAATATGTCACACTCTCAAGAAACATATATCAGAGCAATATTTTTTATACTTAAACAACTTGATAAGGATATGGATAATTTAGTTGTTTCCTATAAGTATTAAAGCAGGAAACCAGCCGCTCAAAATCCTCATGACATTAGTCTTTTTAATACTGATATGATAATTATGAATTTATGAAGTGCAGAAACTATGCAAAATACATTCTGCTGTACTGCAAGAGTTTCTCATGTGCTTAAGACCACTATATTGACCAAACAGGTATCTACTAGGAATTTTGAAGAAGTTTTTTAAAAGGAACATTGACCAGTTAGGATTTGTGAACGAAGCTTGCAGTTACACCACATATTCTATCAAAAAAGATTAGTTGGCTGTGATAAGGGCCCTCTCATGCTCAACATTTCAATAGGTTGTACTTATAGCTGTCTTCAGGATCCGGATTTTTAAGAAATATTGACCGATCAGGATTTTCAGGAATTATAGACCAGTCATTATCTGTGAGGAATATTGACCAATCAGGATTTGTGAGCAGAGCTTGCGGTTACACCACGTAATCTTTCTTGAGTGATTATGTGGCTCTGATAAGGGCCCACTCATCAGGATCAGGATTTTTAAAGGAATATTGACCAATCAGGATTTTTGAGGAACTATTGACCAGTCATGATCTTTGAGGAATATGGACCAACAGGATTTTTAAGGAATTTTGAACAATCAGGATTTGTGAGCAGAGCTTGTCGCTACACCACATATTCTATCAAGAGGGATTAGGTGGCTGTGATAAGGTCTGACTCATGCCCAGCGTTTCGATAGGTTGTACTTATCGCTGTCTTCAGGATCCGGATTTTTAAGAAATATTGACCGATCAGGATTTTCAGGAATTATAGACCAGTCATTATCTGTGAGGAATATTGACCAATCAGGATTTGTGAGCAGAGCTTGCGGTTACACCACGTAATCTTTCTTGAGTGATTATGTGGCTCTGATAAGGGCCCACTCATCAGGATCAGGATTTTTAAAGGAATATTGACCAATCAGGATTTTTGAGGAACTATTGACCAGTCATGATCTTTGAGGAATATGGAGCAACAGGATTTTTAAGGAATTTTGAACAATCAGGATTTGTGAGCAGAGCTTGTCGCTACACCACATATTCTATCAAGAGGGATTAGGTGGCTGTGATAAGGTCTGACTCATGCCCAGCGTTTCGATAGGTTGTACTTATCGCTGTCTTCAGAATCAGGATTTTTAAGGAACATTTACCAATCAGGATTTTTGAGGAATTATTGATCACTCAGGATTTTCAGGAATTTAGACCAGCGATAATCTTTGAGGAATTATCGACCTAACAGAATTTTAAAAGAATTTTGACACAATCATAATTTTTTGTGAACAGAGCTTGTCGCTAAACCACATAATCTTGCAAGAATTATAAGGTGGCTCTGATAAGGGCCAACTCATCATGATCAGAAGTTTTAAGGAATATTGACCAAACTGGATTATTTTTAAGGAATGTTGAACTATCAGAATTTTAATGAATACTCACCACTCAGGATTTCAATGAATATTGACCAATCTAATTTAAGGAATATTGACCAAATAGCATTTTTCAGGTAATTGACAATTCAACATTTTCGAAGAATGTTGACCAATTAGGAGTTTTGAGGAATATTAACCAATTATGCATGTAGTAATCTGCATTCACTTGTTGACCAATCTGGATGTCTGGAGTAATCTGCATTCACTAGTTGACCAATCAGGATCTCAGGATGTGATGTCAATCATCTGGTAATGACCAATAGGAGCCACTGCAGGGCTTTCAAATATCACCTGCAATGCCCTCCCTATTGGACTGCACCAAAGATTGACTAGTAGAGTCGAGGCTGTCGGCATACGGTCGCACTTCTTATGATTTCCAGTCCTCAAAGTACTTCTCCATGTTCTGTCTACCTGCAACAGATTTGATTTGATTTGATTTTGATTTGATTTGATTTGATTTTGATTTGATTTTGATTTAATTTGATTTGATTTGATTTTGATTTTGATTTATTTACCAACAGCAATACAGTAATACATTTCATACAATGTGTTTACAGGGCTGCCAACTCTCACGCAATCTGCGTGAGTCTCACGCAATTCACCCTATTCTCAAGCTCTCACGCTGATCATAGGAACTCTCACGCTGAACCCCGAAAATAGAAACTAAAAACAAAAAAATGTCCATTATATCGGATATTCAATATCCCTGCCGAAAGTTTCAACATTTTTTTTAACCACACATGCGCAAAGCTAAACCATCAATGCAAATTGGTTTCGCGCAAAGACAAGATAGTGAATTGCGATTGGCTTATCCTGCGTGTGCGAGTGACGTCGTCACTTTACTATGAAGCGGGGTTTTTGTGCGAGACACGACAAGCGAGTGTCGATGCCATGGCCTGTCATCGCTCTACATCGCGCCCGGCCCCCAGCCCGGCCCGGCCCGGGTGGCTCAGTGTTTGCGATCGGATAATGGGCCTGGACTGTCCTCTTTAGCCCTATACGACCAGATCGGCCATATGGTACAGTACTTCAGGCTTCAGCCGGTACAGGTGAGTTTAAACTCTTGTCTTGAAATATTGAAATTCATGGTTTCGATCGTTTATACGAGAGTAAGAATGATTTCGGAAGGGTGCTTGTATATAATTGATATGGCAGTTATATTAACTATGTTCTGTGTATTCTATTGAGAACGAAATTTTGATTTAATTTTTTTCCAAAAAGAGTGTGTTGAGAGTGTGACTGTGTCTGTGAATAATGCACTTACAAATGTGGAAGTTTGTATTTTTTCAAGGTCAGTGTACTTCATGAAATCAATTAACCTATTTGAATCCTGCCTTATGTATTTGTGGAATCAGGGTTAAAGTATGCACCAGATTGCACCATTTCAATTGCAAAATTGTAAAAGCTCCCTACCGTGGAAGGGGGGACACCCCCCTTCCACACCATCCCCCCCTCGGGCGCTTCGCGCCCTCGCATCGCAATGTCTCACTCCAAACTCTTTCCAAAGGTTGGCAGCCCTGTGTTTACTAAGCATACATGTACCTTAGCTCCAATCACTAATAATAATAATCTGGATATACATGTACTGTATATAGCTGCAAAATACTGCCTCTGAGCTCTTTACAGATATTATTACCCCAGTTATTGGATTCATTCACGCACAATGTGCACCATCTCCAGCCCCTGGGGAGTATTACTTCCATATATGGTCACCGTGAAGGCATATAGCAATTACTAACACAATTTTACCCCAAACCCAATCATAACCCTAACTCCATGTGCATGTAGATATGAGTTGTGGCCAAACTATCACTTACTTTCTATTTGTGATGTTTTTTCTTTTTCTCATGAAATTTGTTGGGCTTCAGGAAGTTAGTGCATGAATACGAACAGGGGATTGTGCATTTCATGGTTCAAAATGCTATGCCATTGTACCTTTTTGGCTGCAGAACTATTTGCGTTGTCTTTTCAGAAGAAAGAGAGCCAATTGATCTCTGCCTCTCTCTCTTTATATTGTGAGAAAAGAAGAGCCTTTTTTTTAAATATCACAATTCAGAAAGAATCAGACCAAAATAAATTGGAAAAATTAATGATCCATGATTCCTTCTCTATACAAACAATGGAATTGACGGCAGGAACTATTATTATGTGTCCGAAAGTGCTACCTTGTGTAACTCTTTCACCATTGGTGTGGACAAGTTTGTTAAGGCAGACTTCAGTAGTATCTTAGGGATGGCAGTTTTCAGGCTTTTGCCCTCTTTTTCAGAGCCTTTGAGAAATATGAAGTGGTATTTTTAGTACTTCTTTTGAGATCAAAGGCCATGATGTTATGCATGAAGAAAAAAATACACAGTTAGAAATTCTAAGAACTGGGCTCATTAAAAAGTTTGGTGGTGCAACCTTCTCCATTTTTTTTCTTCATTGCACTACAAGCCGTCTTAGTTTTGGCTTTGAGCAAGAAACAAATTCAAGATTGTGAGATCATAAAGTCATGATTTTGTCCTTGTTTTTTGCCTGATTGTGAAGTTTTATTACATAATATAATCGCTGACCCTGTAAATCTATTCCCCTCAAGTTAATAAATATTATACAACTTAAACTTTATTGCTTTTGGGTTTGGTGAAGTAACTAATCGTGATTTTGCATTAACAGCTAACACATATCAAAAGGAGGATTTTCCCAGCATTATTCTTTCCGATGCACAACCGTACTGCATTGATTTAAAATGCAGTCTGTGAACGAGTGATCTCCGCCCCAGAAACGTTAAGGGCCTTAGCTCGATTCCCTCAATGCCGAGTTAACGCCCTTCTAACTCTCAATGCCAGCATCGCGTGAGATAAATCCCTGAGAGAGAGAGAAAATTGATTGCTGTAATGCCGTCATCCAGAACAGAATCACGGCACCAAGTTCCTTTTGAACGTCACTCAACCGCGTATGATTGCGATGCTATTTGCAGGTGTACGATCTGTAGGGGATATTTGCACAAGACGCCGCGCTTGAGCGTTATGGTACCTTTACATTGCATAGAACGCTACATGATTCTCATAGAGTTGGGGAAGACTAGCACCTAAGGTATTCAATCAGCTTGTAATGGTTTTTCATGGTTCATAGATTATTTTGAAAAACTGAAATCTAACCTCTGATAACAAAAAGTTTTCCAAGGACAGCCATGTGAAAAAAAGCAATTTTTGAGTTGGAATTTGTCAAGTCTGATGTACGATCTGAAAGTACAGTCTGATCTTCAAACTTGAATTAGTATATAGAAATATCTCTATAACTATTATGCCACAACGCTGAATCACAAACACAGTAAACTGTACACAGTGCATTGAAAATCTCTCATGATGATATTAGTAGTCAAATTACATACCTATTGCTGTTAAAGAAAGCAAACATTTAAATGTTTATATTCCAAATGTAGAAAACATTTGTATCAGACAATCCTTAAGGAGGATTAGGCAATCGTGGCATTGAAGGGGTTGGAAGACAGTGTGGAAGATTCCTAACAAATGGCCACGAAAAGGTGATCAACTCTGGGGGGTGTTTCACAAAGACTAAGATCGACTTTAAGTTGGACTTAACTATGGCAGGCCGTTCTTGCCACTGTTTGCTCTCACCATTAACTGGCATTGGTCTCTCAAGGGACGTACAAATCATGGTCACAAATCTACAGATTTTTGTTTTGTTTTGATAATTCATTATTGAAAGAAAATATATGTAAAGATCATAATTGTGAGAGCAAACAGTGGCATGAAAGGCCTGCCATAGTCAAGTCCAACTTAAAGTCAATTTTAGTTTTTGTGAAACATCCCCCTGGAAGTGTATTTTGTTTCCCATGGGTTTGATTCTCATGAGACCTGGGCCCTGTTTCATAAAACTTGATATCAATAACAAGTTACAAGCTACTGTTATAAGCTACTGAAATCATGGCATCTGATTGGCTGAGAGCAAATTTATCATAGAAATTTAGCATTTGTCATTGATAATAAGTTTTATGAAACAGGGCCCTAAAGCAATCAGCCAAGACAACCAAGGCCATACCATGATATCCATGATTGCTCATCTTCCAAAATCAATATGAAAAACATCTGAAGCAATTAGGTTACAATCAGCCAAACCTGTCAGTTAAGAATCATTTTTGAAGGGAATAAAAAAAGAATAATATCACCTGTTTCCATGTTTCTAGCTTTAGGTGCATTCTGGTCGTGCGATTGCATAATAAAAGAAACTGTTCATATTGTATGATCTTGCAAAATCAATATGAAAACATCTGAAGCATTTAGTTACAATCAGCCAAACCTGTCAGTTAAGAATCATTTTTGAAGGGAATAAAAGAATAATATTGTCTGTTTCCATGTTTACAGCTTAAGTTGCATTCTGGTCGTGCAATTGCATCAAGAAAAAAATATTGATGGTTGCTAAAACAGGCTTGACTCAGTTTACGAATCAAATATAGGCGTTTATTTCTGATGTAAAAGTCACTCCGTTAGGGCAGGGGTAATGTTCTGAACTCACATAATATTATTATAATTGCGCAAATGTTGGCATCTTTGTGGAAGAATTAGTACAGAGTTATTTCATCAGAAAGGCCTATTGCTCAGTTGCCATCATGATAAAGGGTTCATCCAGCTCCATTAGAGTTTTAATCTACATGTTTATCAGAATTGTTATCACTTCTAATTTTTGCATTGTTTTATCCAGCTTGGATTTTGATAGAAAAGAGGGATACAATTTTACATATTGTTGTGGTTGAATCTTTTTAAAGCTATATATTTTTGTTCTCCTGTAATTCTGACTGACTTATTTGAAAAATAGATATCTTTTTTGTAGGATTATGAAATGTACTAGCAAATCATTTATTATTGCTATAGTTCCTCCCTTATGCAAGAATTATGGACAATTACATGCATTATTTTCATGAAGAAAAAAATGGTGGAAAATATTTAGCACCTCTTCAATGTTTGAAGAGAGATTAAATAATCCGGTAAAGATATTACTTCAAGGCTAAAGAGACTGAATAAATATAATTGGTGATTGTAAATGCAATGAACTGTATGAGACGTGTCCTTGGCTTTTGAATAAGGACACAAGAAAAGTTTCAAAGGAGATTATTCATCGTAAATCAAGTTAGAAAAGATGAAAGAAAGGAGTTATTTTGGGTCTTTTGTAGAAGAGGCGCAGCCCCACAGTCATGCATGGATTGATGCTCCGACCCCCACTGAGATATTCCTTTTAGTAGCGCCTCCTTCAACCCCCCCCCCCCCCCCCAACCAGCACCTTTGGTTTTGCACTCTCTGTTAGGATAGATTTCAATGTAAGATAGCTTTTAAAAATGGATAAGATAATGTACGATGGGACGCTTCTTGAGTTGCCTACAACATTCATTTTGTTCCTAGAGATTGAGAGATATATTTTTTTTTTTTTAGGGGGAGGGGGGGGGGGGGGGTAACCAGGTGTATTTGAACACAACCCACACTACAATGTGTATCCCTCTCTTGGATGTAGGTCCAGTTTAGCATCAATTGTCGACAGGTATGATAAAAACTGATTGTGTGTTTTACCCCCTGTAGTTCAACAGACTATCGATTCACTTGACTGTGAATTGTGAAGTCTAAATTTACCGCCTTTTTTTTCTCAATCAGTCGTCATTTATTTGTGTTCACTTCATAAAACTTTTCTTTTAATAGATCATCTTTTAATAAACATAAAGATCACCAACATTTACAAGAGCAATTGAAAGAGAGCTCCCATGACAAAAACGTTTTTGAGAAAATACATCTGTGAGATTTATATTTCAATTCAATTTTTGTCTTCTTCAATATATTATTATATCATGTATTGAGATATCTGAGATATCTATCTCTGGATGAGAATATTTGAAAGTATGTAATCAGTTTAGTGAAAAGCAGCAAAAAGAATGTCACAGAAATATTTTAAGAATATCGATCATGCATCAAGTGTAAAGATTCATGCCTATGGTTATGGACAAGTACCATCTCAAAACTATAATCAAAGGTTTTGCAGTTATTAATCGGAAATGCTTTAGCTTAAACAAAATAATTGATCTACAGAAATATGCTGAAATATCCTTTTGTCTCCAGAATCATATATATAATGTGAATATTATGTTTTATCTTCTGAAGATTATAATGTATTTGCACTCAATTTGCAAGACAAGTCTGACTATAAGCTGTAATGTATTCTTACAACTAAGTGCAGTCAATTATGACTGATACTCTACTGGTACATGTCAGGAGGTGTAAATATATAAATGACATCTAGCTAAATACTTTGACAAAATAAAATTAAACAGATCTGCAAAAGTCATAACTTCTAAGCCAAGAATTGTCAAAACATGTGAGATTTAGAACTTCTGTTCAGAATACACCTTTTCAAATATCTGAAAGAGTTGGAAAGAGAGATTTTATATTTCTGCTGAGCATTATGGATTTTTTTAAATAACTTTAATAACTAATCTTAAGCTGTCAAGCATCAATTTGTTATACATGTATATCTGCCGAACACTTTCCATGGGGAAAATAATCTCAAACATATACTCTATGCAACTAAACAACTATTAAAGGGATCGCTTAACAATGTTAAATCTGAGATACACGGCCCTACATGTCATCAGTGTCTGTGATATGGTGTAATATTGAAGCCCTAAAAAAATTGCGCTCCAAAATGATCAAGAAGTGCCTCAAAAAAGTAACAATCTTTGAGTGACCGGTTTTACCATACTCGTTTTCCCCAATAGACTGTAGTGTTATGAAAACCGTCAGGCGAACGGTTTTCAAAATTTGTAATTCCAATCATAAATATCTTGATAATCAGACAGGCGATCGGCTTGTAAAAGTCATGGGGTTCCTGACTGACCTAAAGGTTTATAATTATCATTGCATCATGAGCTAAATCCAGAATTTTATTTCAGAATCTGAGACAAAGTTACCGGATCCCTTTAAAACTAAAAGTTTGAATATAAGTTCAAATATTAATTACACAATCACAAACTGTTTAGAAGTACAGGTTCAACATTTTTGCTAGGCTTGATGAAATTCTTGTACAGCAGTTATAGTGTCTAATCTCAAGTATAAAGATATAAAATGATTTCTAGGTAGGCTGGTTCATACTTACCCTCAACATTGTTTCTTTAACTTGTGCATGCTTGAACTAGAAACTTATTTTCAGGAAAGAAATGCAAAAATCTATATTGAATACCATCACAGTCACACCGTTCATGAAGTGAGCTTAAGCCTTATGGGAGAGCCTGTGTAATAACAGCCTTAGAACGCTTAACAAAACAATGAAATAGCGAAGACTGAACACATTCCTCAACAACGGTGTGGATAGGGGTGATAGATGAGCCCTTGGTGGTGTACTTTGGTAGAATGGCAGCTAATCGATTCTGGGGCACAGTTTTAAAACTTTGCTCCAAACCATAAAACGGTGAGAAGCCATACAATTTGGGAGTCGTGAATAGGCCCACTCATCTGTGAAAAGCTTTTGGATTTCATATCTCTCATGGTGGGTTTCTATTGAAATTAGTGGTTTTATGGCATAAAAGGCAAAGTTTGGATTTTAAAGGTTGTCCGCTGTGAGTAATTGCGGCGGAACTACAAGTCGGGACTAGAGTAAAAGGTACTTATGTTGATGGATACTGTTGGGGATTGTTTTCTCACAGTGATTTGTACGCATTTCGTTTCTCAATACCTTAAAACAATTATCTTAAAACTCACCTCTTCCCATACAACATGATTGTAAAGCACATTTGAACATGTAAATGGAAAATGTGCTATATAAATACATTATTATTATTGTTATTGTTATTGCTAGAGCTCTGTTGCAGTTTACCAGAGCAAGTGGTTGCTTTATCAGGGTCCTGTGTCATGAAACATGTTATCAATAAAACGGTTCAATAAGTGTTATGAGCTACTAAAATCATGGCATTTGATTGGCTGAGAGCAAACTTGCCATAGAAATTTAGAATTTGCTATTGATAACAACTGTGACTGTATTTATATTTATATTTTGAATCTTAAAACATTTGTCATTAACTAAAAATCATGATAATGTGAACATAACTTTCTCCCCCTTTAATGTATTGTGATTAGTAGAGGTGGTTCGTGGGAACAAGAGGGATACAGGTTGACCCCTCCTGGTATAACCTTGATTCATTCATTTTTACATTCATTCATCCATTCACTTTATATCCATACAATCATTCATTCATTCATTCCTTCATTCCTTCATTCCTTCATTCCTTCATTCCTTCATTCATCCCTTCATTCCTTCATTCATTCATTCCTTCATTCCTTCATTCCTTCATTCCTTCATTCCTTCATTCCTTCATTCCTTCATTCCTTCAATCATTGTTTCATTCATTCTTTCCTTCATTCCTTTATTCATTTCTTCATTCATTCCTTCATTCGTTCATTCAATCATTCCTTCATTCATTCATTCATTCCTTCATTCATTCAATCATTCATTCAATCATTCCTTCATTCATTCCTTCATTCATTCCTTCATTCATTCCTTCATTCATTCCTTCATTCATGCATTCATTCCTTCATTCGTTCATTCAATCATTACTTCATTCATTCATTCATTCCTTCATTCATTCATTCAATCATTCATTCAATCATTCCTTCATTCATTCCTTCATTCATTCCTTCATTCATTTCTTCATTCGTTCATTCAATCATTCGTTCATTCATTCATTCCTTCATTCATTCAATGTATTTATTGTCCAATGTCCCTTCAACATGGATATTTGTTTCACTCACATGTAATATAAAGGCTCAGACATACTTTACAAAGGACATACATAGGATTCAAAATATTGCTACTTTTTTGTTGATCACAAAATAATCATTTGCTTGGATAAGATTTATATATTATGTCCTTAATCGGGTCTCATTTCAATGAAATAGGTTCTTGCTTTGAGCATATCTATCAAACTATGGCCATCAAAACTGATGGGCCAGTACTCCGATATGGATTTTCATTCAAATGAAGTAATTCCAATCCAAACTCCCTGGTAATACTCTACAGAAGTGCATGTTACCAAATCTATCCTCATACCAGTATTCAACTATATCTTTAATAAATCAAACACATAGCCTTGGTTTACATGTTCTAAAAAACCTAATGTCTGCTAAACTCCAAATCTCATGGCTTCTTTCAAACTAAAATCCCTGCATGTCATGGTCATAAGACATGCACAAAAGATCCCGCAGAGCGCAGAATTTTATCAATCTCTATCCATCAATTGTTCAGAATATGTTTTTCAACAACTCATCATCAAAACCAGGTATAGGGTCTCTCATAACAAAATGATGGTCACAAATGGTTTCTTCAATGAGCAGAGAATTTTGTTCAATCTCTTTTAATCAATAGAATCTCTCATTGTATGTACTGTGTTGTGAATTTTTTTTTTCAACAACCGATCATCAAAATCAGGTTTAGGGTGTCTCATAAAACAATGATGATTACAAATGGTATTGCATGAATAGCATAGCATTCAGTATAGGCCCCTTTATATTTGACTCTCTTTTTTAGTTCAAACTTTTAATTTAATGCATTCAAACAAATTGCCATGAGGGACCCACTTTCTGTTGCTTTTGTTCTTCTTTTCTTTCTTTTTCTGTTAATAGAATCTATGTTTATTTGTGCGATTCGCTTTGCCAAATCATTGCAAAATGTTTAAAATATATAAAATATTAATCAATAAACTGAACCAAAACTGAAACCTCAAGTTCAATGGACTTTAGTTTGTATGGCGCCTGTTCAATGTACATGTACAGCATGCAGGGGCGCATTAATTATTCTTTTCATAATTTGTTTTTGAGGTAATTGAGAAGGTATTGACTGAACTTGCAATATCTCTCTATAGAATTAACATTTGAAGCTCAAATTTTGTTATAGCGACATGGAACTCATAACATGCAGCGCAAAATATGTTTCAGCGATTGGTAGACTTAACGCCTAAAATGATGTTTAAGAAACATTTACCGGTATGGCTTATTTCAAATTCAGTGCAGCAGAAGCTGGAAATATAACTCTATCCGTACACTGTCTGCCCAAAATATATATTTTCGAATACAAAGGTTAAATCTTTTCCTTATCATAACAGAACTAACAGACCATTAGATCCATATCAAAAGAAGAATGATGTTTTTTGCGGACGAGTTTAGTTGCCACGTCAGAGCTCTGAACCCTCGATATTGTTTCAGGATGGCTGGCTACAAAAGTGCAAGTTAACTTGGTTGACCCTCGGAATGCAATGGAGTGTGACCGCATTTCCAATGCTGTAACACAATAGTGGGTTGGTCCATTTTGCCCTGCGGGGGAGGTATCAATTAGTTTTACTTGGATGTGCATGGTTAATTACCATGATACAATTTTTTTTTTTTTAAAGTTATTTCCAACTCGGAGCCGTTTGCAATCTTGAAATCAAAGGTTAGGATATGTTTATCATGGATAAAGTTAGTACTGATTATAGGTTACTAACTATGTATTGCCAAAAGGCGTTTCACCCAGAATATATGACGATTACTTTGGGGTCAGTTGCACTGTGATATAAGAACACTTATTCTTCAATGTCAACCCTGGTCCAAACACTACATCTAAACCTAACCATGACCCTAAACCTAGCCTAAAAAAACGATTGTAACCCTACCCCCTAATGCTATATTTCTGATGAATTAAAGGTCATTGTGATTGTGAACAGAGCAAATGACAGACCTACCTCACACTCATATCTAGTACCGGTAATTATTAAACTGTTTTTGACATTTTTGAATTTTGAAATGGATAATGAAGTAGACCCGTGATCCCCCAACAATACACAAGCATTGTATGCAAAGTCTCTTGAAATGTGACATCACAATTTAACATTTTCAAAGGTTCTGTAAGTAATTCTGCAAAGGAATTTTAATTCAGAAATACTAAAAAAGCTATATGTATCAGGATATTAAAACAATTTTAATCATAAATACATTTTCACAAGATAAATCATTTAAAAAGTGTTTCCATATCGTTTCCGTTTTCCAATTTTGTATATTTTGTATTAAGGAAGGACAAGGGAGTTAATGTGCAAACATACCGCTGGTTATGCTATTTGTATTGCTCATGCTGTGCAAATAACAGTCTGTGCAATTTACCACAATGTGCTGAAATATGTATACAAACTGGCCCCATGCTAATGAGCGCATTGCAATCAGAGTTAATGTCTGTCGCCACTATCGACTTTAGTTAAAGTTTAAAGATTTGTAAAAAGTATCTGTACAACTGTACGTGTATACTGCCTACAATATGTTCAAGTTCCTGGCTAAAATATGGTACCCTCAGTTACATAAAGACAACAATTTTCCTTCATTCCTCCGGGTAATCTGCCAGGTTGTAAATAAAAGGAGGAAATCTGCTTTGAATTTGTTAGTTTCTCTTAATTAGAACAATTCATCCCCTACATGTATTATTGAAAAGGCCTGTGTTAATCAGCTCGAGTTTGCCAAATAACGCGCTATTTTCAGACACGGATATTATCCCAAAGCTCGAAATTGCGTCTTCACCAGACTGATACGCTCATCCTAAACTAGCTCGGACGGTCGCAAATTAGCCTGTTATTTCCAAAATAGTGGGATATTTTGGAAACAAGACCGATATTTCTCAGGATATTTTCTTGACCAAATATCGCACTAATTGCAATGGGGGGCTGATGAGGACGCAAATTAACTGGTTAATTTGCCATCGGGATAGTTAAAATAGCGGGTTATTTGGCAAAATCGAGCTGATGAAGACAGGCCTAAAGAGACTTCCAGAGCAATTATTGCAACACTCCTTTATTTCATTAAGGGCCAAATTAAAGTTATAATTGATCCTAACATATTAGATGTCAAGTAATTAACCCAAAGGTTAATTAACTTAATGTCCTTGAGATTTCCAAATTAGAACTTTCCACGAACTACTTCTGGGCCAGACTCTCCCAAAACATTTATTTTATCAAGGTCAAATATAGTTATTAATGCTATTGAATTTACATTAAATTACAAATAATGCTTGTTTATTTGACTTTGGTTAATTTAATTAGGATGGGGATTTGTATAGGAGTTGTTTTTGTAGCATTCCTGCCCCTCTCTGCTTAGGTGACCAAGTGGGAAGCTATTTCCCCCACCCACAATGAAGTGCACTGGTCCGTGCTTGATGCCATTGTCCTGTGTCAAGGATAGTTGTGGGTGGAAGGTTCCATTGTACAATATGGGGGTCATGGATGAGGGATTATTTCTATTTGATATGATGGGTTGGTCTTTTGTCAGGAAAGACAACACGATTAAAAGAGATAATTTGCTTGTTACGAGTGCATTAAGTTGGAAACATATTAGCCTACATGTAGCATTAAAGGGACTGTCTCGCTTTTCAGGCCCAAAACATACAATTGCCTGCCTTGAATGACTTTTAAAATATATATGGGACTACACAAACATGTGGCATAAAAATGAGGCACACACTTTTAAGCTGTTTCATGTCATATTTAGAATATGAAGGCATTTGAAGAGCGTTGCTTTTTAGGGTTTTTTTTTTTTTTCTCTGATGTTTTTCCACACTTGCATCATAACAACACAAACGTTTACAAAATCTTTTTAACCTCTCCCTAAACTTGATCAACCTTCTCTTTAACTTTAAGGCCGGTGGCCAATTATAATTTGACTAAGAAGTGCAAAGTATATACCGGTACTGGTATTCAACATCTGTGCTCTATAACAGGTCAATCTTAGCACACTGATGTCATCCCTTACCATGATGTAGAACTGCATTTGATCCATGGAAGTGATCGGTCATATTGATCTGTTCACAGTACCAGTGCTTTAAATGAATCTTCTGTTTGAATACTAAATTGCCCCCCTATAATAACAATTCACCTGGGCCCCATGTCACAAAACTTGTTATCAGTGACAAATGACAGATTTCGTTACAAGCTAGTGAAATCCTTGCTTCTGATTGGCTATCAGCAGATTTGTCACTGATTTGGTAATTTGTCATTGTCAAAAGGCTTTGTAAAACAGTTCCCTGGAATGCAGATGTAGAACTTGTGACTACCGGTATAGGGTTTCATAATTGTGTTTTTATTCTGGTGGAATGCTGTTGTACTAGATATGGAGGGGCTTTTATAACTTTGTCGCTCTTGAAGAGTTAAAACTGTAGAGGGAGACATATAATATCATTCTTTGTGCTCTTTGAGTGGCTCTTATTCTATATATGTCAGCTAAATATTAAAGGCACACTGTCCTACTTGTAGCTACTTGCTCCCTCTATATAGAAACTTTCCCCAATCGGTGCCTGTTGGTCCCCCATGATCCTCTTTATCTAATGTTAAATGAGAGCTGAGTTCAAGATAGCCACCTGTCATAGTGACCTCGCTGGCTCGCTGGGTGGTCTAATCCCTTCTGGCTGAAGTAGTAAAGCCTGCCTTTAATAAACTAGAATTTCAATGAGATTTCTTACCTGAAGAATAGAATAAATTTGTATTTATTTGTCTATACATTTATTTTTATATTCATTTATTTATTTATTTATTTATTCCTTTATTTATTAATTTATTTATCTATTCTTCTATCCATGCATTCATTTATTTATTTATTTATTTATTTATTTATTAATTTATTAATTAATTCATTCATTTATTAATTTCTACATGGGCTGAGATTTGAACCCCTTACCTTGTGATCTTCAGTCAAGTGACTTATCAGCTAAACCACAAGACCTCTACAGAGATGTAGGCATTAAAATGAAAGCCTAATCCAGAGCCTAACCAGTGTCTAAAGCATAAAATGATTCAGATAATTTCAATATTTTTGGTCCTATTTTCTAATAACAAAAAGAGAAATACCACCCTCATCTAGCAGTGCTGTATCTGGACCAAGTCATGGATTTAAGGGCCTACTACAGTTTCAGTTGGAAAACTGTTGCTTTATTTTCATTATTCTAGAAATCTCAAACACAAGATTGATTCAATATTTGTAATATTTCTTTTGTTTTTCTATTACGGAAAGAGAAATACCACACCCATCTAGCAGTGCTGTACCTGGACCTGGAATAGCAGTAGACTTTGAAAATATATTATACAGTATCTAAAGCATACCTGTACAATGATTCAGATAATTTCAATACTTTTGGTCCTATTTTCTAATTACAGAAAGAGAAATACCACACTCATCTCGCAGTGCTGTACCTGGACCAGGTCCTGAAGATGAAGGCCAGCACTGAGACCATACCTCGACTAGACCTGGACTTGGCCCGGTCCAAGCTACGTCACCTGCTTCAAGACTCCTCCGTCTATCGTGTCCAGCTCATACTGGGGAAGGTCAAGGAGACAGACATGTATGCTGAATGTGCAATACTGTATGGAAAGGTATGTACTTCTACCCCATACTCAGATTTGGTTTGGATGAGGGTGGGTTGCTGAAGCCTCGAAACCCCTACCCATTTTAAAGGTGTCATTTGGGGGGATATTTCTTGAAGTAAAGCCCATTTTTCGCAACTTTGGGGTTTTTTGCCATGCTAACACCTGTAACAGAATTCTTTTGAAAAACGGACCTTGATTTAGGGATATTTTTGTTGAAAATGGGACCCATGTTTAGGGTTTTTGGGGTGAAAAAGTGACCCATTAGAGTCATAGAAGAAGGAGGAGGAGGAGGAGGAGGAGGAAGAAAAATATGACCCATCATCATCACCATCATCTTCATCATCTTCACCATCATCATCACTTTCATTGTCATCATCATCATCATCACCATCATCATCATCATCATCATCACCATCACCATCATCACCATCATCATCACTTTCATTGTCATCATCACCACCATCATCTTCACCATCATCATCATCATCACCATCATCACTTTCAATGTTAATTTCATTATCCCCCCATTATTATCTTAATCTTAATTATCATCTTTATCATCATCATTATATTGATCATTGTTGTCATCATGCTCCTCTTTATTTTTTTCATCATCATTTTATCATCATTACCATCATCATCTTCATCATCATTACCATCATAGTCACTATCAATATCATCCCCTTCATTATTTTTGTTATCTTCATCTTCATCGTCATTTTCATCATCATCACCACCATCACCACCATCACCACCACCATCTAACATCAGCATCATTGCTTTGCTTCAAATCGTTTTTATCCTATTCCAACCCCTCAGCTGGAGGAGCACGACAAAGCTCTTCGGATCCTGGTCCACAAGCTGCAGGACTACGGAGCCTACATTTACTACACCATCAGCACCATCATCATCATCATCATCATCATCATCATCATCATCATCATTACCTTCATCATCATCACTATCCTAATCATTGATCACTGTTGTTTCTATCCTATTCCCACCCCTCAGCTGGAGGAGCACGACAAAGCTCTTCGGATCCTGGTCCACAAGCTGCAGGACTACGGAGCCTACATTTACTACACCATCATCACCATCATCATCATCATCATCATCATCATCATCATCATTACCTTCATCATCATCACTATCCCAATCATTGATCACTGTTGTTTCTATCCTATTCCCACCCCTCAGCTGGAGGAGCACGACAAAGCTCTTCGGATCCTGGTCCACAAGCTGCAGGACTACGGAGCTGCAGAGAACTACTGCATGGTCAACTCAAAGGACCAGGACCAGGCATACAGGAGAAGACTGTTCCAGCTCCTGCTCACAGTGTACCTGGACCCGATGGAAGGGTAAGTCTTACCTTATTAAGGGGCCAGTCCCATGGGGGTCTGCTCGCTATTTACAAGAACTGCTATTTATAAAAGACCGTTATTCATAAGGACCACCATTCATAAGGACCTATTCATAAGGACCACTATCCATAACGCGTGACTAAGTGAATAGCGGTCTGTCATAAATAAAGTTCGTTGTCTATGGTTTGCTCGCTATTCATAAGGGCTGATATTCATTTTGTCAAGCATTATGGATAGCAGTCCTTATGAATAATGGTTCTTAGGATAGAGAGCTTGATCCAGTCCCATATCTCTGATAAAAGGCGATTATAAATACATGCACAACTTGACATGATATACATGTACTCCTCCTGATACTATCATGAATATAACTTCCTATCCCTCCCTGCTCCTCTCTGTCCCTTCTCTTCCCATACTCTTTTTCCATCTTTCTTTCTTCCTAATCTAATTTTCATGCATCGCTTTATATTGTATGTACCTTCATATTTTCATATTCGAAAGGATGTAACTTCAAGCTTATGCCTATTAGATGACCCCTTTTATGTATATTCCATGTCATAATCATACATCTAGAGTTATAAGATTGTAAATGTAAATATGTTGATGTATATGGAAATCAAATCAAATCAAAGAACGATCAATTGGGTCTCTGGAAGGTTATGTGTAAGGATATGTGTAAAGTGCTTACCATGTTTAGAATATTAAAGCAACTTTCTTCAACTACCGGTAGACATATTCTTACACATTTTACTTAGTCTTCAAAAGATTGTTAGAAGTTTATTGAATACGGCCCTGACATTGACATTTGCAATCAGTATATCTATTAAACCTTGACATTGCTTTTTGTCTCTTCTTTGGTACAGTAAAAAGGATTCCCTTCTAGGACCTGCTATGAATCTACTCAACAGCCCAGAGGCTGACTTTGATACTGTCAGAGTAAGTTCTTTTTTATTTTTTTATTTCTTTATTTCTGCGTCAAGATAAAAAACAATATAATCTTCTAAATACAAACATGTATGACGAGATACATTTATCTGAATTGGGAGGGTCATGAAAATAATAATAATAATTTGTTCTTAAGGTAAGCGCTTTTCAAGACCGCAGGCCCTCTCAAAGCGCTTTACAGATATATATTATTATTATTACCCCAGTCATCAAATTCAGGCTTACCCACACACAACGTATGCTCAAATGACTTGTTAAAAATTATCCTCACAAAATATCAATAACTTTGGTACATAATTAACTTAAATCAAGATTATAAAAAAGGGAAGATAAAGAAATTAAAGAAAAGAAGGAGCCATTGCATAAACATTTACAAATAAGTTAAAATAATTTTTGTTAAAGTTCACTTTGTAGTTTGAGAAGCATAGCCAAGAGAGTGGGGCACATTACTCCGATAAAATAAGTATAATACAACTTATAGTAATTTGATGATAATTAATATTCTACCTATGTAATGCTTTAGAATGCCTAGGTTTAACGTAATTCTTTAATTTCTACCTTTTAATTTTATTTTTGCCAATTAATATGTAGGCGTATTTGATTTATCACTTGAGGACATTTTTTGTTCTTCTGCAGAAAGCAACAACCTACTTAGACCTCCCCCCCCCCCCCACCCCCATCCCTGATAGAGCAGAAGTAATAGGTTATTAAATGAAGTTTACAAAACTCTATGATTATCTTGCATGAGGACCTCTCCATTTGCATTACCAGCCAATGAAAAAATATTAATACATTTCCCTTACTTTTCTGGCAGGTTCTTCAGCTCCTTCCAGAGACCTGGTCAGTCGGCCTCATCTCTCGCTTCCTCTCCGAAGCGGTCCGGTCCAGCACCCACGGGAGCCGCATGTCGCGTGTGGAACACACCCTGACACGCAGCGAAAACCTGCACCTGCGCGGGGAAATCGTCGACAATAGCCGGTGCCTCATCTCCCTCACCGAGGACCGGATGTGCCAGGTCTGTCGGGGGCCGTTCAGCGAACCGACATTCGTGCGATATCCGAACGGGGTCATTACGCACACACAGTGCGCGAGGAATAAAGCGGTTTGTCCGGTGACGGGACGGTTGTTCAGTACACGCAAGGAGTCGACGTGATAGAGACCTGTTAAGTGGTTTTGTGATACGGCTTGACCTGATCAAAGCATTTTCTACTGCTGTGAACTCTGCACTCTCATCTGTAGACTGTGAACGCTGAACCCTGCAGTCTGATCTGTAGACTGAACTCTGAACTCTGCACTCTAGACTGTGAACTCTGCAAAAGAGACAGACTCCAATATAAAACTTTGTTTAATCTTAGTCCAAAGTGAGCAAATCTATCATGGGCTTTTTGCAAATATTTATTTTGCTCAGCAAGAATGTTTAGAATTAAAGTATAAAATGCAGAGTATAACTGGTCAGTTGATTTAGCATCTACATGTATCTGAGCCCATATTATCTTCTTGACTCTGTTAGTGTAGACCTGCAACCCTGAAATCAGAGAAAACTTCAGGGAAATGAGTATTCCTTTTCCCCTCCTGCAAAAAGTAAGGAAATTAGAAGCACAAAAACATCCCTCAAATCTAGGAAAATGCATTTTATATTAGCCCCAAAAGAAAATAGTTGAAATCTCTGACACTTTAATTGCCTCAACTAAAGTCTTTGAACATTTTGGTTGACTTCTTCACCTCTCTGCACGGTCACTCATTTGCCACATGTGCAAATTTGCACAAAATGGTAGGCATCAATTACCAGAAGGATTCCTTTGTCCAACACAATGCAAATTAACTATTTGCAGTTTTTATTAGCTCCATCACAACTTTTTTTCATCACTGCCATGTATTAATCATGATGCCGAGTTTAAGAAGAAGAGCACACTATTTTCAAAGAAATATGAAGGATTAAGATATTTTCTTTGTCGTCTCTATGCAAGAGATTAAACATTCTTACAGTAGATTTGAGAATTTCCCAAGCACAAGTTTTACCACTCACAAAATGGCTTCAGTACATGTAAGTCCTTTTGCGTAAATTAAATATGTGTTGTAAACAGTTATATTATTGAAGTGCAATTTAAGCAAGCATTCAACCAGCATTGCATGTGTTTGCAAATATATTCTTGACCAAATTATTATTCACATTTTAACGTTTACTTTTATATTATATTATTATTTAGTTGTGTAGGAATTACTATCAAGATTTTTGTATTGTTGGTACATGTAGCATTTCATGTGCTTTTTCTGCACCATGTTCTCTTTGCAGTTAGAACTGTATAAAATACAGAGTTACCTACAAAAGAACAAACAAAAATCAAATTTACAAGGGGTATGAATAATCGAGTTGTTAACTTTATCTCCATGTATCACAATTCATATTAATGGCGTAAAGTCTCATCTTCATTTTATCTTTTGTTTTTCATACAACTCAATTTGTAGCACTGTACATTGTAACATATGATATATTTATAATGCTTTGAAATTGTGGGATTTCTGGAATATATTGAGATATGTACAATTAAAGATGTCTGTGTACACAAAGTTTGGAAATGGTGCATTCTTGTTGTAACTTCTTGCCGTTTCTAGTGGGCCAATTCCATGCGTTGTAGAATAACATCTTCAGAGAATTTGTTGTTTTTAATAGAGAATATCATAGACATTTTAATTAATACTCTAAAAATTAATGACGAGATATATTGAATATAGTGTTGATTTGATGATGATAAAAACTCCTTGGTAAATCATCAATTTCCAAAGATTTCAGCCAAAGTTATACTACAATACCGGATACTTGTTCAAACTTTCAAATCTATGTCGACCACCCTTCCTGTATAGAGTACCGAAGTGTGACGTCATCAAAAATCTATTTTCAGTAATTCTCAATTTTTTCTTCATATTCCGAAAGAACATTAAAAATAATGTCCAAATGTCGAAATCCCATTGAATATGTTAAATATTGGCTGAGATATGACCATCTGAATGAATATATTGTCCTATATGAATTCAGTGTTATATGCTCTGGCTCCTAACCATTAGGAGCCAGAGCATATAACACCGAGTTCCTATGGGGAGTATATTTATTCAGATGGTCATATCTCAGCCAAAACTTAACATATTCTATTGGTTTTCGACATTTGGACATTATTTTTGATGTTCTTTCAGAAAATGAAGAAAAAATTGAGAAATTCTAAAAATAGATTTTTACGACGTCACAGCTTCGGTACTCTATACATTCCCTCACTCTTTCAGCAACATAGAACATCCTATTCTCTTAGGTCTTCATCAGCTCCTACCTTTGTCATTCCCAAATCCCGTAAACAGGCTGATTTCAAATCCTTTCAGTCCTTAGCCCCACGTCTCTGGAACAAACTCCCCTCATTCTTAAGAAACAGTACTTCACTAGATTTCTTCAAAAAACAACTGAAAACTTGCCTGTACAACTCCCTGCATTGTTGATAGTCTCAGAAACAGCGCATTGTAACCTTTTGAAAAGGCGCTATATAAATCCAATTATTATTATTATTATTAGGCATAGTTTCGAATGGATTACGACCGATGACCGAGAGAGAGGGTCTTTGAGAGTTTGTGTGAGCGTTCATGAAAGCAACAGCCCCAAAACCTAACAGACCTGTTTGTCTCTAAGGTCCTCTGAAAACTTTTGTGAGGGTTCATGAAACCAACATGCGACTCTGGAGGGCCGTCGGTATCGATACCAGTGTGTTGGCTCAGTCAGTAGAGCGTCCGCCTCACTACCGGGAGGTCGTGGGTTCGAACCCCCGGCCGCATCATACCAAAAGATGTTAAAAGACGGGAGTTGCTGCTACCTTGTTTGGCGTTCAACAATAAAGGGATAGAGCAACATCGATCTGGCGCTGCTCAGTGGCTGCCGGGCTCACGATCAATTGGGCAAAAAGAATTTCCATTTTCGGTTTAACTTAATAAAATTTGGAGTGGACTTTAAAAGATTATTAATATTAATATTTAATCATGGGCTCTCGGTTAATTTGGATGCAACTAGAAATACCACCACACTTCAGATTGAGTAATTGAGGGGGAATAGGGGAACAGGGAGTGTGACCATCTCCTTCTTTGTCGAATGACATTAGTGACTCGTCAGGGATAGAACCTTCAACCTTTGTAATCAAGCGCTTCAACCACTGCACTACGACACCTCTATCTGGCTCCGAAAAGATAATATCTACGCTAAAAATGTGCATTCTTCCTTGGCTATACAAAATACAATTAATTACTAAATCATTCATACCCTTACAGTTTTGTATTCTTTTAATTAAGTGAAAAATTCCTTTGTCCCGATGTGAGTGTGACTCATTGAAAGCTTACATCTAACCCTATTCAACAAAGGCCTTAATTCATTCTTTCATTCTTGAGTTTGAAAAAACACAAAATTTAAAATAGATAAATTAGTTGTTAACTGTAAATTTTGACGAAGTACAAACCACACAATAATCCAATCTTTTGATTCATATCTTATTTTATTATCATAGCGATGAAAAGGAAGCAATTAAAAAAACCTAATAATGGATGAAATATCAAAGAAAATGACAGATTTATTACAAAGTCTTGGTATCGTTCACATATTTCATGATTTTTTTTCTCCTATCCTGTACACCTACAGTACATTCGATGTGCAATAAAAAGTTCCCCGAAAAACAGCAAAATTACAATCATCAGCAAATACAAAAGATAGCTTTTATAAACAAAAAGACGAACCCAGGTGCAAGGTTAATTATACAAGCTCTTTATCTTTCGATATAATAACAAAATAAATGCATTTATAAGATATTTAGAAGTTTATTTACAGCCATAATTTCTCCTCATCAAACTAATCACTATACACGTTTGGAAAAATTACTTAAATTTTTTTGACAAATATATCTGACATATATATGCACGATAATGCACCAATTTTGAAGATTTTCCTATAGTCATGACTCTACCTAAATCTAAATGCTATAGCTAAACGCACTTTAAGTGTATAGTACCAATGCGTTAATCTGGGTATGCAAGTATATATGCAAATATGAAATGTTTATTTTGAATGGCTATTTTAGAACTAAAGTATGAATGTGCACAAAATGATGTTTTGATTAATTTCACACATCTTATAGCTACTTGAACACGCTTTCTAAATAGTTTGGTCATTCCAACAAAAAATGCGTTTACACTACTCAAATGAAATACGGGAACTGGATTTGCGTAAACATGTTTGGTACCTCTACATTAAAGATAGAGGTGAGTTCGGGTCATCCGATTGCATTGTGAAATTAAATCATACCTGCCAACATTTAAAAATAAGAATTAAGAATTTTTAGCATTTATTTGTAATCTTGAACATTTAGTGTAAGTTTAGTTTGATTCTGTGAGAATTCTTCTTTTTTTTTTTACCAGAAACTCACCTTTATCTTTAATTGTCACCCTTCCTAATAAGAAGGAGAACAAAAATCAAATCTTATTTTGAAAGAATGACTTTTTGTTAAGTGTCTTAGAAACTTTAATAAGAGGCTAAACAAATTCATCTCCGCAAAAATGCAAAAATGAAGAAATGAAGAAGTAAAACATTTAGGTGATGCCTATTTTAAGCAATAATCATCAGTAAAACACAAAGTTTGGTCCAAATACATACAATTGTGAACATGCTTTCTCAATCATAATTTGAAGGGTGTTGCACCATGTTAACCCTCTCGCGACAATCATTCCACATTGTGGTTTCGCTAAATAACTTTTGCTCCAGAGACCTAAAAAATTATGCCAGGTGTACAAGTAAAAAGGGCATAAAATTTCTACACACACTGCTTCCTTTTTTGTCTCATGGTGGTATTGTGTGTGATGCTAAGAATTGTAAAACAGAAAATAAGGTTTAAAATACCTAAATAAGCAACACATTGAGAGATTCAAAATCAATATCTATTTTCTCGCCCATGTACATCATCTTCAGAGACATTATATTTTGTATGAACAATGTAGCAATAGAAGAAAATTGTTAGTGTTGCCAATTTAAAGAACATGTGATTAATTTAGCCCTTAAAATAAATCCTGTCCTGAAAGGTTTAAAAAAAGCACAATCATCCACATCTTAGAACCATGGTTTAGTTTATCGAAGTCAAGTTATACCATAGCTACATGTATACACACTGATGATAGTAAAACATAAGGGGCCCTGTTTCATAAAACTTCTTATCAATAACAAATGCTGAATTTCTATGACGAATTTGCTGTTAGCCAATCGAATAGCACGATTTCAGTAGCTTATAACAGTAATTGTAACTTGTTATTGATGATAAGTTTTGTGAAACGGGGTCCAGGTACTGATGAATAGTACACACAATAAGACACTATTATATAAAAGCATTTGACCTTTCACGACTCACACACAATTAACCATGCATAATTCAAAGGCAATTTATTGTGATTTCAAGTTTATATGATATCATAATTTAGAGAGAGAGAGAGAGATGTCATGGTGGCACACTTACAGTAATGTAAGTAAGGTCATAGGTCAAATCATGGAGCTCCAAATATGTAGTTTCCTCCCACAACAATCTCTATGGGAGGGACTACATGCATTACAAGCCTATAAAATAAATGACAGATCAGAAGCAACTTCCTGTGGCATAACTCTCTCTCTCATCAAGCTATGGTCGAATCTATATACTGCCCTCAGCCATCCCAACTCTTATAATTTGACTTACCGGTAATCAATTATATACAGTAAGCTTTAATGATCAAATTTTCAGTAAACTAGCTCAAATTTTTAAATAATCAGGCATTGTTGTTGGGAAACATTAAAATTAGAACCTTGCACAATTTAAATTACAATTTACATGTACCGTACTTCAATAAGTTGTGGACACTCAAATGTCTGTATATCACATGTAAAAAGCATTTCCAGAATTCTCATTTTCCTTGCCTCGCTTCTTTGAAGCATATACTTTTCATATAAACCATTTTTTATGCACCATCAACATCAACACTGCTGCTTTAATAAGTATTTTTTTTTAAATCCTTTTTCAACAATAAACAACAACACATTACATGTTGAGCTTGTCAATGTACATTTAAATTCTATCTGCATATACAGCACAACACATTGTCAGCATATAATTGTAAAGTAGTACTTAATTTCAAACATTAAAACAAAAATCCTTTAAAATCTAGTTTATACAAGACTGATAAAGAGAGTAGGGAATAAAAATCAGAAACAAAAGTAGTACTTTTATAAGATTCATTTAAGTTTTCAATTCGTAGAAAAATATCTATAATTATAATCTTGCATTTTCATGAACACTTTCGTTTGTGATCGAAACATGCATTAAACAATCACACTATACTTGATTTACAGTTTCACACGTTTATTTCAAGAATTTCTTTATACAAAGTCAGTATAGATTATCCTCTTCTATTGCTTCTATGTGCTCTATGCTTTCATAAACATGAACTTAAATATTCTGTATGAAAAAACTATTGCTTTTGTAATACTAGCTATACTATGCTAAGAATGGTTGATATAATTAGAGAGCTACATGTACATTGTATACCGTACAGCAAGTATTGAATTTGGTACAAAATATTTCTCTTTTTTGTGAAGGTTAGAATCCAAACCCGCAAACCCCCCCCCCCCCCCCCCCCAACGGGTGTCGTGAAATGTTCAAGGATGATTTGTTTTGCACCTACAAGCGTTCATGAATTCATGACCTAGAGTCTTACACATCTTTTGAATTTACACAATTTCAAAATAAGGGTATCGAACAACATTAAAAATCACTGTGTGTGAAAATGTGTGTGACTACAGCAATATAAACATTACGTTATCATACCAACACAGAGATTTGTGAATAAATGATGCAGAAAGACTAAGCAAACTATAATTTCAAACAAAACTTGAGGTGAAATTGAAAGGAATGATATTTTTGACACAGAATCGTGCTTATTTCATTGCTTTTTTTCCAAGGTACATGCACGTTTTGACATAACAGAAATTGGAAGTCATAGAAAGTTGTGAGACTACTTCAAATAGTTCAAGTGCCGAGTCACGAAATTCAAGTATGTTGAGATAAAGGCTCAAAGCTGCAAAATGCAAATCGCAATGCGAAAACAAGTTTTGAAATATCTGCTAGCGGACAATAACCCACTCATGAATTATTATAGGATAATCTTATGACTAGCTTCATGAAAGGAAGCAAAACAATGTAACTTTGCTTTAGAACTTTTTTTCTTTCACAACTATCAAATCTGTTATACACTTTCAAGATCATGTTTTAGCTGACAATCTGTTTAGAATACTATACACATGTTGTGTGGAAACATGTGATCATGAAATGGCATGCACTCATATACTTAAAATATATACAGCTTAAGAAATAGATCATACTAATCTCAATTTACAACTAAAAATGTAGAAGTTCTAGAGGACATCAAGAATTATCGCATGTGGATTTAATATCGTACATGCACATTGAGAATAGTGCCATTTTGAGCATATTGTGATCCTATGATTTATCGTCTATAAACAGACCATTCACGATGCATTAAATCTTTGTCTATAAAGGCCATGCAAGGAAAACTTGCCACTGTGAACTGGTAACCTCAATTTAAAAAGGTGGCGAGATTTGTAAACGGCTGCGGATAAAAATAAATTTCAATGCATGTTTCTTCTTGGCAAAATACATCCGATAGAACCAAAGCAATCCATTTAGCTGTTAAAACGGTCACCCTTCATGGCCGAAACAAATTTGTTGTTGCTTGGTCAGTCAAGCCTTGGATAAGCTTTTGAAGATGTCATTAACAAGTTCTGACCAATGTCCGAGTCATACCAACAATGATCTATTCAGTAACTATATACGTATCTATTTCATATCTTTGGATAAAATATACCATAAAATATCTATGAACTTTACATGTCTTAATCGCACTAGAGTACATCTTGTTTAAGTACTGAGAAATATTGATATGATATGTACTTGTTTGTAATCACATATGTCATGTGCCTATACCATCATACACTGGTTTGCTGACAACAGATGGCGCTCTTCTCATAGGTAATCCGTTGTATCGCTGCTGGTCAAGCCCTAACCAGGCGAGGAGATTAAATCAGGTGACTAGCAGTGACCACGTGACCAGTGATGATCATGTGATTGGTGGTAGTGATCAGGTAACTTAGGACGATCATGTGATTGGTGGTAGTAATCAGGTGACTTGGGATGATCATGTGACCAGCTCTGATCACCTGACCAATCAGGAGGAGACGCAGGCAGAGTCGGTGGTGAGCACATACCGAAGAATTGGAAGCATGAAGAAATACATGTATATACTGTCAAGAAAAAAGAAAGCAGGAAAAAAGGGGGAAATATGATGATTGTAAAGTTTTGGTATGGAGTCAAATTTGGTTTAAATGAACATATTGGAAACATATGCGATTTTACAATATTCAATAATTTATTGCAGTTGAAATTGAGTCTAAAGTGATGAAATTGTGAATAACTCTTTATTTTGTATAGCTCCCTCTGAAGACTGATATCACTTTAGCTTTAAAACAAAGTTTCTAGACTACAATCGACCAATTTGCTATTCCTGTTTAAAAATGATATATCAGAACTGCATATTCTGAGATGTTCATGGTCGCAGCTACCATGGAATGACCTGACGCGCTATTTGAAATATTTAAGTGTTTAAGGGGCTAAAGTTGTTAATGCTTATAATACATCTACAGGGTCTTCCAAATATATCAAAATTTCAAAGAATTACAATCCATCCAATTTTCTAAATTTCCCCAAATTTTGCATTACCTTTAAAATGTATCTGTTTATTTCATCATAGAATTAATTGTTCTGTCATTTGTGTAAGGTTTATCTTACCTCCCTTTCTATGTTTATTATATGGATGCTTTATGAGATCTCTTTCTTGGTTTTTGTTTCATAATTATCCTTGAGCACTTGATTTCCAGTGGCCTTGGCACCTTACAATTCTCATATATTATTGTTATTATTGTACAGTCTAACCTGTCTATAGCGACTGCCCAAGGGAAACACAAAAAGTGGTCTTTGTAGACAGGTTCCTTTTAATAGTACATGTTTCAATGAAAAACCATTTTCAAGAGGAACAACAAATGCTGTCTTTGTCGACAGGTGGTCACTAAAGCAGGTTTGACTGTATTTATATTATATCACAAACTTTTCAAAGACCTACCTGTTACAACGCACAATTAAAACCACACCCCAGCACCTTCCTATAGCTGATTAAACGCTGCATATTTATCCTCCCAATTCTTTGAGGACGCCTGCTTCTTCTTCTTCCTCCCGGCGGCCAGTATCCGGGCCTTCTCCATGGAAGACAGGTTCAAGCCGGACTTGTCGACGTTTAGACTGGCTTGCCTTGATGTAGGCGGGGCAGTGGGTCTCGAGGGAGGTACTGATTCAGTCTATATTGAGAAGAAAAATTGAATAAAATAGAAATTAGGTTGCTGTCCATTTTTAGACTAGATGTCAGTGTTAGATATATCGTTGGCCGGGTGGCAGAAGGACGTTAGCGCACGAGCGACCCGAAAACTACTTTTTGAGTTATTTGCATTTAAAAATTTGTTTTATATTTAAACTGCTTTCTGTCTCGAAAATTGGTTTAAAATATAAATGACCAATAGAAATGTTGTAGTGGAACACGGCCACAATTTTTTCTCAGAAATAAGTCAGTTTTATAAAAGTTTGAGGCGATTTAGAGCTAACGCCTTTCTGCTTAAAGTTTCATTATTGACCTGAAACTCAAGCTAACGCCCTTCTGCCCGCCAGGCGACAATTTATATGTAGCACAATATATCTGTGAACAAAAATACAACTGTAGAGTTATTAAAGTCTGTAGTGATCTAGTTGGATGTGAACGCATGTTATATTTTACAAAGAACTGAACTTTTTAGAACTGAGATCAACAATTTATTTTAAAATTATGCAAAATTATTTCCAACTTCCTCAACTTTAAAAAAAAAAATCCATTTCCCCTGTATATTTAATTCCTTTCATTAGTAATATTTCTATCATTAGTTTTTTTTTTTGGGGGGGGGGCTTACAAACTTACCTGTACTTCATCCACCCATGGTTTGTTGCAGGCTCTCACAGAAAGTATTTTTATAATTTCAGAAAACCTTACCCCTCAAATCATAGCCCAAAACTACCACCAAAATATGAACCATCGGGAAACTTTATAGAGGGGGACAGGGCAGAGCCCAGGGGCTCTCCCTGTTCCATACCCCTTTCATCATTGTATGTATACCCTCAACCAAACAAAATTTGCTTACAAATACATCCCAATGGTAATACATGTACAGTACATACCCCATCTTCTTCATGCATGTTTACATAAACATTGATGTACGATCCGAAACCCATTTCTCTTGCAGCTATTTAGATACATGTATGAATTTCTTACTGACACTACATGAGAGCCTTAGAACATAACACTGAATATCAAATAAAGAAATTTCTTTATTTCCTTGAAATTCTGGTTGCATTCATCTACTGGCCTAACTACAGTACAAAAAAGTCTTGTCTATTCAAGAGAGAGAAAACAAATCATAGTGGAATTTTGATAAAAATTATTGGTTTCTGAAGGATTCATATAAGGGAAGGGGGAATTTGGGAGATTTGGGGGTCATACAAAAATCTCCAACCTAAACGTGGACTAAAGTTCATCCGCTTTTCTCGATACTGACCATGATCTTTAAAACGAAAGATTCTTGTGAACTTGTGAAGACAATGAAATATTTCAACCCATGCAAAATAAAAGATTTAAGGACGTTCCACAGTAACGTTTGTGCCCACTTTAGCTACCGAGGGCCAGCTTGATATGTGTATTCACCATGCATACCGGTAATACCTGGTGAGTGTTTCACAAAGACTAAGATCGACTATATTTATTGGCATTTGTCTTTCAATTTATATTTTTTGATAGTACATTATTGAAGGAAAAAGTATTATCTAAAGATCATAATTGAGAGACCGATATTGAGAGCAAACAGTGACATGAACGGCCTGCCATAGTTAAGTCCAACTTAAAGTTGATCTTAATTAGTCTTTGTGAAACACCACTCCGGGGTCAATGGTATCGTGCATCTAAAATAGATGATCAGCTGGCCCTGTAGAGCTCAGGTGCGCACGATCATTACTACAGAACCTCCTTGAAAGGTCAAAGGTCAAATGTATTAAAATGATGACTCATGTTACTAATCAAATAAATGGAAAATTGAATACACAAACATGATGATAAAATAATTCAAACACCATCATAACAATCATTAAAATGAGTTTTTCCCATTTTCCCAAGGACTGGTCACGATTCCCTCGCTCCAAAAATATGGAGGAATATTCTATCTTTCAATACAGAAATTAAGCTTGCTTTCATTATAAACTAAGGTGCTTCATTATGCAGTGTACTTGTAGTTCATTACTCACTATGAACATGACGGACAAAGAAAGCGGACAAAATAAACAGTTCCTCAGGTAGACAAAGAAACATCACTTCACTGCTATTATGTAAAATGGTGAATGTGCATGTGACACCTGTTCTACACATTTTTACATAATAGCAGTGAAGGGATGTTCCTTTGTCTACCTGAGGAACTGTATATTTTGTCCGCTTTCTTTGTCAGTCATGTTCATAGTGACTTTAAGATATACTTTTATTTCATATTACATGTATTTCAAATTTGTCTTTACTGGTATATACATGTATTGTCTATGATCAGCCGTAATAAAGCTGTAATGAAGAGAGCACTTATATAATATGCCATTGACCGAGTAAACTCTAATATAAGGAGGAATGTTGAGAGGAATTTACGTAAGTGAATAAGAGAGAGAAAGAGAGAGAGAGAGAGAGATGAAACAAAAAATGTATTTACATTATCTCTGCACCCTGAAAACCTCCAAAGAATACTTTCAAAACTTACAATTTAAATGTTTTCAAACTTCAAAATGCCTTCTTTAGAATTAAGTTTTGTTTGATCTTCATCAATGTGATAAAGAAGAGATTTATATTACAATGATTTATATAAAACCAGTACAGCTTTGATTTTAATTGAACTTACGATATGCTACCAGTAAATCTAACTGAAATTTTGAACAGGAAAACAACATGGGTAAAATATTGTGAGACACCGAACAACGTTTTTCCTTCTGTACATAATTTTAGAAATTGACGGCATCCGGCAATTCTGAATCGTATCACATAAAAGAGAGTTAGATGAGGAGAAAAGGAAAAGAAGAAGACAAAAGTGGTTTGTTAGTTCAAGATAGCTTGGAATATTGCTAAGGATATCAAGGCAGATTGCAATTGAAATACATGTACAATTAACAGCAAAATTATTTATACCTCTTGTAAATTTGATGGTTTTGTTTATTTTGTATTTCAAGAATGAAAGATGGACTGGTTTGAATTCGGGCCTTTGTTGAATTCTTGTACTCTTCCTGCCTTTCTCTCGCTCTCTATTTCTCTCTTGCTCTCTCCCCTTTCTCTCTCTCTCTCTCTCTCTGTTACTATTTATCTTACTTTTATTTTTACTTTTACTTTTTCTTTTTTTTTTGCATTCCCTTTTAGTGTGTTTTACTGGTATTAGCTTTCGACCATAATTATTTAAGCGTATCCATGTAACTAAGTCAGGGGCTTGCCTCATACAAGCTCTGCTTTTTTAGCAAGCCCCTCCGTTTTGAATTACTTCATCAAGGTCATTTTTTTCTATTGTTCAGTACTGTTTTTTCCCAATATTTCTTATCAACTAAATTTTGTTCTACATAATACTGAATTTACTTTGTTTATATTATATTTGACTGTATTATATTATGTCTGTTTATATTTTGTTTGTTTTGAAACGGAAATAAAATCTGAATCTGAATCTGAATCTGAAATTAGTTGGTTTAGATTCGCTGTGGGTTAGTTTGGCGGAGTGACTGATGTATTAAGGTGAACTGTTTGCCATTTACTTTAAAGATGAAGTTGAGTTCTGGAGGGTGTTTCACAAAGATCCTAAGTAGAACTTAACTCTAAGTTGGACTTAAAAATTATGGACAGCCATTGGAGTCTTAAAATGAAATATATTCAAAAGCAGAAATTCAAGTATTTTAGACTTTTTATAAATTCCACTTCCAGAACATGAAATCTGCTTGATGATAGAATATATGAATGATTTGAATAAACAATTAATGCCTTTCAAAATAACTTTTACAAAATATTTTCAAAGATGCTAATGGCTTTCCATAATTTTTAAGTCCAACTTAGAGATAAGTTCTACTTAGGATCTTTGTGAAACACCCCCCAGGTCATGCGATTGCATTGTGAAAGAAACGGTGTGGAATCGACCAGAAAAGGTTGATCATCTAGCATATAAGAATTTGTGTGTATTGCAAGGTTCTGGAATCATCAAATTGATAAGAAATTTGGCCAAGTCTTGGTAAAGTTACAAACATTGTACACAGAAAGATGTATATGGGACTACACGAACACGTGGTGTAAAAATCCTACCCCCCGAGTTTTACGATGTTACATGACAAATTTAGAATATGAAGGCATTTGAAGAGCCATGCTTTTCAAGGAACATGTCTTATCTGATGTTCTTCCACACTTGCATAATAAGAATGATAATACTCACAAATTATTTTTCACCTCTTCCCAGAACTCAACCTTCTCTTTAAGCCCAGACACTATGTACCGGTAAGCAAAAACTGGTAAGTGGACTAATTGAGGAAAAAATTAATAAAACCCTGATATACCTACCCTAGTAGGTTTATGAACAACAGGCTTGGGCTCCGGTTCTGGAGTTGGTTGTCTAACCGGTTCCGGTGTCGGCGCTCGCACTGGTTCTGGCGTTGGTTCTCGCACCGGTTCTGGTGTTGGTTCTCGTACCGGTTCCGGAGTTGGTTCTCGCACCGGTTCCGGAGTTGGCTCTCTCTCTGTTTCTGGTGTTGGTTCTCGCACTGGTTCCGGTTCGGGCTCTTCCGTGTAACCGGGGTAATGCGTCTCTTCGTCTGCTACGGGCGGGGCAGATTCCACGACTGGAACGGTAGCTGCCTCTAGGATGGGTTCTGGTTCAGGCTCTGGAAGGCTAACGTCTGAATCTTCATCTCTATCTATGGGTGGACCCTGATTGTAAAGGTCATGAAAATATGTCAAAAAACATTGTTTTGGGAGTCTTCATGCACGTACCATGCGCAGCGCATACCCTACTTTATTTTTATTGTGAAGTCAGAGTGTAATTTTGTTTGATCCATTTGTTCCATTGCACGGTGAAGTCACTTTCCTCACAATATACTTTGTCCATCGTTATTGACCTCAGCGTGCAATGGTGCAAATTGATCAAACGGAATTGCACGCCTGGAGAATGATGCTGTTCAACATTACTTTTATCGCATGTCATGTGATTGAGAATTGACCAATGAGGTTGCAAGAATCTTAACCCTAATCCTAATCCAAACCCTAACCAGTTGCTCAGATATATTGAAACAGTAAAACACAGCGATAATTTTTAAAGGACAACGTTAGTGTAATTCACTTAACACTTCTGTATTTTATACACAGATCTATATCTAAATAAAAAAGTGTGTGCAAAGGACCTTTGTTGGGTACAGTGCTATTCATTTACTATCAAAATACAGTAGCCTTTTTGTGGCAGTTTGTGGCGTCATATCTGAACAGCCTTAAGCCTGGCTATGACCCTGACACATTATTTTGATGCATGTGGGATGTTCTGCAGTTAAAGATGTTTCGCAGTAATGCTCATGTGCACCATAGCTGCGCAGGACAGGCTGATCATTTATTTACTATGCACAATACCAGGAACTCCAGGTATTTGGCATGGTGAATACATAACCAGCTGGCCCTGCGCAGCTAAGGTGCGCATACTGCGCAAGAACGTTACTGCAGAACGTTACTGCAGAACATTTAAGCAAACGTTACTTCACTCACTGGAACGCTTTCTTCCATCCTGACCTCCTCCGCCTGGACGACATCATCCTCCTCTACCTCTCTCCTCTCTCCATCCTCTATCGCTGCACCCGCCAAGACCGCTGCAAACTGCTCGTCCACCTCATCCTCCTCCTCTTGCTCCTGCCTCCTCTCCACCTCCGCGTACGGATGCTCATCCTCTACCTCCTCCTGCCTTTCTGGAGCCGACTCCTGATGCTCCTCTATGCTCGCCTGGATGACCTCATGACCCCCCATACCACTGGCGTCCCCGTTCATAGGAACCATGCCGACGGACTCCAGATGGTCGCCGTTCACACGTGGCGAATCTTCCCCCACGCCGCCGTCGGCCATGCTCGCTTTTATCGTGATGCTGTTGTTTCTGCAGTATCTATCAAGTTCTTTGTCGACTACGAGCAGGCTGGTTGAGTTGCCCCCGGCCTTGATCCGGGAGACCACCTGTGTGTGTGTTTCACGTTCGATGTTGGTGCCATTGACTTCGATGACTCTGTCCCCCGTGCAAAGGCCGGCTAGTTGGGCCGCTGATCCTACAAGGCGAGAAGAAACAGAGGATAGTATTTAGAAATTGGATGTCAGATGTGACAAATGAATATTTGTTAGAAATCGGTGTGAGATGAGGGAACATATATTATATATATTTTCATTTGTCATTATCATGTTATTGTAATACACTGTTAGTTTAAGTACGAGCATTTGTTTCGTCTTAATTATAAGCACAATGTTCATTTCTCATTTTTTGTTGATCCTTATTGCATATTTAGATTAAACATAATTTTAATTTCATTTGTTTTGTAAAGTGCTTAGAAACTGTATCTGTTTACCAGCGCTATATAAATCTTAGATATTATTATTATAATTATTATTAAATTAGCATCGATTCATTTAGAAATTTGAAACATCTAGAAACTGATCCACACGCTCAAGCAACCGGCACGCGCCCGTCGAGAATCCCGAACTAAAAAGCTAAAATAAAGGGCGTTTTCATTCAAGACCAGTTACAAGAGACTACTAAATATGAAATCACCACATATTTAATGGGCACGAGAAGTCACAAGTACGTGTTGAGTATTGAAATGCATGCATGGAAATGTCGGGGGGCGCATGCCAGGTGGCCACCATGTCAACCGTTGTTGTTAACTTGGAAAACATGTTCAACACGCGCCCGTCGAGGATCCTGAGCTTTAACAAAAAGAGGCTGATTCATTAAGACCAATTACAAGAATTATTAAAAAGAAAAAGAAATCACCCACTATAAAATTATGATTAATGGGTACGAAAAGTCACAAGTACATATTGAAATGCATGGAAATGTCGGCGGGTGCATGCCAGAGCAAGTGGTGTGTCACCTGAATATCATCCAAGTACCCAAGTACATGATATATATCTTTGATAAGGAGACTTGTATTTTTTGTCTTCATATCAAACCATGCAAAACCCAGAAGAAAAGATCTACATGTACACTGTACATGTATAGCATTGCAAGTTAGCAATATAACTTGTTTTCATTTCTATAGTCAAAACCAGCTGGTTCAAGTTGGAGAAATCATAAATGTGTCTCCTTTCTCTTATCCAGTTCATATACAGTGAAACCTGTCTATAAAGACCACCCAAGGGAGACAAGAAAAGTAGTCTTAATAGGCAGGTGGTCTTTATGTACAGGTGTATATATACTGTATAGATACACGGTAGTACATGTTTCAATGAGAAACCATTTTCAAGGGAAAAAAAGATGTGGTCTTTGTAGACAGGTGGTATGTTGGTGTATTTTTTAAAGTTTTGATGAACACAATATTTGAACGAGGGGGAATATGATCTTTGCAAACATGATGTCTTTCTATACAGGTAGTCGCCGAGGCCAGTATAAAAGCGTAATAAAAGTTTCAAAGAAAAATTACAACTATTTTGGGGCGTATCACACAATAGCCAGAAAAACAAAAGGTTCTATTAAACATGGTATTAAATACCACTTTTCATTAGCCAAATACATCCCTCTCATATTTGCACATGACCAAGTAAATACACAATGCATGAAAAGCTAACAGCTCATATGCCCCAAAGTAAACACCCTTCAGCAAAATGTCTGATTCGTATACGACTGTAGAACCCCAATTATTTGCCAGCCATTTTTAACTTTTGCCGCGTAGGGCTAAAATTAACGGGCAAGTTATGCAACGGTGATGTCATGCTGGGTGTACTGTACAGCATGCATTGGTAATTTCTTGCATTATAGTGCAAAGTCAACAGGGAAACAGCCATCAACCAACGCAGTGTAAATACTTTGAGGTTTAAATGTACTGTATACATGTAGGTGCTAAAAGTGGTACATGTATAAGGTGTCTCAAAAAAAAGAAAAGAAGAATTAGGATTGAGCTGGATTAAGCTGAATGAAATAACCTTTAGGGGGTACTTCTACAGGGTACAAGACACGAAAAATAAACAAATAAATTTATAAATTTGGGGAAAAGTCCAGTTTCAAAGTATTTTTGTTTGTTCTTTTTTATATCATCTTTCTCTTGTAATTCATTATCACATTGATCAATTAAGCAAATGTGCTTGGGTAAAATTTACAATACACCTAGTACTCTGGCATTATTAGTTCTTGAATTATTATATAATTTTTATATATTCTGCTTGATTTTTGTTTTCTTTCACATGGTAGATAAAATTCATACTTCTTGGAAATTCATATGTTATAAAAAGAACTAAGAATGGGAGAAAAACACAAATGTTACCAATTTTTTAAAGGACACAGTAATATTGTACAGTCAAACCTGTCAATACATGTATTAAAGGGGGAGCCCACCCTGATAATACATTTGTTTTGATGTACACAGAGAAAAAAGTCTGACAATAAATAAGAAAGTTAAGGATTTTTCAAATACTTTAAATATGTGAGTCAAATTGGCAATGCGGTCTCTAAATATAATGTCAGTGACTCAACTTATGTCAATGTTCTTGAAATTTGTCCTCCTTCTTGATATTATGTATCAAAATTATGTTCCAAAGTTATTGTTATAACATATGTTTTGTGACTAGCCAATAGCCATTTATGTGCTTCTCATGATCCTCCCATTTCAGATATCTTATTTCATATATATGTTCACAATTTGAAGATTATACAATATTGTTTTTATCTTGACATGGGAAAAAATAAATGAAAAGTAATGAAACTCTTTTTTCTTTTTTTTCCGGACACTGTGTAGAAGTAGACTTTGCACTACATCAAGCAAGAACATGTACATTACGTGGGCAGTCAAAATTCATGCAGGTCTTTTTTTAACCCCTCTTTTGTGTCGTTTGGTTCGAGGAATTATCAGAGTAAGATTTGCTGCAATGCACAAACATTTCATCCTCTTCAATCATTCATTCAACAAAATACCTTAATTGTTGCATTCATGGAGTTGAAGATGAATATATTTGTCATATCAAAGGTCACATCTAAAAAGCGCTGTGCCCACATTTTGGGTCAAGGCTTTCAACATTGTACTGTATTTCGCTTCAACTATAGATAATGTAGCAATGTTCGCATCATACATGTAAACATCGCACACATGTACTGGTAGTTTTCAACTTTAAAGATAAATTTTAGTACCGGTAATGCGATTGCATTGTGAAAGAAAAGGTGTGGAAAGGATCAGAAACAGTTGATCATGTAGCATGTAAGTATTGGTGTGCACTGCAAGGTTCTGGAGTCATCAAAATCATAATAAATTTGACCGAGTCTTGGTAAAGTAACAAGCACTGTACACAGAAAGCTATACATGTATATGGGACAACACACATGGTGTCGGGGCTAGTACTACCTTGATTTCCTTGTCTTTCTATGCTCATTACTCAGCCAGTATACATTTTCTTCCAAAATTGTTTGGCACAGAACTGGAGTTTATCTTTAAGTTAACTTTACAGTGTAGCTAAAGCTCAAATGACCCACTATTAAAGGCACACTGCCATACTTATAGCTACTTGCTCCCTCTGTATAGAAAACTTCCCCAATCGGTGCCTGTTGGTCCCCCATGATCCTCTTTTTCTTATGTTAAATGAGAGCTGAGTTAATGAGATAGCCACCTGTCACAGTGACCTCGATGGCTCTCTGTGTGGTCTAATCCCTTCTGGCCCAGTAGTGGTGACGGTCTTTAAACACAACTTGAGTTCACATGGGACCCAAACAATAAATTTTCAAAGATTAAAACAATGACCCCTAACAAGAACTTGCATTCACTGTGAGCCATCGCAGTATTAATTAATCAAGAAGACGACGTTGAACATTTACAAAATTTAGGGCAAACCTAGCTAATTACTCTTCTCTTTTTTCTTCTCTTGTCAGCATTCAATGGAATACAGTGCACCCGTTTCCACTGAACTGCGTTGTTGTCACTGTGTGTGGGTCCATTGTATTAATACAAACATAATTTGACACCAATTCGCAGCTAACGAAGCAGTAACGACCAAGGGGTGAACTTCTCTTTAACAATATTCTATTGTAGTTAATCTCTAAAGTGAGAACACAGCCCTTCTAGGATGCAATGAATACTGTTTGACTTGTATCGTGTTGCACTGACTTTTGTCAAAAATACCAGCCTCACAATGACCTTGTTCAAACTCAAAGTTAAATCATTCTAAAATCATACTAAATACCTGTACTTTTCAACAATGTTCTATTTGTAGATAATCTCCAAAGTGGGAACACAACCCTTCCAGCATGCAATGAATACTGTTTGACAAGTTTGTATCATGTTGCACCGACTCTTGTCATGAATACCAGCCTCACAATGACCTTGTTCACACTCAAAGTTAAATCATTCCAAAATCGAACTCATTACCTGTACTTTTCAACAATGCTCTATTGTATTTAACATTCCCGAGGTGAGAACACAGCCCTTCCAGCATGCAATGAATACTGTTTGACTTGTGTCATGTTGCACTGACTTTTGTCATTAATACTAGCCTCACAATGACCTTGTTCACACTCAAAGTTAATCCATCCGAAGTCGTACTAATAATCTAACCTGGCTACACATATAATGACTACCCTTTAAATAGATCGAACAAATGACCACTCTATGCAGGTGGTCTATGTAAACGGGTTGTGCTGTAGGCCTGCATCTACATGTACATGTGTATGGAGAAAATACGTTGTAAAAAAACGTTAAATGTAGCGTTACTTAAAAGCAGAGTTAACGCCCTTCTGGCTCTCAACAGAGGACTTTTCAGTCATCCATTCTAAAAGTACATGTACACAGTAGGCTAGTTATACAGGTGTACAAGTATTTAGTGCAAATAAGATGTGTGGTCTATTTTGGTCTAAACAAGTCTGTGGTCTAGCTGGGATGTTTCAAGTACATTCTGTACATACGATTATGAATAACTTATTTTGTGTAGCATGCAATGTTTATACCCACTTATAATTTTTTCTCTCTTTCTCTCATACAGTGTCATCAATTTACCCCCTCCCTCCTCCTCCCCATGTGGGCTAAACGGTGCTCATTTCATAGGCAATGAGTACATTGGCTGCACCCTAATTCAATGCATTCACAAATGGAACAATACAAATGATTAGATCAATCATTTACAAAAAAATGGTTACACTGTATGAGGGAATTCCTCTTATTTTGTTGGAATACGTGTGTAATCTTGCACAAAAGAAGTCTAACTTTTCAAGTCGAAGAGCAAATATACACACCTCTGAGTAAACAAATCAAGTTCAAAGTTTAAGATATTTTTTTAAAGGCTATTCATTTAATATGATTTTATCTCTTTCAGACTGTTGCAGTTGATCATCATATTCAAGATACACAGGGACTAATATTAAAGATATAGACTGGTAGTGGTTAAATTGTGGTTCGAGGGTTTAGGGTACAAAGTATCCATTCAATATTGTTTAAATATTGCCTTCAGAGGTACAATGTACATGTACATGTATAGAGGGCAATACTTCAACCTAAATTCACAAAAAATCTGAAATATATGCCCAAATGTTCAATGTTGAAGTGCATTCACTATATCTATCCAGGCCAGATCGATATGATAATTTAACAAATATATCAATTAGTAGGCGGTTTCCCGGTGAAATTTGTATCATTACGTATTAGTCAAAACATATTCTTTCACATGATTGGTAATAACAAAGAGCTTCCATTTCATTTTTTTTAAAGGGGGGGGGGGGGGGTGGTCGTTTCCAAAACTGGTCTAGATACCTTTACAGTTGGGCACAAAATACCTCCCAAGGGAATTACCATCAGATTACAAATATATTTTGTTTTTTATGGGACAACAAATTCTAGTTTTACAGACATTCTTTGACTTGCTACCGACAGCTTAGTAAGGATTAGGCCAAAGGAACATGCCCTGTATCTTATCATAAATCTACAGTAAATAGAGACATCATCAAATGTTGAAGCCATGTTTCCAATGTACATAAATGCATTTGAACAGTACCTCTTCATACAATTTAAGGCATATCCTCATCAGCTTGAGTTTGCCAAATAACCCGCTATTTTTGGACTTTGGATATTATCATGAAGCTCGAAATTGTGTCATCACCAGACCGATATGCTCATCACAAACTAGCTCAGACAGGTGCAAATTAGCGGGATATTTTGGAAACAAGACCAAGATTTCTTGGGATATTTTCTCGACCAAATATCACACTGATTGCAACTGCGGGCTAATGAGGACGCAAATTAGCCGGATAATTTGCGATCAGGCTAGTTAAAATAGCGGGTGACTTGGCAAACTCGAGCTGATGGAAACAGGCCTAATACGTGTGTATGTACTTCATATGTACTTTGTTATCGATCGATTTGTTTGCCTATGCACACATCTGCGCTTGCAATTAATCGTGATAAGGAAATAATTACATGTTATGTAGTCATGTAGTGATGTACATCCCCCTCTAAATCAAAGTTGGGGAAATATTACAGGAACCGTACTGTCAAGTATTAGATTTCTTGAGGAAGCGGTTGACGATTAATGCCATTTTGGCATTTTTCTTCTTCGTTCTGGTTTTCTTTTGCTTTTGTTATATTTTCATAATTCTCATCCAAATTGTGAACATTTCTCAAATTCACTGATATGTAAACTGTATTTATTATTCATCTATTTTATCAGTTTGATCGTTTATATATATTTATTCATTTATGTAAGGGTGTATTCATTTAATAAGTTAATTATTTATGTTATTAGACCATTAACGTTTCTGTATTCATTTATTCAATTACTCATTTATTCATTTACCATTTTATTTAACTTACTTTACTTACTTACTTACTAATAGGTTATTTGTTTATTTGTGTATATATATTTTTAAATTCATATCTACATGAATCTATCATTAGACAGTATAGATACAGTAAACAACTACCTGTACATTATTCATACCCTTAGCAAATTTTTTAATCTCTTAAAGATGAAGTTGAGTTCTGGTCATGCGATTGCATTGTGAAAGAAACGGTGTGTAACCGACCAGAAAGGTTGATCATCTAGCATATAAGAATTTGTGTGTATTGCAAGGTTCTGGAATCATCAAAATGATAAGAAATTTGGCCAAGTCTTGGTAAAGTTACAAACACTTGCACAGAAAGATGTACTGTATATGGGACTACACGAACACGTGGCGTAAAAAGCCGGCCCCCCGATTTTTACGATGTTACATGCATATTTAGAATATGAAGGCATTTGAAGAGCCATGCTTTTCAGGGAACATGTCTTAACTGATGTTCTTCCACACTTGCATAATAAGAATGAGTAATGCTCACAAATTATTTTTCACCTCTTCCCAGAACTCAACCTTCTCTTTAAAACATGAGAACAAAATTGATTTTTCCCGATTTATGTTTGTTGAGAATGTGAAATAATATTGTAGCTTACATCAAAAAAGTATTCAACAAAGGCCCCGATTCAATCAGTCCACCTTTCATTCTTGGGTTTATAGTACAAAAAGCATCACATTTACATGGGGTGTCAATAAGTTGTTCATTCATTTGTCACATTTGCAGTCATATTAAAATCATCAGCACATCTGGTTGGCCTTTCCCCTTTAAAGTTTAAACTAACAAAAACACAAAAATATCAAGTGTACAAGGGGTATGAATAAGTATTGTTGTTAAGTCTATAAAGGCATTTATTTATTTCTCCATGCATTCATTCATTGCATTTGCATTTATATTAACATCCTCATCATGTCTGGTTGGCCTTTCCCCTTTAAACTAATGCATGCTGGTCTTTGATTATCCCCAATATGATTAGTTGGAGTCCATAATAGGCTTTTCATTACGAGCTTCAAGAGTTTCTAATGACTTTCAGTAGAATGACGTCCGCATGGAATGTAATTTACAGTCATTACTGCTCATACCGTGATACTAATTTGAATGAAAGGGACGGGGGGGGGGGGGGGGGGGGGGGGGGGGTTAGACTTTAAGGTTTACCAAGCCTGTGTACTGTACATAAAGGCACTTATTTGAGAAATCTTAAATCTAAAGATTTAAAAGATTTATGATAAGACTTTTGTTGTTAGGGGACGGACAAAAACCTATTGTATTGGACAAAAACCTATTGTATTGAAGTGTTTTCTACACCTATCATTTTTTATAATTTCCCAAATACAATTAAATGAGGGCATCGTTGTAGGTCAAGGACAAAAGTATGACTGTCATGGAGTTGGTTATGTGAAAAGACCCCAGTATACATGTACATGTGAATTTATCTGCGTTTTTATTTGAAACGATGCTCAAACATGCAAATTTGCTAAATGATGTTTCATACGTTTGTACGATACTTTGTCATACATTTTCACTGTACAATATTCTTAATTTCTGACTAGAAAAAATTAATCTCATAATATTGATATTGTACATGAATGCTGTTTTTGTGTATCTATACAATTCATTTTTTTGTGAGTCTAAAAGTGGGGGAGGATTACACCACTACTGAAGAAGCCATTGATGTACAGCTCTTAAACAGAGTTCATTCACTACACAATACACAGATACAAAGACCACTATTGTGTCTCCGCCCCCAAACAAACAAAGAATTACCACCTCCACAAAGCTCCTGTCCAAAACCAGAAGAGCGTTAACACTGTGTTAAGGTATTACACTTAATGCCCTTCTGGCTCCGAACAAAGCTCTACATGTACACACCCACAAGTGGACTTCATACAGAAGCAACGTTTTACAACGTTTTCACAGTGGACTTAGTATGAAGAAGCTACGTTTTATCTCGTTTTTACAGTGGACTTCATACAGAAGCAACGTTTTATCTCGTTTTTACAGTGGACTTCATACAAAAGCAACGTTTTATCTCGTTTTTACAGTGGACTTCATACAGAAGCAACGGTTTATCTCGTTTTTACAGTGGACTTCATAGAGAAGCAATGTTTTATCTCGTTTTTACAGTGGACTTCATAGAGAAGCAACGGTTTATCTCGTTTTTACAGTGGACTTCATACAGAAGCAACGTTTTATCTCGTTTTTACAGTGGACTTCATGCAGAAGCAACGGTTTATCTCATTTTTACAGTAGGACTTCATAGAGAAGCAACGGTTTATCTTGTTTTTACAGTGGACTTCATAGAGAAGCAACGGTTTATCTCGTTTTTACAGTGGACTTCATAGAGAAGCTACGTTTTACAACGTTTTTACAGTGGACTTCATACAGAAGCAACGTTTTATCTTGTTTTTACAGTGGGACATCATACAGATTACAAAAGCAACATTTTATCTCGCTTTTACAATAGACATGTACATACAGAAGCAATGTTTCTACAGTGGACTTCATACAAAAGCAACGTTTTTAATATCTTGTTTTTGCAGTTGACTTCATACCAAAGCAATGTTTTATCTCATTTCTACAGTGGAATTAATACAGAAGCAACGTTTTATCTTGTTTTTACAGTTGCCTTCATACAGAAGCAAAGTTTTATCTCATTTTTACAATGGACTTCATACAGAAGCAACATTTTATCTTGTTTTTACAATGGACTTCATGCAGAAGCAACATTTTATAACGTTTTTACAGTTGCCCTTAATTCTCCTTTGTGATTGACACCTTGTGTTTACACAGATAAGATATCTGGGTGTATCAAAATTGCAGAATAAAATACAAAGTCTATTTTGTATTCCTATCATGACCTGCCATTGTATTGACAATACCCTATTTGTTTTTGACAATATATCCTCTTGACTTGGAAACACACAGTTGTTATGAAGTGGGACACATGTGTTAAAATCCCCTATTGAGGGAATTAATTTACATAGTGGTAATTTGAAAAAGGAACTCTGAGGGAAAAAATGTACTAGGCCTTTACTGGTATCTTTAACTGAGAAAAAAAATCCCCATATTAGGCCAATTTACACAGCAAATAACAACATTTTGAAAAAAAACATTGTTTTGGGGGATTGCCATTCAAAAAATATTCAACAAAGGCCCTATTTCAACCAGTGCCCTTTTTTATTCTTGAGTTACAAAAAACAAAATAAAAACATAAAATTCACAAGGGGTATGAATTATTAAGTTGTTATTTTCTGGTCTCATCATTTTTGGCATACATTACAAATGATACAATGTGATCAATGAAATTACAGATAACCAGACAGGCCCTAATATAAATTGATGGTATTCTGTAATAAATTTACCAAATCTATGGAGTTACCACTCAAAGTCTTTCGACCCTAAAACAAAGGAGATTATGTACTAAATGCATGGCACTGTGAGCTTCTAGTATCCTAAGGGTTAAATACAATCCCTGCGTCCACACACAACATACGGTTTGGGAATAGTTATACTGTTTCGCAATAGTTATACGATGAAATTGTGTGTGTGGACGCTTACTAACTAAATTTCGTATAACGAAACGATGCCCAAACATGCGTTTTGTTATACGACCTATAACTAATCACGCCTAATCACGGAATGTGTTGTGTGTGGACGTAACTAGTATAACTTGACTTAGGTGCATAGGACGGTGTGTCCCCTTGCTCCCCTACGAGAAATCATGTTCCAGTCTGATCTGTCCTGGGCTCGTTGCTCTGCCTCTTGTGTGGATAATCCGACATCGCATTGAACCTGGTCCTTCCATCTCTTTGGAGGGCGTCCCCGAGGTCTGCGTCCATTAAAGTCATTTTGGAATGCTTGGTATGGTAGGCGGTGATGCGGCATGCGTAAAACATGGCCAAACCATTTCAAGCAACGTTTGGTTATTTCCTCGCATATGGTGCTTGGGATGTTCAGTCTCTGCCTGATCTCTTCGTTCCTGATCTTGTCCATTAGGTGAACTCCAAGGATGGTCCGGAGACACCTCATTTCAAATACTTCAAGCTTATTTCTATCAGATTTTCGGAGAGTCCAGGATTCTGCTCCATATGTGGCAATAGGGAGGATAAGTGCTCTGTAGATCCTGACTTTGAGACTCCTAGAAATATCTTGGTTGGACCAGATGGCACTTTTCAGTCTTCCGAATGCCCAAGCAGCCAGACGTCTCTTCACGTCCTCTTCTATGGATGGAACTGTGCTGCCGAGAAAGACAAATTTTTCCACTTTCTCAATGTTGGTGTTGTTAAATGAAATATCTTGATGATCCTCTGTCATGACTTTGCATTTTGTTGCATTGATTTTCATACCCCATCTTCTACAAGCCTTCTCCAGTTCATTTGTTGAGATTTGGAGGTTTTCAAATATGAGTTCCATCAGGGTGGTGTCATCTGCATATCTGATGTTGTTGATACGCATGTCACCCATCTGTATTCCACTTTCTAGTTGTTGGATGTCCTTCATCACATATTCCAGGAATAGGTTGAAGAGACTTGGAGAGAGGAGGCAGCCTTGTCTTACCCCAGTTATGACATCAAACCATTCAGTTATCTTTCCATTCACCATAACAGAGCATTTGGTTTGTTTGTACATGCTCTCTATGAGGTCAACTAAGGACTTGTCCACTCCAATGGAACGCAGACATTTCCAGAGAGCTTCTCGCCATATGGTATCAAATGCTGCTTTAAAGTCAACAAAGTTCAGGTGGATTGGTATCCTTCTTTCTCTGGCCTTTTCGATGATCTGTCTGACGACAAACACAGCATCTGTGGTGCCTCTAAGACTTCTGAATCCACATTGTTCCTCCGTCAGATGATTCTCGATGGTTCCTTGGATTCTCATGAGGACCATTCTACAGAAAACTTTCCCGGGTATGGAGAGTAGAGTTATATAGCTCTGTAGTTGGATGGATCCAGCTTGTCTCCTTTCTTAAACACTGGGGTGATAAGACCCTTGCTCCAGTCTTCCGGGGTTTCACCTTCCGACCATGCTGCATTTATTATTTTGAGCAGGAGTTGTCTCATTGGTTGTCCACCAGCCTTTAGAGTTTCAGCAGCTATTTTGTCCCACCCGCAGGCCTTGTTGTTCTTCAATAGTTTTATTGCCGTCTCTACTTCTTCAATTGTGAAAGGTTCACTTGTATTATCTGTAGGTTGTGGGTCAGGTATGGTCAGAAGAGCATTTTCGTCCCTTGGAAATTGCGTGTTGTACTTCCCAGCATTTCAACACATCTGCGGGAGCAGTTTTTAAGATGCCGTCCTTGTTCTTAACAGCAAGTTGCATTTTGTCTCTCTCACCAGATAGTTTCTTCACCTTCTTGAAGAGCTCGTGGCTGTTGTTCTTTGCGTGAGCTAATTCCATCTCTTCCACCTCCTTGTCAAGAATTTTCTTCTTCCACTTCTTCACTTCATACTTGACCGCTTTATTAAGTTTTGTGTAGCTTTTCTTGTTGCTGGCCGAGGGATTGTTCATCATGAGGATTCTGGCTTTCCTCCTTTGTTCACAAGCCTTACAGACCTCCTCTGGGAGACCTTTAACTTGTCTCGACCTTTTGAAGCGTACAATTTCCTCTGAGATATTATTGGTTGTATCTCTGAATTTCTTCCACAGCTCATCCACATCTGTATCCGGGAGCTGAAGTAGTGGTTCAAAGGCACCTCCAATCCTGGCTTTGAATGCTTTTACAATGTTAGAGTCATTAAATCTGCCCACATCATAGCCTTTTGGGAGGCTCTTCATTCACTTGGTCTTTGTAGGTGAGAACTTCACATTAGCCAGTACTAGATTGTGGTCTGACCCAATGTCAGACTAAAATGGTATAACTGGGCGGGGCTTAACGTGACCTTGAGTGAAAGGAGACCTGACCTCTCATTTCCCCTTCCATTTCATGATCGCAGTAGCAAACTGCGCACCTACAGGTGTATATGACATTTCGCTGTAGAGTTTCAGGATTACTTTCTTCTGCGTGTGGACATCCAGGAATTTATAAGATGATTATTTATACGACGTTTCTTGTGTGTGGACACCCTGAAATTTATACGATGATTCTTTATACGACGTTTCGTTATAGAGTTTCGGAATAAATTACTTTGTGTGTGGACACGCTGTGAATCCACTTCCAATTGATGGGCCTGGACTCCGACCGACCATGATCAAACCATAATCAGCTCATAACCAGTTTGGATTTCCTGGCTTGATTTCCTCTTCATTTTCAGCCCACCCTTCATCCCATCCTTTCTCACCCTGCTTCCCATCTCCGCAGACAGATTATATATCCTGATCTAAAATGACAGAGAGCGCATCATCGTAGACAGACGATTGTAATGAAGATATAGTGTTAGTGTTGGGCTTCTGGCCATGTAAAAAAAGTACACCCAGTTGTTCTTCGTCCAGACAGGTTATGTATCCAGACAGGTTATGTATCCAGACAGTTGATTTATTCTAAAACAGCAATTTGAAGAAGTTTACTAGCAATATTTCATGAATCTTAAAATAAATATTCAAGTATGTTCAATCTGAAAGCAAAAGAGATGTCCGCTGTACTGGCAGCTGTGTAAAAGTCAGGGTAATAATAGGCCCATTTACACGTCCCAAGCACTATTTTGAAAAATTGGTATCTTTCAAAAGTTTGCATTTACACTACAAAAACTCAGTGAAACTTCAGCAGGCATTTTTTTTAAAACACTCCAGAGGTGGATTTTTTGTCGCGTTTGCCAGTAATTGCTATGCAACTACATTGTACGGTGCTGGTGAATTACTGAAATGTGATTAAAATCAACAATTTTGAGGTTGCACTGTTTTATGCAGCTAATAATGAATCACCAGGTGTGGCAATGTGCCAGACATACGCACTAGACTGTATAATATCATCTCCACTATCATTATTATCATTCTCATTAATATGTAATCCTTCCAAGGTGCATTGAAGCTATTGCTGGTGGTAGTGGTAATTAGTGCTGTAGTCAAACGTTTAACCGTCCGGTATCCGACCGCCCATGGCGGATACCGTTTCCAATTGGACGGTTTCGTTTTCCCGATTTTTTTTTTTTTTTTTTTTTTTTTTTTTTAAGTTTCGATTTATGCCCCTCCACCTGGCACTATGCCTGGCAATGTCTCCCAGCTCAGTAATCTGTGTGTTGACTCACCACTCCAAAACTAGAACAACACTCCAATTTGTCTGTCATCTTGGTTTGAAAGTAATCTTTGTAATAGATCTCAATATGTAGTTTATAATAATAATTCATCCAACTTTTACACATGGCGTACCACAAGGTTCTATCCTAGGTCCTCTACTGTTTTTAATCTACATTAATGATCTTACACATTCTTCTAAAAAAGACATGGTTACTATTATATGTGACAAGTTCACAAGCACAAATTGGCGCCTTCAAATGCACCTCGCAGTTAAATAAAAGTCCTTCCCGATCGGCAAAAAAAAAAAAAAAAAAAAAAAAAAAAAACGATTTTTTTTTTTTTTTTTTTTTTTTTTTTTTTTTTTTAAATCGTTTAACCGAAAACCGTCCGGTTTTGACTGGCGGTTAAACGGAATTGGAGATATCCGTGATGTTACAGCACTAGTGGTAATAGCATCAGCATTTAAATTGTAATGTACATTTCTGTGCATGGTATGTACATGTGCATGTGTACATTACTGAAGATTGTAAATCGAGAAGATTTGTGAATATCACCTTCAAAATTGAAAACTGAAGAGCTTTTTACTTTATATTGGGTCAGGGTCGCTATCTATGATCATTTCCGGGCTTGAAACTGTCGCCAATATGTACATGTACATGTAAATAAAGCTGTATTTATGCTGCAAGAAAAAAACTTTTTTTCTTCTTCTCAAATTCTGGAGTTTTGCCAGAAGTTGCTAGCCATACAACAAGATGAAAACCCCACATCGAAAGACGCTGGAGTGTAGTGTTTTAAAATGCCGGCCTTAACTCCACCACTTTATGTGGTGTGAATGCTCCTGCTCAAAACACCTGTTCGGTCATGCATACCGGTATAAAGCAGCGACAAATGGCACATGCACAAAACTCCTCCCCCCCCCCCCCCCCCCCCAAAAAAAAAAAAAAAAAAAAAAAATGAGGAAATAATTTATAAAAGGGAACAGACTATTATTTAAGGGTTATTTTATTATTGTAAATGGCAGTTATAAAACAAAAGCGTTTTTCAAATTGTTTTTTCTTCAATTAATATAAATGGGCCTTATGTTAATTTCTAAACATGCAAAGGTTTGTTCTCTTGCGACTTCTACGAACCATCTTTTTCCCCCTGGGGCAACAACAGCATCAGATAGTGAATCAAAACCATACTCGCTTGGGTGAGCAAAGAATTCAATATTGATTTGTACATTATTGTATTCAAACCCATTGTAACAGTCTGCGAGCCTCAGCATACCCTCTTTTAAACCTATTTGAAAATACATGTCGTAAATCAAGTAGCCTTCAACGTCTTATTAAATCAATGGGTGGCCCATTGTTCTATTTCTTTGGGTGAAGTGGAACGCAGACGATATTCAGGCCTACGTTCTAGACAACGTTCTAGACAGTGACATTGTAATGGAATGCTTAGACTACATGAAAGAGATGTATTCAGAATTGTATGAAGAACCGTTGCATTATATTAGGGAGTGAAAGGAGCATACATACGAGAACATTTGTTCATGTACATGTAAATGTATTAAGAAAAGCTGTATAGCTCATCGTAAAAGGAGTGTACAGACTCGAAAACAATAAAGAGTAAGACACACTTGTGATTTTTGAGGTGGTTCAGATTTTCATTTCATGCCATATGAATCGCAATTGACACAGCGCTGAATTTGTGCAATTCACAGAATGTTTCTTTAGGTAAAAATTGCCATCCTTAACAATTTGCAAGAAATTCATGTGGCATAACTGTGCAAGAATTTAACCTTTACAGTCACACACACCTAGGTTTCCATGGCTTTTCACAGCTTTTGATACAAATATTGGAATACGCCTACATGTACTCAAAGTACTGGCCACAATTTTGAATAGCACAGCAGGAATGGCATGCTTGAATCATTACACAATTATTATTGTCAAATATGCAAACATTCAAGGCCTAGTTCACTCATATCATTTGTTATTATTGACTAATAAGGCAAATATAAAATGTTTGAACTTGATGAGCAACTCCTTTTCTGGCTGAATATCACAATAGCTTTGATCATACAAGTATACTGTAAGAGTCTGTAACTTGTTTATTAATGAATGAACTACAAAATATACTATGAATCCAGTCTTCATCTACATTGCTTGTTGATATGTCGGGCAAGCATGTGCAGGTAAGCTTTCAGGTTGTCGAGAACAACCTGTGTTTAAAAAGTATGCATCAAATTTGAATATGTTAGAAACAGCAGTCCTTATCATGCTAGACACAAGAGATGACAGTCATGAAACCATGTACATGTAGGATATACAATGTACGTGGCTAGTTTATAACTGTAAAAGCACCGCGCAACCATTGCTTGAACATCTACATGTAAGTGTGAACACCCCTTTGCCGTGGATAATTCCATTTCACACTTGAATGAGCTGAAGCTCTTTTGCTTGCTGGAAAAGGTCAAGGTATTCGTAAAGTGCATCTTCGTATTATAATGATGCCTTGCTTATTCAGTTCTGAATTATTAACAGGGATTCATGCAGATATTATTAACAGGAGAAACTATCAGCGTGTTTCTATCTATAGTAGAATTGGAAAGTAACGGTATTGTTAAGTAACTGACATGGAAAGTACTACTACTCCTACTATTACTCCCCCTACTTCTACTTCTACTTCTACTACTACTACTACTACTACTATTCCTACACCTGTACTACTACCACTTCTACTACTACTACCACTACTACTACTACTACTACTACTACTACTACTACTACCACCCACCCCCCCCCCCCCACTACTACCTTATGAAATGAACATGCCAGGGTATAAAATTGATGATAAGCTTCCAGCTTCTCTCAAAATGATCTTCTCAAAGAAGTTTAAAGGCTTGGTGTCTTTAAATTCACAGTGGAATATTAGACACAGGATTGTGATCACCTTCTAAAACCAATTGAGGACAATGATCACTTTCTGGTGTGGACTCATATCCTCAATTCACTTTGAGCTGGAGTGTCTTCAATTCCACATGTAATGGATAAGAGGCCTTATAAAATAAACCAGGGTATTGAATTAATAACCAGCTTCCAGCATCTACATCTACGTGTATCTTTCATTGTAGATTTAGTTAGGTTCACACAAAAATTTAAATTCATAATTATAAACTTCAAAGTTATCTTCAATATCTTGTGTGTACGCGCTCATGGTTATGAATGTTAAAGTTGAAGTGAAGTAACAAATTATCACAATTGATATTAAAGGGATAGTTGAGTTTTTTTTTGCAGAGGGCGCTACACAAAACAATTTTTTGTGAGATAAAGAAAAATTGAGTGTCAAATTAGAAAGAATACAATTTAAATGACAAAAATCATCTTTGTTTGATCGAAATCGGTTCAGAGACGGCTGAAATATCCATAAATATAAACCATTTATAATATTTGTGGTGCCCCACAAATATTCAGTAATTTTGAACTACCTGGTAGCCATTGAAAAACGAGATAGCGCCTTAAACATTTTATTCCAACCAATGCCAATATTGGCTTTTGTTGGCTTTTTTGTGTTGATTGTAATATATATGCACAATCAGCCTGCCCATGTATTGTTATTATTAATTAATTAATTAATTAACGGTCACCATATTTTTTGGATAGTGAAGCTGAATTGTCATGACCGTATTTAATCTAAATTTCACATGTGTTGGGGTTATAGCAATTTGGGGTTCTAAAAGGGCACTAGAAATGTCATAAATAATTAAGAGCAATAACCTTGCACTTTGAAGGCATTTGCAGTCTTAAAAAGTAATGAACTATACAGTATCCCTTTAGTTTAAAGGGAGGGGTACAAATGTATCTTTGATTTCACAGAGCACTGGACAAGGAGCCTTATGAGAGATAACCCGGCCAAGGTATAAAATCGATCACTCCTACATCTCTCAAATGATTATTTTTCAGGTGTGAGCAGGCAGGTTTCCCCAAAGCACTTTCAGGCTGGGGTATCTTGCAGGGCACTGGACAATAAATGAGATAGCCAGGGTATGAGATTGATAATAAATTAATAAGCTTCCTGCATGCTTCTCTCAAAATGATAATTTTTCAGGTGTGAGCAGGTATATCCCCAAAGCACTTTCAGGCTGGGGTATCTTGCAGGGCACTGGACAATAAATGAGATAGTCAGGGTATGAGATTGATAATAAGCTTCCTGCATGCTTCTTTCAAAATGATAATTTTTCAGGTGTGAGCAGGTATTCTTGAAGCACTTTCAGGCTGTGGTGTCTTCGATTTCACAGGGCACTGGACAAGGAGCCTTATGAGATAACCAGGCCACGGTATGAAATTGATGACAATCTTCCTGCATCTCTCAAATGATCATTTTTCAGGTGTGAGCAGGTAGCCTGAAAACACTTTCAGGCTGTGGTATCTTCGATTTCACAGGGCCAGTGGACAAGGAGCCTTACGTCATGAGATAGCCAGGCCGAGATATGAAATTGATGATAAGCTTCCTGCATGGATCCCTCGAAATGATCATTTTTCAGGTGTGAGCAGGTATCGTCTAAAAGCACTTTCAGGCTGTGGTGTCTTCGATTTCACAGGGCACTGAACAAGGGCCTTATGAAATAACCAGGCCACGGTATGAAATTGATGATACATGTATTCTTCCAGCATCTCTCAAAAGGATCATTTTTCAGATGTGAGCAGGCCTACAGCGTCTCCTCAAAAAGCACTTTCAGGCTGTGGTGTCTTCGATTTCACAGGGCACTGGACAAGGAGCCTTATGAGATAGCCCGGGTACAGTGTATTAAGATCAGCTTCCAGTGTCTATGATGATAACATTGAAATCAGATAACGCAGTAACGTGATAGGATCCCTGGCACTGAGGTGAGAGCTCTCTGGCTGACCATGTTCACACTACCAAGGGTGCGTTCAAGAGACACTTTTTCACCCTAGAAACACGGTTTTCAAAGACGTTTAGTTTATTAAACACGATTGCATTCAATTGATTTCAAGCAAATTTTTTGTCGGTCGTAAAAATAAACATGTTTCAAAACAAGTTACCAAACTACACCAAACTACGAACGACAAAAAAAATAGACATGTTTCAAAACGCAAACATGAATTGCTGAAAAAAATGCGTGCTAAAAATCAGTCGATAGCAGCGGAGATCCGAATCATGATTCTATGACGTCGTTAAAGTGGCCTGTTTCAGGTTAGGGCAAAAACTGTGTGCCTGTTTTGTATTCAATTAGCGTATATTATTAACACCGTGCATATGCTCTGCTCCGAAGTTGACCTACATGTATACTTCCTGGGTCAAACTGCGCAGTGTGATGCACAGTGGCCGGGCTTCAAATGAGCAAGAATCAGCGTTGATGGAAAATCTATAAAACGACCTCCTGCACTATTAAACCGTGTTTTGAAACGGCGTTTCGATTTGTGATTCTAGCTTCAAAAAATCGCTCAAACGCACCCTAAGATTCATCGTATAGCTACATGTACATGTACATACAAAAAATCATCATAAGCTAGATTCACACTGCAACAAAAAATCATTGATTTCTCTCACATTACAGCAAACTCGATAACATTGAAAAATCCACCTCTAGAGGGCACTGACGAGTGGCGCTTGTGCACTATTCACCAAAAAATTGGTACGAGCAAATTTCAACAGTATTTTATAGGTTTTTCCAGAAGTGTAAATTAATGGTGGTAAAAAAAAGTCACTGATTTTTCAAAATGGTGTTTAGGATGTGTACATGTACATGGGCCTAATGACAGGTTTAAATTCATTCTCAACTAAACTTATTGCACAGAACAACAATTAAAGTGTAGTTGCTCAAAACAACTACATGTATCTTGACATTTTTCATAGCAGGAGAGAGATTCAAGACTAGATGTTTTTTCTTCTGAGATACAAGAGCTTTTGCCAGATTCCACAGTGAAATCTCCCTGCTTCCCCTTACTATACACAACACCCACACAAAGTATGTCCATTTTCTTTTCTTCTTTTTTTTACCCCTATTTAAAGCCCCTCGGTCTCAGGTGTCTATAAATGTTAATTACATTTGCTGGCGTCTTGTCTCCTATCTGTGTACACAATACTACAAGTGTATTAGGTAATAGAGAGTGGATACACGGTACTACCCTAGCGATATGACACGCCCTTTTTCTTTCTAATTTATGTTTCCATATGTTGCAATAAGCTATATTTCTCGTATTTATACCGATTTATTTTACAAATTCAATATATCATGTTATGCTATGTTTATATATTACATTATGTGTTATTAATTTTGTTTGTAAACTTTTGTAATTCGGCTAAACGGCGCGATGAAAGTTTTATTTGAAATAAACCATTTTGAATGAATGAAAAAAAGGATACATGAACATGTAGCATTGTTTCCAGTGACCTAGTTTAAAAGTTTTTTTTTTTTTATTTCCCTCATATAAATTATAAATCAATTCAGTCACTGTTCTTGTCTGACTAACAGCCTTTTCACACACAGCTAAAATTCATCGTATCTAGAGATGATTAGAATCATCGTAAAGTTTTAAACATGTTTATAGACAAAATTTCCCAGTGTGAACATCGTTTATACGATGTTGGGATAGATACGAAGTCGCGATCCATACGCCCCTAAAAGCAGGCTGCAGATACGAAGTTCGTATCTAGTGAGCTTGACATTTTGTGTGTGAAAGGTTATTCCTGTTTAAACGTGTTTCAGACGTGTTTAAACTGGAAGGAGCGTGCGCTTTGATTGATGTGACATGACCTTCAATGCGCAATGGCACTACTGCGCATTTTACGAGCAGTAGTTAATCACGAAACGATTAACGATCGCACCGAAATTTCTGTGTGTGAAAGGCTCGTGATTAGTTTAAACACGTTCGAAACACGTTTATACTAGTCATGTTTATAGAATTTTAGCTGTGTGTGAAAAGGCTGCAAGTAGTTGCCCACCGTTGACCCTGACACAATTATTAAAATCATAGGAAAAGAAAACTGCTCTAATTTCGTGCTGACCTTTCATTACTTCCTACTTCCTAACATTGTTTTCTTGTGTTTGTTTTTTTGTTGTTGCTGGTATTATAAACTTGATGTACATTTCCTTGTACATGTACATTATGTAAAATCTACATGATACATGTATGTAAATGTTCCATGACCCTGACACAATTATTAACATCATAGGAAAAGAAAACTGCTCTACATGTAATTTCTACTTTCTAGCTGACCTTTCTTTACTTCCTAACATTGTTTTCTTGTGTTTTTTTGCTGGTATTTATTATCTCAGTTTTCAGATTTTTCTGATTTCATACAAATGAACTTATTAACAGGGTTGGATCGTCCTTTAATATGTCTACTTGAAAGAAGTAGTTATAAATGTAAAATCTATATTACATGTTTCATGACCCTGACACAATTATTAATTTCATAGGAAAAGAAAACTGCTCTAATTTCTTGATGTCCTTCAATTCTTTAGTTCCTTACATTGTTTTCTTGTTTGTTTGTTGCTGGTATTATAAACTACATGTACAGATGTAATAATATATATATCTGTAAAGCGCTTTGAGAGGGCCTTCGGTCCTGAAAAGCGCTATATAAGAGCTAGCTATTATTATTATTATTATTACATGTACTGTATGTCAAATCTACATGATACAGGATACATCCATGACCATGACACAATTATTAAAATCATAGGAAAAGAAAACTGCTCTTATTGCTTCAATGCTTGTTGACCTTTCATTAATTCCTTTCATTTCGTCCTATCATACCCGTAACAAAAATCCTATCTATATCAAGTAACAGATTGGCTTTAAAGCTTATCAATATTGCGTGCAAATTATATTGTTTCATCTCCTATTTCATTACAGGTGACATAATGTACACGTACATCTAGTTTATAATACGAGCAAAAAAAATGTAAAAAAATGAAAGAAAGTAATGAAAGGTCAGCAAGAAATAAGAGGGCAATTCCACGGTAACGGAAGGACACTCAGACAAGATTTTTGAACTTCAGGTTCATACTAAAAGAACTGTTTTATTAGTATGTATTAAACTATGGGGAACAAAATGTGTTTCAGTCAAATGGAAAGCTTCATCAACTTCACAAAGTTTGGATAAACACTAATTAACTGGAAAAACCATGTCCATTTTTATGTCCTTCCGTTACCGAGATAATTAGTATGCACATTCTTAAACTACTTAACTATAATGACAATTTTTTTGGGGAGAATTAAAGGCACTTATATAAGTATTATATCTGTACTGTTTCACATCTTATACTAATAAAACAGTTCTTTTAGTATGAACCTGAAGTTCAAAAATCTTGTCTGAGTTTCCTTCCGTTACCGTGGAATTGCCCAAGAGCAGTTTTCTTTTGAGTACTCTTGAGTACTCAATAATGCTGAATAGGCCCAAGGTACACATCGTGTAGAATTAGAAACATGTGCTCATGGTCATAAAAGCCCTCTAACCCTTTCAGAAAACAGGATTTATTTTTAAAGCTAAATTAATCACCTATCTTTCCTCAAATTGGCAACAAAAACATTCATTGTTTATTACCACTGTACACTCTTAAAAATGTCTAGTCAGATTTGACTAGAAACTAGTCAATCTGACTAGAATAAAGGATCCCAGGGGCACTTACTAGTTTCTAGTCCTTTTGAACCGAAAAAACTAGTCACGAACGATAATGGATTAGATAACTAGTCAAACTTGTTTGAAAATGGATAGATTTCTAGTCATAATGACTAAAATCTAGTCAAAAAATGTGACTAGAAAATCTGATCAAAATCTGACTGTACATTATTTGAGTGTACATTATGAAAATAAAATGTAATGGCACTGAAGAAAAAAAATACATCATCAAGTTAAACAAGTACTGTACATGTATGTACCTGTAGTCAAAAAGTTGATAAATAGCCAACTAATTTTGTCCAATTTCATGTTTTACAAAAAAATCAAAAAAAGAAAGATTTGTAGCAATGTAAAAAGTAACTTTTAAAATCTTTTTAAAGGTAGGCGTTACTACTGCAGCTAGAAGGGATTAGACCACACAGCAAGCCATCGAGGTCACTGTGACAGGTGGCTATCTCATTAACTCAGCTCTCATTTAACATAAGAAAAAGAGGATCATGGGGGACCAACAGGCACCGATTTGGGAAGTTTTCTATATAGAGGGAGCAAGTAGCTACAAGTAGAACAGTGTGCCTTTAAAGGGATCCGGTAACTTTGTCTCAGATTCTGAAACAAAATCCTTGATTTAGCTCATGCTGCAATCATAATTATAAACCTTTAGGTCAGTCAGGAACCCCATGACTTTTGCAAGCCGATCGCCTGTCTGATTATCAAGATATTTATGATTGGAATTACAAATTCTGAAAACTGTTTGCCAAACGATTTTCATATTAAACACTACAGTCTATTGGGGAAAACGAGTATGGTAAAACCTGTCACTCAAAGATTTTTACTCTTTTAAGGCACTTCTTGATCATTTTAAAGCGCAATTATTTTAGGGCTTCAATATTATGTCAGAGACATTGATAACACGTAAGGCCGTGAGTCTATAGTAAATCACATTCCCTTGAATCCCTTCCATTTATCCAAAAAGATTCTGTTAATAGTGATTGATTGCAGTTTAGACATAAAACTGTATATTCCAGTTGCACAAACACACACCATAGCAAACAGTACACTAGAATCAGGTTGTTGTTTGTACAATAGATGACTGGGAACCTTAAATAGAGCAAGAATGCTTGAATGAGCTGGGTATTATTTTCGAAGAAGAAAAGGGCCTGCTCTGAAGTACTGTAGAACAATGGTGGGCTGTCATGGCTTCATTGAGAGAGTGTGGGTTCCGAATCGTCATGAATAATGCAAGAAAGTGAGCTCCATTCATTCAGCCTGATATCAGGTACAGGTAGCTTGCAGGCGCAAATCCTTGACAGTTATTAGAAACTTTTATACTGGTACATACAGTATGTAGTGAAACCTGATTATTAAAGACCACTCAAGGGAGACAAGAAAAGTGGTCTTTATATGCATTTATAGGCAGGTGGTCTTTATGCCTCAATCACACCCTCGAGTATTTGGCTTGCGTATTGCTGTCTATTTATGACAAGCCGTTTTTAAAATTTATTCCTACATGTACATGAACATGTATTTCTTGATATCAATAAATGAATTCTTTATATCAAGAAATGATTTTCTGTTGTAAGGCAATGGTAATTCTTGATATCAAGAATTTGAATTCTTGATAAAAATTATGAAGAATGTGATTTCTTGATATCAAGAAATAGAAATAAATGTTAAAACGGCTTGTCATAAACATGCAGCAATACGCAAGCCAAATACGCAAAGTTGTGACTGAAGCATTATGTACAGGTGCCCATAGTACATCAATGAGTAACCAATTCAAGGGAAACCAAAAATGTGGTCTTTGTAGACAGGTGGTCACTAAAGCAGGTTTGACTGTACTACTTTGAAGGCAGCTTGAGCATCCCTGGGTCTGGGATGAATACAGTGTACGTGCGCAATATATGAAGACGTTTTATCTACATGTACTGAACATGTAGATGTACAGGTGTATGTATCATAATCAGTGTTATTATTGAAAATTGAAATTGGTCTCTCAATTATGATCTTTAGATTATATTTTTTCCTTCAATAATGAACTATCAAAAAAGATGAATTCTGTAGATGTGTATTGTGTAACCATGATTTGTACGTTCCTAATTGAGAGACCATTGCCAGTAGAGTTAGTGAAATGGTGAGAGCAAACAGTGGCATGAAAGGCCTGCCATGGTTAAGTCCAACTTAAAGTCGAGCTTAGTCTTTGTGCGAGTCTGACAGACATGAGTGCTCCCATAAGAACCCTGTAAGATTATCAAAATCACTTGAGGTACTTGCACTGTACACTGTACTACTATTCTATACTACCGGTATACAATCATGTACAGTATGACACAATAGAATGTACTGTACAGGGGAAACTTGAAGATGTGATTATTTTGGAACCATGCTTAGTTCAACCTTCACTGTAACAATAGCTGGTTACTCATCAGTGCAGCTCTATTCTCTATTGTTAAAAGCCTATTCATTCCCAGTCTGCAAGTTCAGACTCTAATTTGCTACTTAAAGAGAAGAAACATGACACTTAAGTTGAAGAAACATGGCTGTAATAATAAGCCCAACACTATACCCTTGAGGCCTGTCTTCATCAGCTCAAATAGCCCGCTATTTCTGATTTGTGAAATTAGCGTGATCACGAAATAGCGGACAGTTTGGCAGGTGAAGACGCAAATAGTGGGCTACTTGCTCGGTAAATCTTCCCAAGAGATCTTGGGCTAGTTTGCAAAATAGCCTGCTATTTATCCGGTCCGTCTTTAACGGCCCGAAAACTCACATTATTCGCTGGTGATGACAGGCCTTTGGTGGATAGTTACATGTACACGTACATGTACATGTAGTTGTAACAAGACTAGAGTTGAAGTGGGCGGACCATGTACTTGTATTGAACTTTACTAGAATGGATGTAAGAGACAGAGGGGGATCAAAAGATTAAGTGAAGTTGTACATGTAGTTTTCTTGTTGTGTAGTGAACCTTTTTTGTATCATCATCCTTTGACTTCTTGTTCAATCAGGTCCATAAAGCCTACAGGTTCTAATCTAGCCCTTTAAATAAAGATGTAAATCTCATATTAAGAGGAGTCACTTGACTCTTGATTATTACTTTATATTATTACTTAATATATCAACATCATTATTGTTTTGTTTTATTATTATTATTATCTCTATTACCGGTATTAATAAATTACTTGTATCAATGATATTAGTAGTATAAGTAGTAGTAGTAGTATAGAAGTAGTAGTAAAGTAGTAGTACTGTAGTATTTGTTTATGATTTAAAATTATTATCATTTTCACTATTATCATTATAAGCATTATTATTATTATCATTATCATTGTTATAAACATCATAGTTTGAGAACAAACAAATGTAAGTCCAAGTCGCTAGTAACAGGCATTTTCAAGTTTGCTTTCTCAGCAGTTTGGGATTCGAATAACAATCATATTAACACTTTGTGATACATGTAGGTACATGTAGTTAATAACCAAAGGCAAAGACCAAAGTATAACGAGCATTAGACTTTGGCATGAGAAACCATCTTTGGATCTCTTCAGGAACATGTATTGTACAGTGTATTGTACACTTTAGGTATTGCCAATTAAACGAAATTAAAGGAAGTCCACCCAGATATTCTGTTGCTTTTAACCCTTCCTGGATTTATTTTTAGGCCTAAATTGACCACAAATTGTCAATCAAATTGGCACCAGTAATATATTTCTGTTATATACTGTAACTACAAATGTAGATTGTTTTAATGAGTTGCAATTTCTCTGAGAACAATACATGTACATATACATGAATATGTGGGCGGGATGTAATCGAAAAGTTGCCAATTTTGATCAAAAAAACAATGATTTTTTAACTCTCAACGTGTTGCAAATTTAAAGCTTTTATAGCACCTTTTCCTTTGATATTCAAGACATCAAACAAAAAAATGAAAGCATTATGTGCAGAAATGTTTGCCCATTTTTTCTCATGCATCTGGCATAACTTTGAAGGCTCTGAATCAATATTGATAGAGCTAAACCGCAAAAAGTGAAATTACAATACTGTACATTAATTACATGCACCGGTACATGTACATGTACATGTAGGGTCTACAGAACATCATAGAAAGATCAGGGACTGGTACCAAGGTGGTTTTTGTGTATTTCTCGATGGTAAAACAATATAAATTATTATGAATACATTGTACATGTACATTCTATGTCGACTTCTACTGCAGAGTGTACGGTATTGCGACGATTAATTATTTGAAAGTATTGAATTTAATGCAATGCAATTATTTTTCTTGGGGAAGCTGTACATGTAAGTCTGGTCTTCAAACCTGTCCCCATTCATAATACCATAAGATCGTCACTATATGTACTAATGTAGTAATGTTACATGTATGGTTTACATCTTTTACATTTAATCAACTACAGTGTATATCTTTCCTTCCCTGATACTGTATGTTATCATCTGTCTTTTATCACAACTTTTCAAAACTCGAATCAAAGCTCTTTCTCTGCTAATAATAACCTTTAGGATTCAGTTTCAGTTTCCCATGTACATTGTATCGTGAGTGTGTTTCACATTCACAATGGCATGATGTTCTTTAGATTCTGTATAATTAATCATGACCATAATTATGACACTCATTTCCTTATATAGTTTACAAAATTACAGTAGTGTGTGTTGTATCTACATGTTCATTGTATACAGTACGCTGCACAGTGTGTAAAGTTTTGATTGTTGAAAATGTTTGTGTGTTGGGGGGGGGGGGGACATGTAGTTTTAACTACACTTTAGACACAAACTCTAATTTGACAATATCTAAGTTTACCAAAATTCCTAAAGTTTTGATTGTTGAAAATGTTTGTGTGTTGGGGGGGGGGACATGTAGTTTTAACTACACTTTAGACACAAACTCTAATTTGACAATATCTAAGTTTACCAAAATTCCTAAAGCCTTTTTCAGAGCCTACATGTACAGAAGCTCAGCTCTGTCTCTGTCTCTAGCTACACATGTCAAATAGAAGTTGCTAAAGTAAACTAAAGATCCTATGCAGATTGCAGTATAGATGCTGTCAGCCTAGTCTCAGAGTGCAGACACTGTAACCTAGAGCAACCGAAATTGCAAAGGGGTGTGCCAGTGCCCTAGTTTTGGGTATAAACAGGGAATAATTTGCCTCAATTTTTTTGATTAGCAATTTCAGCTGATGGATAAATATTTCAAATGAAATTCTGTACATTTCTATGGAAGAAAACTGCTACACAAAAGATATTTTGTATAGCAGTCCTGCAAAAATGCATAGCAAATTGCGATGCGATACCAGGAAAATTATTCCCTGATAAATATTACAATCTGTCATTGTGCATGGTAAAATGATTAAGTATGTATTTGTATGCTTTTTTATGACATGTACATCAAATAATTGAGATCTTGCACTTGTAGTACTGTGCAGCGGCTCGCAGTGAAATCTGTGAGAACGTGCATATTATAATGTCTTCTTTTTTAGTTTTAAAATACTCCAAACAGGCAAAAAAGATAAGGAAATTTCCTTTTGCAACAGCCACCTAAAATGTAGAGCATGCATGTGAGAGCTAAACCTGCACAGTGCTCACATGCTAACCGTTAGGGTAAGTGATAGGGTTATAATGAATAATACAGAAGATTTGTTCATTGCTATAACCCTATCACTAACCAAAGGGGATGCTGTAAATTTTATGTGGCTGTCGCAAAAGGAAATCTTTCCGAAAATTGACACGAAACAGGTATGGTAAGACTCAAAGAGAAACATATTATGACTTTTAAATCATGACTATTAATTGAACAAATGATGAATATTTAGTTGATTTTTGGAATGTATTTGTAGGCTTTCTCCACGCCGGAGTTATGGGTTGAAGTCTTGATATGATTCTAAATAGGGCACCCCCCCCCCCCCCCCCCCCCCCATTTTTTTACCCCTTTTTCCTCTCTCTGTCTCTCTCTCATTCTCTGTCATGTTTCTCATTTACCTACTTTTTGTTACATCTTTCCAATATATCCACCCTATTATCTTAACCATCTTTCTTTCTTTTTTCTTCTTTTCATTTATCATAACATCGTAAATAAACTTACCTTCATCTACTGCACGAATGTACTGCCCGTGTTGGCCCTTCTCCCCATGAAGATTGAAGCCGTAACCGTCGGACCCGCGTACCAGCGTGCACAACCTCGGTTTCCCGGGTGCATCCATTTTTGTTTTTTCCTCTTCGCGTTCGAAACCCCCTTCTTCAAATCAACTTTCCAGCAAAATTCCCGAAATGACACCACCAATGCTCCACCTGGCAATAATCCTGTGGTATTTTTCTCAGACGGGGTACCGTTGGTCTCCGATTTTGAGAGAAATTAATGGCAGAAAAAGTGGTTGGAATGATGCAGATCGGTGTTACTCCCTACGTTACGCAAAACACTCGCTGACAGGTGTATCAGTCCCACATACAGAAATTGGATGGAGCTATAGCGCTGAGCGCTGTCTAATCAATTATCATTGTACGTAACATAATGGTGTTCTGTGTATAGTGTATTGGAGGCCGAGGGCAATGTACAGTTTGGTCACATGACCCCGAAAGCCAAACAAACTATTATGGGCGTACACGCTTTAGCATACCATCACACTGGCGAATATATGCGTGGACACACCGAGTGAGTGATAACTTTGTCAGAGCAACGCCCTTTATAAGTTGATGAGTGAAAATAGAGCAATGTTGATCAATGACTCTTGTAAACTAACCCACATAAACTGGAAAAGAACTACACCTTGAATCAGTTGATGAATAATCGAACAAACTTTCCACTTTGACTAGACTCTCTCTCATTCTCTCTCTCTCTCTCTCTCTGACTTTTTGAAGACAAAAAATTCACGTGGTCTGGGGATTTTATTTTCAGGCATGATATGTGAAAAATATGTTAGTCATCAACTATAATTAATAATGATTTTCTGCTCAAAGTTTCATCACTCTTGTTTAATAATTTATTTATTAAAACATCTTTTAGCATTGATCAGCTCGCAGGCTGTTTAACATAATGGTCCTTATAAAGAAATTGACAAACGTTGGCTACCTATGATTTAAAAATATACACCTGGACTTGTTAACACCCTCCCCTCTTCCGCCAGGCTTCTTTTGTCCTTTTAATATTTCATTTTGGAGACTTTTCTTCTCCTTTTCCAAAACTTCACAACTAATTCCAAACTTTTCTCCACCTCTTCCTTTCTATTCTTCGTCTTCTCCCTGTTCATTTCCTTTACTCAAATCGTATTTTATTTTCTTCTTCCTGCCCCCCCCCCCCCCCCCTTCGTTCTTCATCTCCTTAAGTTTATTCCTCTTCCATTTCCTTTTCTTATTTTATTTTTTTTCAAACTCAAAGAATGAAGCCAGGGAAAACACTTCGATTGCTTCCCTCGTAATCTGCACGGTGGCATTAGCCACACTTATGCATGACACGTTAGCCAACTAACCTTGACAATACGTTGATGACTTTCGATCAAAATAGTTCACTAGCTAATTGTGACTGGGCAAATCATTACCTAAATCTACATTAATTTTGCCAAAATTTGCTCAGACAATAAATTGTTTTCACGTTGGGATTCTCTGTTTGTTAGATTGACTGATTGATTCATTCATTTTTTTCTCTCTCTCTCTCTTTTTCTGTTTTTTATAATTTATTTTTTGTTTTCTTACAATATTCATATTTCATTTTTTATCATTTTCTTCATGTTATTTACTCAGTTGTGAAATAAAGTCTAAACAGAGCACTTGAGTGTCAGAGAACTTGACTTTCTATGACTATGAGGCACTGTTAGAAATTATTGGTGTTGCTATTTGTGACTGTTGTTGTTGTTGTTATTGTTGTGGCCCTGTATTTTATAGTGCGGTAGGCCCTATTTCAAACAATCAAGTCAGTCCCTGTGTTTTAATCATACATATACTTATAATGAGTCGCTTTACCGAATACTACAGTGCTTTACAGGCAGGGGCGTACGCAGGGGGGGGGGGGGGGGGTTGGGGGTTCAACCCCCCCCCCCCCCCCCCTTTGGTATTTGTATGTGTGTAAACCCCCCTTAAAAAAACCTAAACCCCCCCCCCCCCCTTTTGGATTTTTTTTTTTTTTTTTTTTTATTATAAAAAAAAAAAAAAAATGCCCACGGCTAACCTAAAAAAGGTGACCTAACCCCCCCCCCCCCCCCCAACGAAGAAAATGTCAAATTTTCACCCCCCCCCCCCCCCACTGAGCGACTTTTCGGCTGGCGTGATTTTAAATATTTCGGGAGCAAAATATTTTGGGCCCGATTTTAAACCCCCCCCCCCCCCCCCTTGAAAAAATCCTGCGTACGCCCCTGTTTACAGGTATATAGTGTCCCGCATTGTAATGTGAGGGGCGGAGCGACCGATCGAGCAAGAATTAGATTTCACATTTTGGAAAACTAAATCAATGCATACTAGAGCAGCCTACAACCAAATAACCGCATGTTAACAAATGTGGGATAAACCGAAATGTTAGGGTGCGGGGTTGGGGGGGGGGGGCTACAGCCCCCGCACGCCCCCGGTTCCACGGCTGATAAGTGTTTTGTCTCTTTCTGAACCTCTCCCGCGCGACCCCTCTCTCTCTCTCTCTGCATGGAGCTCGCAGATCAAGCGAAGCGTGATGATCTGTCTGTCTGTATATTACATCCGTGATGCGTTGCTATGGCGACGAGATGTTAGGAGGGTGGTGAAAGCGATCGATCGATCGTTATAATGTGTCAAGTCTCATTCGGGAAGACATCTGTTTGTCACGTGGTAGAGTAGGTATCACGTGATGGAGTGGAGAGTGTGATGGGGGCTAGCAGTCTGATCACCATCAACGAAGATTTGTCGACAATTCAATTGGTGACCCGCCTCCGAGTAAAATTAAATGTCTGACCCTTCTTCTTGTCATATTTCTATTTCTTTTGTTTCATGTTCTCCGCGGCCTTTTAAGTTTCAGAAATCACCAAATCGAGTTAGGAAGCAAGTTTCCCAAATTAATGAATAAGAGGTCCATAATGGGCTCATAATTAATTGTTAGCAAATCATGTGTATGAGTTTCTTTTTTTTATCATTAAACTGAAATGAATTTCTCAAACGACTATTAAAGAAACAAATCAATTAGAATTCAATTCAAATTTAATTTAACCTGATGAAAAACTAGGGTACAATTAGTTTGACAATAAAATATAAACAGATAAATAAAAAAGATTATAGTAGACATTGCAAAGAAGCCCCCCCCCCCCCCCCCAAAAAAAAAAAAAAAAAAAAAATGAAACTCATCTTCAAGGTGCTTCCGCAACCCCCCCCCCCCCCCCCCCAACCCCCGCTTTTTTTTTCTTCCTTGGTCTTGCTACAGAGGTGTCACTAGGAAAAGGAAATTAGCGATTATTGTCGATAATGGCAGATGTTTTTTTAAATTGTGGATCAAAAGCTCAAACCTCCAACTTATTGCTGTGTTCTTCTACACAATGCTTTCACGACATCACCCGACATGCGAAGGACAACATTCTTATTCTCTCTCTTTCTTTCTCTCCCCCTCTCTCTCTCCCTCTCTCTTTCTCTCTCTCCCTCTCTCTCCCTTTCCTTTTCTTTCCTTTCCGTCTCTCCCTTCATTCATGCATCTCCCTCTCTTTCTTTATATTCCCCTCCCTCTTCTTCTTCTTCTTCTTCTGTTTCTTCCCCGGTTTCTTATTTTCCTTCTTCGTTTTCTTTTTCTTCATCTTCTTCACCATTTTCTTCTTCTTGTTTTTCTTCTGACCCTGCTGCTCTTCCTCCGTCTCCAATTCTTCTCCCTTTCCTCTCTCACATTCTTCCTTTTCACTACCTCTGATGATTTCGCTCTTTAATTCCAAATAAAGTTTCTCCTCCTCTCTTTCTATTCTCCTCCTCACTCATTTTTTTTCTTCTTCATTTTTCATCTCTTTTTTTCTTTATTTCCTTCTTTTCTTCTTCTTCTTCTTCTTGTTCTTTTTCTTTTTCTTTTCTTCTTTTTATTTTCTTCTTCGTCTTATCATTTCTCTTCTCTCTTGTATACTCTAGCTCTACATCCTTCTGGCTCCCTTTTCCCATTCCCTCTTTCTTTCTCTTTCTCTTTCTCTCTCTCTCTATCTTTCTACCTTGTATTAGCAAAAACACGGTGCCCCCCCCCCTTCTCTCTCTCTCTCTCTCTCTCTCTCCCTTTCCCTCTCGCTTTCTCTTTCTCTTTCTAATCACGTTCATGTTGTTTGACCAAAACAGTAACCCTTTTGTCAACTTTAGGCTTACTTTTCTAACTATAAAGCGGCCAAATTCAACTTGAAAATATTGAAAGGGGATTTGTAGGCAATTGTAACACTTTTATATGAGGAACATCAGCTTTTCTTCAGCAAGAATGAGCTGCAATTACCCCTAAACCCCACCACTTTAGGAGATTACACATAGCTGATCTCAAAATTACAAATCTCCATTGAAAATGGAAATGGTTCTTTTAAAGGCCTAATCCGCACCAGAAGTGGATCTGATTACCAGTGGTGCGTTCAGGGGAGAGGGATTTATTCAGTTGTACAGCGGTAACTTTACTTGGTCAGCTCTCTGCCTTCGCCTACAAACTGGCTCAGGACCCCGGTTATAGACTGAGTCACGTCTTTCGGATGGTAAATACATGTATGTAAAGACCCACTTACACACACATAGTTAATAAGTTAAGTTGGTTACAAGCCAAATGTGCACCTAATCTGGTTCCTCGGTCCATTCCTGCAGTCCCCTAAATACAACTCAACTGAAAAACGAGAACAAAAGACAAAAAATTCTAGCCCCCCGGGAAATAGTATTATGCATTTTTTTGGAAATTTCATGGATTATTCTACAATAATTGTACTTAATTATACATAATTTTACAAATAAAATAATTAGTAACGTCAAGTTAGGAGAATAACGGAAACGTCGTATTTTAAAAGGAAGATAGGAAAGAAGGATATAGGGATCGAAGGAATAAATAGAAGAAAAATTAAAGAAGGACGAAAGACATTTTTTCTACCCCCCCCCCTCCTTTTTTTAAACTTTTTTTTAAAAATTCATTGTCAGATGTTGTCACCCCCCCCCCGAAAATAGGAGTATGCATTTATTGGAAATTTCATGGATTATTCAACAATAACTATAAATAAGATTAAACAATTAACAAATTTAGCATTATACGTCGAGTTACGGAGAATATCGGAAACATCGTATTATAACAGGAAGAAAGGGAAGAAGTATAGAAGGAATCGAAGGAAGAAATAAATTAAAAAATGGAAATGGAAAGTAGACAAAAAGAAAGATAGTTATAAATATTAAACGAAAGAAAGAAATAATAAAGAAGGACGAAAGAGATAAATTTCAAAATGCAATAACATGGAGTGTCCTACCTTCATAATAGGTGGCGCTATACAGTTCTTTGCGAAATACACGTTACATGAACTGTTTGCTGTGCTGATCTCTGAGCTAAAAACCTTTCTCTGCACGGCCTCTCCCTCCCTCTCTCACTATCCTCCCTCTCTCTCTCTCACTCTATCGCTCACTCGCTCTGAACCTCTCTCTCTCTCTCTCTCTCTAGACTATATATCTATCACTTCTACACCCCCTTTTCCACCCCCTCTCTCTTTACAAAAAGTAAAATTTTGATTGTAATAAAAAGCAACAATGTCTTTGAAAGACGATGCATTTATTGGAGTATAATAGGGGTCTACGATGACACAATAACAATTAATGAACCCAACATCATATTAAGTTACGTTTATGTAATTGTATGCACCATGCAATTCGCATTCTGACTATTGTAATATAATTATTCGTAAACATGAATGAAATCATTTGTAACATGACACTTAACAAAGAAATATGCATTAAATGTGATTACATTACGAAAATGGTATATTACAATACAATGTAGGCCTATTTGCAAATCGCTGAAGAGGCTTCATCTGTTTGATGGTGAAAATGAATTCTTCTGCACAATAAGTAGGAAAACTTTTTTTCAACATATTTACAAACTTCAAAAGAAAGACATTTGTATTTTGGTTCAGAAATGACCGCGATCAGCAGTAACGTCGCAGGAGCATGCGTTGTATACAACCATCTCAGAACAATTATTATTCACCAACCTATTACAATACACCATTGGTAACATAATTATCTAACTTTCAAATTAATATACTACGACCAGTCGACCCATGCATTTGTCACCACCTATAAGAATTAAGAACTTGAGTTCTGGTAAATATAGAACATAAATACTCACAGAATCCAACGAAACGTACACTGAATATTCAATATTACAAATAAATGACATGTTCCAAACAAGATTGGTAGAAAATGTATAGTGGCTGAATAATGAGCATAGCAAGATAAGGAAATCCGGGTAAGAAGGCCCTACGCCACGAGGTCAATATGCAAATGAAAGTTGTGTTTTTGTTATCAAAGATGGCGCCCAGTACTTTTTTTGTGCGGACTTTTATTTCACTGGTTCAAACAACCAATCTACTGCAGGATGAACACGCTAGAATAAACCATAGCAATTTTCTCTCAAAAAACGATTCTCATACCAGCAGGAACGGCGGAGCGTCTTTCAAAGCGAGGGGGCACCAAAAAAGGGCAATTGCTGGAGAAAAAAGGGGCACCTTCAAAGCGAGAATATACAATTTTTAGACATTGGTAGGCCCTTATACCCCTACATTGTGATGAGATTATCAGTGATAATTTCACTGTTTTTTGTCTCTTTACATGGTCAAAATTCCAAAATACTAATTTATTCGCGAGAGAGTAACAATTTTAAGATTTGTGAGGTTGCAGTGCTAAAAATTACATCTTATAAAAAGGAAACAAAAATCCTAATTATGAGATATAGAAAAGATCTTTAAGAAACAAATTATGTTAACTCAAAATGCGAGCGAGCGTAGCGAGCAAGCTTTTGGGTGAAATCGAAGAAAAAGTTGCTCTTAGTCGCTTTAAATTAGATGTACATTTTATGGTGAAAGGAAAAGGGGACACATATCCAAAGTTTAAAGGACAATTATTATAAAAGAAAAAGAGGACATGTCAAAGTAAAAATCGGATTTATCAGAGATGAAAAGGGGCACTAATTACAAAGTTAAAGAGGGCACCTCTCACATTTAAAAAGAGGCAATTTAAACTGTCAAAATAAAAGGGACATCTCTCAGATTTGAAAAGGGGCAATTTTAACAGGTGAGGGGGCAATCACTTGAGATTAATAGGGGTACTTGTCAAAATAGAAAGGGGCACGAATTACAAAGGCAATTGGGCACCTATGAGATTTTAATAGTGGCATTTATCAGACGTTTGAAAAGGGGCATAATTATGAGAAAGGGAAGTGGCTCTTATTAAAAAGGAAAAGGGGCATTTATGAGAAGGAAAAAGGGCACTTATTATAAAGACAAGAGGGCACGTGTCAAAATAAAAGAGTGCACTTATGAGAGGTGAGAAGGGGCACTCACCAAAGCTGAAAAGGGGCACTTATCAGAAGTAAAAGGGGGCACCTTTCCTATGGTGATAATAATAAACTAGGCGTTGTGGCGTGCGCCTGTAATCCAGTTAAAAGTGGAAGTAACAAACTGATTCAGGCGAGGACGTAGGTTCGAAACTGAGTCACGTCTTTCGGATGGTGACGTTTAAAGGTCGGTCCCCACATTGATTGATACACGTCCGTAAAATCCCAGGACACACACACACACTATGGTGATAATAGTCAGTTCTTGACTGATTGCCATTACAACAAAAACATAAACACATTATGTAAAACGGATTACTTGAGGGAAACTTGAAACATGGGGGGGGGGGGGGCAATGCTCCGCCGCCTCGAGTGCCAGTGCTCAATATCCCGCTGGCGGCGGGTATTTTGGTAAGAAGAAGATCTTCTTTCCTATTCCTTGTTTGATAATCTGCGGGGTCTGCAGGGTTTGCTGCCGTCGCCCTTGGTATAACATACTTCCCTCTTGGCGCTTCACTCTGTCTGTTACCTAAATGCATGAATGATGAGAAGAAAAATATATATACATGTATATCTAATAGCTCTTATCCTCTGAATGGGCAACATAATTATATGGGGAGGGGGGGGGGGCATTGGGCATGTTCGGAACAAACAAAAAATCGAATGAATTCATTATTTATTTATTCTCGATAGGGAATTTGCCCCTGTGCCCCATGTAGCTACACCACGTACTGCTCATCTAAAATCAACTCGAAAAGAAAATGATGTACTAAAAGAAATGTTACCTTTGTCATGATGTCATCGAGATGGTGGTCGTGGGCACTGGCGATCAGCTCCTCGCAGAGGGCCTGAATGAACCAAGATCCGTTCTGTCTGGTCCGTAGTGAGAAATAGCCTGTCAATGAGAGTACAATCATCGTAAGTGTACAACAATTTCTTCATTTTACTGCTCCCCCCCCCCCTCTCTCTCTCTCTTTCTCTCTATCTATCTCTCTCTTTCTCTTCTTGTTCACTCTCTTTGTTTTCTCTCTCTCAGTCTCTCTCTCTTCCTACCCCCTCTCTCTCTGTCTCTGTCTCTCTCTCTCTCTCTCTCTCTCTCTCTTTGCCTCCCCTGTATATATATATATATATATACGTATATATATATATATATATATATATATATTGTGTGGTGGTGGTGGTGGTGGTGGTGGTGGTGGTGGTGGTGGTGGTGGTTATTTTACCTGACTGCTAAGAAAGCATAGCATGCTTGTTAGTATTAAAGCAACCAGAGGACCGACGGCTTTAAGTCCTCTCCGAAGGACCTGGCACTAGTGCATCACCTTGGTTTCGAACCCGGGTCACCGGATTACGAGACCACTGCCCTACCGACTGAGCTATATCTCTCGCTATCTCTCTCTCTCTCTCTCTCTCTCTCTCTTCGCCCCGCTCTCTCTTTCTCTTTCTCTCTCTCTTTCCCTATCACTCTCTCTCTCTTTCTTCCTCGCTTCCCTCGCCCGTATCTTTTTCTCTCTTTCTTCTCTTTCTCTCTGTCTCTTCCTACTTCCTCTCTCTCTCTCTTTCTCTCTGTCCCTTCCTACTTCCTCTCTCTCTCTGTCTACCCCCTCTCTCTCTCTCTCTTACTCTCACCCCCCCCCCCCCCCCAGCATCATCATTTCTCCCCATACCTTCCGACGTGGATTGAGCAATGTACATATCAGCATTGTCCGGTACACTGCAGTCGATTTCCACTTCTTCTCCTCCTCCAACTCTACCAGGTGATGTCAAACATGCTTCATCTCCTGTTACCATGGTAGCCCCTCCATCCCCTGCTGCCCCGTCAGTCCCGACGAAGTCTGTACATAGTTCATTATCCACTCCGGAGGTGGAGAGAGATGGAGCACTCGGCGTTATTTTTTCTGAAAACAAAAAGAAGAAAAGAAATTCCAACTTCTTGTCAAACAACTCTTTAACCTTTGCATTATTTTGATGTCATCGGTGAATGTTGTTTTCAAGTGGTTAAGCCAGAGAAGTGATAAATACAAGTTTTTAAATAATTTGAAACATTTTGAAAAACAGCTTTGCTGCTGAAAGCAGGTTTTTTATTACCGTCTTGAAATAAATAAAACAAACGAACAAACAAACCTCCACGGCAAGCCTGGAAGATCATGATCTTTGGTTTCCCAATCAAGGCTGGGCAGTTGTTCCCAGAGAACATATCCTTGATTTCCTTAACGGTCACAACCTCCTTGTCGGTACCTTGAATACCTGCCTCCTTTCCGTGACTCATGAAGACAAGGACCACCGAAGTGTGAGAGGATGAGATCTTCCGGGTTAAGGTCTTCAGCTTCTGTCTAATCCCCTATAGAGTGAGAAATGGATAAGAGATTAAGAGGGAACAATATAAATGCTTTGAGAAAGCACGGAGATGGCTCTGTGCGTGTGTGCGTGCAGTGTGTGTGAAGGTTCCCAATATTATAGGCCGACGGCCTATGAGACCGGTAATGGCGGTCTCGTGTGCCTTCTGACAATTTGTTTTTAAATAATAATATATTTGCTTATAGCGCTTAATACATCGGCAAGTCCGAGTTTCGAAACGGTTTACAGTTATTACCCCGGCCCCGGTCATCGGATTCTGGCTTTCCCGCACACAATGTATGCATTTTCTCCTCTACCTGGTGTTAAACGGGTACTTGATAGGATGATAGGATGTGTCTGTGAAATGGCGCTGGCGAGATCACTCCCCAAAGAGTGGAGAATGTGCATACGTTGTGTGCGGGCAAGCCTGAATCTGATGAATGGGGTAATAATATGTCTGTAAAGCGCTCGGACACATCGTCGGTGTAAGCACGGATTATTATCATTTATTTTTCTGTATACGTATTCCTACCTCAGCAGTGAGATTTTGGGCTTCGTCTGCCGTATAGCCAATCTCGGTGAAGACATGTTTTACATTGGCCAAGTCAACATCAGAGCCTGTTCTTTCAGCAGCTCGATCAGGACCAAAACGGTAGTTGTTCAAGATGAAGACCAGACCCTTATTGCGTTGATCCATCGTGTAACACTGAAAGAAATAATAGTTATAATTAATATTCGATATAATATATTATCTTTTTTTGTGGGACATTCTATCAGGAGGGGTAAACTTCCCCCCACTTGCCAAATACGCTAGTGAACAAGGAGCGAGAAAAACAAATCTATATATTTTTTAATGTATTAATGTATTATATAATTTTTGTTTCTTTTTCCGGGGGGAGCCTTCAGCCAACTCGAATTATTCGAAAATGAATACATAAACACCCAACCCTCCCCTCCAATGCATCCGACTCCTCCCTCTCCCCCCCCCCCCCCCCCCCCGCCCCCAGGATTTGTTTTACTTTGTTATCTAGAACCAATTCTATAGTGAACTAGGACTAACCTCTTCCCGGTTGAGTTCCCGATCGGTTGGGAGGGCTGGGGAGATGTGCCTGTCTTTATACAACCCATCAACATCAGGAGCAACATCTGTATGAAAAGAGAGAGAGAGAGAGAGGGAAAGAGAGAGAGAGTATATTTTTGAATGTCAGTAAAAGAGGAAATTTCAAAATAGGTGGAAACTATAATGTTGGACCTGTGCTTTCAGACCGATGAAAGGATTATGGCAAATACATAGATGAAATACAAATATTGCTTAAAAAATTAAAGAATATTTTTCAAATCAGGAAAACAAGATGCAAGTTTGGTAGCGATATACTTTTTGCTTGCAGCGAGGAGCCATTGCCAAACAAATCTCAGAGAGAATAAATTGAAAAAGAAATGGTTTCATTTTAGAAAATATGTTGAGACTGTTGGAAATGTGCTATCATAAACATGATCATGTATTTTATGTTTGGTATTTTTAAATTTATATGCTTAAAGTACTAATTTTGTCATAAATGTTTGTTTTTATCTGCCACAAAAGTTTTCGGCCGTGATGATTATTATCTGTGTCAAGCCATTATGTATGGAAATTATTTGTATATAATATATGGATATACTGTATATAATGGAATTTGTTTTGAAAATAAAGAACCCTGTGGAAGGGGAAAAAAATATGCAAGTTTCAAAGTACGAATTCGATTTAATTTACCTCATACCAGTAGGCATTTGTTTTTAAATACGTTAATGGTACCACATAATATTATTATGATGTCGTATTAATACAATTAAGATAGTAATGCAAATAAGGGCCCAGTCTTATAAAGAGTTGCGATGGATCCGAATCGATCGCAAGTCCTCCAATCAATCGCAAGTTTGCAGTCTCCTATCTGTTATGTACTTCGTTGCGATTGCTATCAATCGCAAATAATAAGTTGCGATTAATCGTAACTGTTTATAAGACTGGGCCCAGAAGAAACCACTTCATACCAACAATATCGTCTTCCACTGTATTTTCATCAAGAACACGGTACTGTAAGAAAGTGGAAAGTGTATTAATTGAGAAACTTTTACGTATACTTCTTAGAAATGCAAATCTAACATTGACAAAATCGTAAGGCGAACAAGAATGATTAAAATCAATGAATACACAGATTTTTTAGAACGTCAATCAAACCAAAAATCTCAAACGTAAAGATATAAGAAAGTATTTCAATTCTTTGAGTATTTCTTGGCAATTTCTAAAGAACAAAATGAGTCTGATTCCCAATTTTTAAAATCAGTATTTTGACCTTTCCTAAGAATAAATTCAACAATTGGTATTTGATGACCCAAAATTTGCATCCGGCTTAATTTTTTCAAAGGTATACCAAGTATACTGGTTAGGGTCTGGAATACAAAATCTCTTGTATGTATAGGGTTAGAGTCAGGGTTAAAGTTTGGTATAGTGTTGGGTCCATGGTTGAAGTTAAGAATTTGGTTAGTCCCATTAGTATAGGAAATTGACGCTAGACAGGTTCTGTACAATAAAACAAACCAAAAGAAAACAACAGAACTAAAAAGATAAATAGAAATTCTCTCTGCCTCTCTCTGTGTCTCTTTCTCTGTGTCTCTGTCTATCACTGTCTGTCTCTGTCTCTGTCTCTTTCTCTCTCTCTCTCTCTCTCTCTCTCTAGGATTTCATAGTTCATAAAAATACCTGTTGTTTGTCATGTCTGTGACGTAATTTATAAATGATGTAAATTACTGGCAGAAGGAGTAGGGGAACGCCTAAGAAGCCAATAAATCCAAACTTCCTGAATGCTGAAACATAAAAAGTAACAATCATTATCTAGTGACTGATAGTAATGCATATTGTACGATTGATAATGATGTTAAAGGCAGTGTATTATACTGACACTACTTCAGATTTACATATACAGAATCAAACGATATATTTTACATAAAATCAAGTAATAAGATGAGGAATTCGGGCTAAATACGAAAAAGCTTTAAAGCCCCACTGTTCTACTTGTAGCTACTTGCTCCCTCTATATAGAAAACTTCTCCAATCGGTACCTGTCGGTCCCCCCATGATCCTCTATTTCTTATATTATTTGAGAGCTGAGTTGATGAGATAGCCACCTGTCAGTGACCTCGCTGTGTGGTCTATTCCCTCCTAGCCACACTAGTGTTGATAAGCTTTAATGAGCACATGTGAAGTTCTGACACGCTCACGCGGTTACAGTTTAAATCATGAAGGTAAACAAAATCCCTCTCATGCATGTATTATCTGGGAGGTTGTTGTTGTTGTAGGTAATAGTTTAATGGCGTTCATTCAGTATTGAACATATACGCCATATCTTTAATTTTATAAAAAATCAGTTATACATAAGAAAACTGAGGATAAAGATTTGTAATGATATAATTAATTAATCAGTGACGCAATTTATTAGGAGTCTCTGGATGGTTTGCAACTATCTGGGAGGGAGCCATTTGGAGATCCAGCATGAAAATGACTGACCAATCAGGAGCGACTTCCGCTGTCACAACTCCTTCCATGCATGGACAAACTATAATTTAGCTGTGGGACTTACTACGTGATGTCTGAGGAAGAGCAGGGGTAGAAGGCACTGTCTTCGGAGTGGAATGACTCCTTGGTGTGGTAGGACCAGGACCCAGGCGCGGATCTACGGGGGGGGTTTAGGGGGTTTAAACCCCCCCCTTGGGCGGCCAAAAAAAAAAAAAAAAAAAAAAAAAAAAAAGGAAAAAAAAAGAAAAAAAGAAAGAAAAAAGAACGCACGCTGAAGAGAAACCCTTTCAAGTGCAAATATTGTGAGAAGATATTCAACTCATCTGGTAACTTAACCAAACACATGATAACTCTGGATATAACTGTGTATTAAACTGTTACTTGATTTAAAAAGACGTCATCATGCACTGCTTTTTATGGTCTCCATTGTGTTAATAGATGCCAGGAAAACATCACTTACGGGGTTCAAATAAACACCCCAAAAAAAATCGGCTCGCCGCTTCGCGGCTCGTGGACGATGCTCCGCATCGTCATTATTTTGGTCAAACCCCCCCCTTAGCAAAAAGCTAGATCCGCCCCTGGGACCTATCTTTGTGGTAGGGTTGTCCTTGGTGGTAGGACCCTCAGTTGTCCCAGAACCCTTCTTTGTTGATGAACCCTCCGTTGTCAAGGGATTCTCTGTCTTTGGAGGACTTTGCGTTGTCGTAAGATTTCCCGTTGTGGAAGAATTCATCCTCTTTGTGGAAGGACTGTTCTTTGTTGTCGAGGGTGGTGATCTAGTCGTCGTATGAGGCCCATGGGTTGTCGAAGATGCTGTTTTAGGAGTCGTGGTTGGTTGTTTATTTGCTGTATAATAAGATAAACGAAGACAATTAAATCAGTTAAAACCTTCCAAAATGAAATGAATCAATGCGACTTTCGGCTTATCTCGTCGTTTATGTTTATAAAAAAAAAAGTCTAGAAGAAAAGAAAATATTGATTAGCCGTGACACTGGCAATGTAAAATATCAGACTTTCATCCCCAGCGATAGTTTAACTAACACATTATAATTCGCAGAAAACAATAATGATAACGATAATAATATAAGATTTGTAAGGCGCTAAATCAACTTGAAATCAATATATGTCGAAAGACACAATGTTGCGAAAGAAGATATCACATAAAAAGCACTTTTCCACAAGAGTACAATTTCATGTAGAGGATAAATATGAAATTCTTATGTGGTGAAGTTCATTGGTCAGCTTTTTAACGGCTCAAATCAACAAAATCAAGAAACCAAATATTTTAATATTTTCATCAGGAGACATTGGCTTAAATATAGACTGCGTGAATTAAAGTTTGCTTTTTGGTTTGATGGTTTACTCCACCTGGCTGCTCTAGAGCCTGTGCATGCTTTTACAATCCAGGGAACCAACGGTTTCAGGTCCTCTCGAAGGGACTTGGTAATGGGGATTAGTGCCTTCTCATAGAACAATAGATCATTCTCTTGGTTTCGAATCTTGATCCTCCAAGCTAGATCATTGCTCTATCACAGAGCCATCTTGCCTCATTCAAGACAGGCACATAGGCCATGTATCTTTCGGCTTACTTCGAATCATCGGGTCAGCGTCGGGTCGGGTGGTCGAGTTACCCGACCTATCATGAAAACATGCTCCTTTGTATTCATTAAAAAATGTCGGGGGGGGGGGGGTAATGTGTGAGAAATAGACCCCTCTCATTTACAAATAGTCAGGTCCCATTTACTGGACACTAACCCTACGGCAAATCTAGGAAGGGTCGTGTCCTCAACGTGCATCTTCGCATGATATTCCGCTCGCGTTTCACGAAAGGTCGTCTGACCCGACCACCCGACTGAACGCGATGATCCGATGATTCGAAGTAAGCCGTATCAAGCCGGACAAGCTTGTAAACCTACCCCGGCAACGAGGGAAGACATCGGAGAGAGTCGTATTTGGCTTGCATTTAATGGTAGGATTTCCAACCAGGGTATAGCCAGCACCACTGCAGGCAAACTCACATACGGTATCACACTTGATGCCTGTTGTCGGTGGACAAGTACCTTGGATGAGCACGAGTGGGGATGAATAAGCTGGCACATAACATGAAGTGGACTCTGAAGAGGATCAGGGAAAAAAGAACTACAGCTTATCAAAGTATACGTTCTGTGTCGTTTTATAAATGATGGGGGTTGGATATCCAGACACTTAAAGGCATTGTATAACAATGTTTCCAGTTGAGATGCATGGCCCTATGTGTGATCAGTGTCTGTGATCTGGTGTAATATTGAAGCCCTAAAACAAATTGCGCTTCGAAAGGATCATGAAGTGCCTCAAAAAGGTAAAAATCTTTGAGTGACCGGTTTTAATACCATAATAATTTTTTCCAATAGACCGTGGAATTATAAAAACCGTGGGGAAAACGGTTTTTGACATTGAGAATTCCAATTATTAATATCTTGATAATCGGACAGGCGATCGGCTTGTAAAAGTCATGGGATTCCTGACCGACCTAAAGGTTTATAATTATGATTGCAGCAAGAGCTAAATCCAGTATTTTGTTTAGAATCTGAAGAAAAAATATACCCAATCCCTTTAACAAACATAAAAACTAATCTTTTACCTTCGGAATTAAAGGGAAAATACTCATCCAATAGCTCTAGTCTAACCATCATGAATGTTTGTCCTTTATGATATTGTCCAACTTTGTTTTAAAGAAGATTTATGTCACATTGCTCGTAAACTTCTTCAAATTGCTGTTTTAATCAACTGCCCGGATACACAACCTTTCCGGACACTCAACGTTTGGGTATACTATACATCATATTAGAACGATCGAATGTGTTTTGTTTTAATATATTTCACGTTTTACATACCATATCATTCAGAGTATATTTTTACTGCAGTTTTGCTCCCTTTTAACCCCATTCATCATACTTACATCATGCTTGTATTTAATTGTTTGTATTGTTTTAAATCATTAGTGTTTGTATTTCATATTTAATTAAATTTGTTTCACAGCTCCACTGTAACGTTTTTTTTTACCAGAATGAAATGGGATTTTTACCTGTCATCTGCCCTGTAGATATGAGCCAGTCAATCAATACTTTGGTGGCGTCCCGTAGAGCATCTTCCCTGGTAAAACCATCTCGAACCATGACTTTCGTTCCACTCTCTACATCAGTCACGATAGCATCGTAACAATAGGGCTCCACCCAAACTTTAAATACCCTTTTTTGTGTCGCGTTCGTGAAACTGCGACACGATACTCGGGCCTAAAAATTGAGAAAAACAAAAGCCTCTATATAAAGCCACGGTCACAAATGCCATTACGAACTGCTACGAACGCCGTACGAACGATTTTCAGACAATGGAAATTCAGGGAGACAATGAAAAAACAGGGAGATTCGTGCGAAATTATCGTTCGTACGAACCTTTGTGACCGTAGCATTAGTCAAGCATTGGTATTGGACTGACCTACAGATAGCATCTAACTTCTGTTTAAAACAATCGCAACTGCACTAAGCAATCAACAAGATTTGTTAATTTTCAGAATTTTTATTTAAAGCGTCAATAAAATATAAAAGAATAATGTATCAAATTGAAAAAAAAAGTTATACTCTATTAAAGGTAATATAACGTTTTGGGAAATTTTGAAAATTGGCTGGATAGTGATTCCTTACAATTTTGATATATTGGGATGCCCCTGCGGATGTATTATAAGCACTAGAAAATTTAGCCCCTAAAACACTTCCGCTTTCGAGTATTAAAACTTGAATATAAAAGTTTTGATAAATTTTAAATAGCGCTTACGGTCATACTATTGTAGCTGTGACCATGAAAATCTCAGAATATGTAGTTGTGATATATAATTTCCAAACGAAAATAGGCAATCGGTCGATTCTAGTCAAGAAACATTGTTTTATGGCTTAATACCCCGAGAGGGAACTATACAACATAAAGAGTTTATTATTTACAATTTCATAACTTTAGACTCAATTTCAACCGCGACAACGATCACTGAAGTTTTTATAGGATCGCATAATGCTTCAAATATGTTCATTTGAACCAAATCCATGACCCCATACCAAAACTTTGTATTACCTTTAAGCGATACAACGTTTTGCCCCTATTACCAGTTTTGAGACTATTTATTTGTAAATCTTAATCATAAATAGTCTTCGCGTTTTTATTCTTATTGTTCATTTACGGACGATAAAACATTGAAACTGAAAATAACCCTACCCCCGGATTTATTTGATTTTGCTATTATACCTAATCATGGCGTATGTTCTCTTCTTTTGTGATTGCCCAACAAAGCAGTAGTCGCCATATTGTCGCAAACTCGAACCTGGTCGGCCAAACTCTCCTAATCAATGGCACTGCCTCCAATCAGTGCTTGCCTCCAATATGACTGAGTAAGCATGCAGTCAAGCAAATTTAAAGTTTGGCACGGTGTATCACCGTTTGAAATGTTATTATTTATGACTTCCTCACCTCATATAGCAATCAAAATGACACATGCACTATGAACATATCGGACAAAATATACAGTTCCTCATTCTACCCTCAGCATGGTAGACAAAGGAACATCCCTTCACTGCTATTAAGTAAAAATGTGTAGAACAGGTGAATATGCATGTGACACCTGTTCTACAGATCTTTACATAATAGCAGTGAAGGGATGTTCCTTTGTCTACCATAGCAATTGTTGAGGGTAGAATGAGGAACTGTATATTTTGTCCTCTTTCTTTGTCCGTCATGTTCATAGTCACTAGTGATGGTGACAGCGATGAACCATTGAATACTAATTTGTAATTAGATATAAGAATATAGTGATTATAAAATATTACCGAACCCGTCTCCTCATCCAAAAAAATGCACGAAGGAAACTTGCAACTATACCACATTGTTTCTGCATCTGTGTATGATAGAAGTGATAGAAATAAATCGAAGGGCGTTGCTTTTTATGTCATTACTTTGCAATCACTTAGATCTCCATCCATCTCATGGTGCTGGTCTCTGCGGCCCATATTTTAGTTAAAGGTCGGTTGAAATTATAACATAAGTTGATTCTTGCTGATGTGCATGGCTGCATTAAATTAATATTTGATTATTCAAACATTTAAATATATTTCATAGATTTTGTAATATTAAAAAAAAAATTCTGAGACCTGCTAAGCCCCACCCTAAACAAAATGCTCCAGATCTCAATCCCCTAATGATATCATCTGTCAATCATTAGTGAGCTAACAAGAGACAGTAGGCCTACCGCCTACTTGGTATGTAGCTTCACCAGAGCTGACCACCTGTTTACAATAGACAATACCAACATAGGAGTTGATATATCAGACGTGCTGTAGCATCACCAGGAAAAGAAAGGTAATGTGGAGGTATTGTATGAAAGGAAGCAATTCTTTGGTGACCATGTGCTGAGTTTGGGGACGTTACATACCAATGTCTCTTGTTAGCTCACTAATGATTGACAGATGTCATTAGGGAAATGAGATCTCATCCCCCAAAGACCGCACTTAGGAGAAACACACAAATCATTCATATTTGTGTACAGGACCAACAAGAGAGTTGTCCATTAATTTACTATACGTCTCAATCCAATGACCAAATTTGTAATTCGATATTCGCACATAATGATCTTACATTCCAAAAATTCATTACTATTATTGTTGGCCCGATTTATTTCGAACGTTCTACTTCCTTTTTCTTTTTCTGTTTCTTTGTTACTTTCATGAAAATGAATTAGATACAAAGTTTGTATTGTCCTTTATAGGCGTTTGTTTTTTAGATTTACACGACGAGAGCGTGGACTGCCGCGTGTGACATTGTGTTAAGGCACTGGGCCGTGCCCGGTAATGCCTTAAAGGTAATACAAAGTTTTGGTATGGGGTCATGAATTTGGTTAAAATGAACATGGTCGTTGTCGCGGTTGAAATCGAGTCTAAAGTTATGAAATTGTAAATAATAAACTTCTAATGTTGTATAGCTCCCTGTCAAGGTCAAGATATTAATTAAGCTATAAAACAATGCTTATTGACTAAAATCGACCGATTAGCTATTCCCGTTTGGAAAATATATGTCACAACTACATATTCTGAGATTTTTATGGTCACAGCTACCATTGTACGGCCGTAGGCGCTATTTGAAATTTATCAAAATTTACCGGGAGCACCGGTAAATTATGATATATTCCATTTTTCTCGAAAGCAGAAATGTTTTACGGGCTAAATTTTCTAGTGCTTATAATTCATCCACAGGGGCATCCAAATATATTAAAATTGTAAATAATCACTATCCTCCGAATATTCAAAAATTCCCAAAACTTTGTATTACCTTTAAAAGGACGTCACATTACCTTAAAAGGATGTCACACGTGGCGGTCCACGTTCTCGTCGTGTAAATCTAAAAGTCCCTATTATTAGGCATGTTCATGACATGTCCATTGGCGTATAGTACCTGATTGAAATTTGCACCCGATTGGTGCCAGGTTCCACCAACGAAGACGCATATTTTGCATTCAGTATTTTCTTTTAAAACTCTTACATCTATCATAACTATACATCAATTTATGCTTTAGCTGTAATATTCAATAATTTATATGGTTTGTTTGTATGGTTTTGTGTTATTTGTATTTGGCATTATATATTTATTGTGTTTGTTTCACAATCCTTTTTGTAAACAAGTCTAGTTGCTGAAGATTTTGTCATTGTTCTTTTTATAAATCGTGTTCTAAATAAATGAATCTATGAAACAATCAACTAAATCTGTCACCAATTAACGCGAGAAAACTGAAACATTTACTGCATTCATTGTTTTCTGCCTCTTGTTATGTAAAATTGTTTTCAAAAGCGTTTAAATAGAGCAAATCGAACCTAAGCCTACCTTTGTTAAAATATGTGTTGTCTATAACTGGGAAGCCATCATCCAGGGACGTCATTGTTAAAGCCCGGGCTGTAGCGACTTGTGGCACAAGATCACTCTCTATGCCATCCTCGTGAGTGGGCCTAGCGTGTACACAACCTTGCGTAAAGTTATACAAAAATATTTTTGTTAATAAAACAATATTTGGATAGAATATGCTGAGGGGTCACAACCCACAATACCGCTCTTACCCCCAATGAACATCAAGACGAACAACGCGAGGGGGGGGGGGGGGCGTTAGGGGGCTAGGGGTTGCAGCCCCCGAGGATTTATAATCACCATATCATCGTGGCACCTCTAATTCAGGCAGCGCGGGGCCGGAATATGTAAGCTCAAATGCTTTCCATATCGTGTTAAAGAATTGCTGTTGTACTTCGTCTTCTTTATTTTCTTTTTCTCTTATTCTTCTTCTTCCTCTTCCTCCTCTTCTTTTCTTCTTCTCTTCTTCTCTTCTTCTTCTCTTCTTCTTCTTCTCTTTCTTTCTTTCTTTCTTTCTTTCTTTCTTTCTCTCTTTCTCTCTTTCTTTTGTTCTTGGTATGTTTGTTGTACTTACCAAGCATTATATTGAGCATCGTTAAGATGAAGACCACCCGATTATAGTATACAGTTGTCATAATCATCTTTGTGGCAGAGAGAAAATAAATCAAGTAATGATTATAATAATAGCGACATTTTATATCATGTATAATATTACACACCCAACGAGGAAGCTCAAGGCCCCTTTAAGTATAAAGGAAAAGTATTATACCTGGCTTTAGCCCAGCTGCCATAAGGCCCTTAAAAGCATTAAATGATAACTTTAAGTAAATTTAGATGCAGAACACATAGATTACCAGTTAATAAAGGTAGATTTGATGCAAATTAATGTAGTAGATGATTTACAATGCCCACTCTGTACACCAACATATATCCTCTTTAAATTACGGCACTTTGTCCCTAAACATATATTGATACTGTTGTATAAAGCTCTTATACAGCCACATATTACATATGGCATCGAGGTTTGGGGTAGTACTTATAAATCACACTTGAATTGTATATTTTATACTCAAAAGATGGCTGTACGTGCTATAACTTTCAAGCCACATCGTTCTCATACTAATGCACTGTTTCATGACCTCAAATTGTTGAATGTTTTTAAATTGCATAAATTATCTATTTGTACTTTTGTGTTTGATTTGATAAATGAACGATTACCTCATTCCTTAAAACATTATTGCAGTATGATACAACATGAATATTCCACAAGACAAAAAACGGGTCGACAATTACGTCTTCCTTTATTCAAAACAGACCAAGGAAAGTTTTCTGTTTCGTTTGTTGGAAGTAACTTTTGGAATATGCTTCCTACTGATCTAAGAATTGAGATATCAAGAACCTCTTTTCGTAAAAAACTTACAAAATTACTCTTAAGTGAAAACCACGAATCATAACCTCGTAACTATATAGTTGTATATAGTAACCAGTCTCATTTTAATATTATACACAAATCTTATTTATAAGATTTGGAAACCCATCATGTATTTTTAAATTAACTTTATTTTAGGCTTTAGATAACGAGAGTCAGACTCGACTAGCACATGTGCTATTTTTGACTCTATTTTACCATCGATCACAAACTCATTGTAATTAGTCATTTATTGTTTTACTCTTGAAGCAAAGTTTACTTTATCTTTGTTATAATGTACATGTATATCGCTGTAGAACATGTATTGTTAATAATTCATGTCATGCATTTATGTTACATTGACATTGCCATTGTACATTTATCTTTTGTTTCAATGTTTTCAATGGTGGTGAATAAATAAATTCAATTCAATTCAATTCAATTCAATTCAATTCTATATATTGGTGATGAATTTCATTATATTTTCGTATGTCCATTCTTTCAAAATGAGAGAAAAATGTATACACCAAATAACTTGTGTGGTAGTAGCATAAGACCAAGTGCGTTGCACATGGATAAGATTTTTAATACAGCTCACGCTTGCCAGCTAAAGAAATTAGTAAAATATTACAATACATGAAACAAAGCAAATGCAAAAACATAGACCGATAAGGGGGAAAAAGTATTAGACTTTTGATCACCATACATAGTTCAGCTAAAACATACTTTTATTGATACAGATAAAACACCACAACGGGTGAGTAGTTCGTGATCAGTTTACATTCCCCACTCCCTTCCCTACTCGTAAATGACTATAAGTCCCCCCCCCCCCCCCCTCCTCAACCCTATGCGTCTATGCGCACTCTATTCAGAGTAATAATGATAATAATAATAAGCATTTCTATAGCGCCGTCTATCTAGATAATTCTACTACTTTCGATACTTAAATTTGTGATATCATGGTTCGTAGTAGGTCCATGGTGATAATTATATAGGTACTAAAGTAATTAATTATGATTTATAGTTAGCAACATTGTTTATCATTTTAGTATTTTCTTTCTTTAAAATCGGTACTTGATACTTTTAGCGCCTTTAAATATCCGATATAATATTTGTTCATTGTTACTTTTGGTTTCGGTTTAGAAAATATTTGCCTTTTTTTCGAATGCAAGAAATTTCCCCCAAAAAGGGTCATTATCATTACGATGTTCGTAAACATGCAAATTCGTATATGCAGAAAGTTAGGTGCTAACTGTGGTGCTTCTTGTGTATGCGTATATAGATAAGGAAAAATGGGGGTTATACTTAAAGCTTACTATTCACCTGTTTCACGAAAAAAGGGGTAATATTTTGTGGAAAATATTAATGAAAGTATGCAAATAGGGGATCGGTTTCGACTCTGTCAACTGCTTACGATCATGCCACATGATTGAAGTGACTTGACCGGGAAATTATTGTTTTTTGTCAAATAAACATAGCCAAATTTCATACATGTTACATCAGTTTTGTTTTAACTACTAGACATGGCATTACTTATTAGAAATTCTAATGACTTAAATCTTTGATATCACTACAAAGCCACGTCTTTTTGATTTTTTTTAGACAACCATCTCATGTATTGTTTCTGTTCTTGACATTTCTATTTGTATAGAAGCAAAATGATTTTGTGTACTTCCGAAATAAATTGCAACTGTCTTTTTTCATTTCTTTCTTTTACAAAATTTCTGAATTTATAAATTTTATGTTTTATTTACTCTGAATCGCAAGTACCAGTTTTACAATTCATTGCATGGAGTAGATGGTCTTATTGATTAATTGTTACATAGGTTTCAATCTTATTATTTTCCAGAATGTTAACAATGCATTATATCTGTATATCAAGAATGGTAGTAAGGCAACATTTTTACCAACTTGTATTATTGCTATGTAATTTTAAAGGGACTTGGTAAAATCGTTCAGATGAGAAAACATGGTGCTAATTAGTGATTTCAATGCTAGATGTACAATTAAAGATATTCTGAAAGTTTGAGTGAAAACGGACCATGATTAATGATAAAAATTGGGAAAAACTGATCTGATCCTTTTCCTTAATTCTCCCAAATATCTTACTACAATTTAATTACATTTTAGGTAAATGTAAATCGTCACAAAGTAATGAATTGGCATTATATACCATTCAAGACATTTAGGTGATGACAGATTTTAAAAAGCATATCTTATGCATTATTTTCAAGGAAAAACGGTAGGGAAAATTCAAAAATGGTTGGGAGAATTTACTGTTAATCACTGTTAGAGCAGGGGGGTGTTTCACAAAGATTCTAAGTTGAACTTATCTCTAAGTTGGACTTAACAATTATGGAAAGCCGTTAGCCTCTTTGAAAATATTTTGTAAAAGTTTTTTTGAAAGGCATAAAATGTTGATTCAAATCATTCATATTTTCTATCACAAGGAGATTTCATGTTCTTGATGTGGAATTTATAAAAAAAAGTCTAAAATACTTGAATTTTTGCTTTTGAATATATTTTATTTTAAGGCTCCAATGGCTGTCCATAATTTTTAAGTCCAACTTAGTGTTAAGTTCTACTTAGGATCTTTGTGAAACACCCCCAGGTGTTGCACAGTCACGCCTCCAAATAAAACCATAAACAACCTTGTGGTTTGAGAATCTTCTCAGGATTTTTTGCCTGTTAGAGGGTAAGTACAGTAGAAGTAATAGTATAATAAGTTACATTTCATACACAAATTACACAGTTTTTTCATCAACCTTCAACAATGTTACCGAGTCACCTTTAGTTTTATCTTTTTATATAGATGTGCAACTCAGATTTTTAAATTCAGATGTTGTTTAATTAATCATTTTTTAATTGAATTAAATCCCCCAAAATCGTCTTATCATATATATATATATAGGATTTTTATTGAAATCAAAACATCAAAAAACCAAGAGCAAACAGTCCAAAGACTGACAACTGTCTTGGGTACAAAAATATAATTTAAATCGAATATACATAATAAAATAGAAGTAATGAATAAATACATAAGTTACATAAGTTAAAATATCAAATAACTAAACTATTATCAATAAATATTGCAAAAAGGACATATAAACAATAAGTATACATCATTACAATTACGTCAAAAGAGGGCTCTCGAGCTGTGCAAAATCTAAATCAGGTACAGACCGAGAGTCCAATAAAAGAAAATTAAAATGCATAAGACTGGGTTTAAAAAAGATCAATAGTGAAAAGAGGGGAATATGTCAGCTAAAGAATAACTTTTTAATTTAAAGTATTGAAAAGGTACAAGTAACATACAATAAAGAAATTCCCAAGAGAGCGTAGTAAGAGAATAGAGTAAGATAGAGGAAGAGAGAGGGAGAAAATAAGAAAGGAGAGGAGAGAGGGAGAGAGAGAGAGAAAGAGAGAAGGAAGAGGATAGGACGAAAGTTAGGGAAATATGAATACCATCTATAGAATTTGTAAAAACAGTCCAGGTATTCAACATTGTAGACATCATTGCAATTAACCGAAATACATGAAACATACAATAAAGAAATTCCCAAGAGAGCATAGAGAGAGAAAAGAGTAAGATAGGGGAGAGAGGGGAGAAAAAAAAAGAAAAAAAAAAAGGAGAAAGAGAGAAAGAGAGAAAGAGAGAGAGAGAGAGAGAAAGAGAGAGAGAGAGAGAGAAGGAAGGGGATAGGAAGAGAGTTAGGGAAATATCAATACCAACTGTAGACTCTGTAAAAACAGCCCAAGTATCCAAGCATTATAGACATTGTAATTAATCTGAGATACATGTAACATACAATCTGTAGAATTTGTAAAAACAGTCCAGGTATTCAACATTGTAGACATCATTGCAATTAACCCGAAATGCATGAAACATACAATAAAGAAATTCCCAAGAGAGCATAGAAAGAGAAGAGAGTAAAACAGATGGAGAGAAATAGGAAAAGAGAAAGGGGGAGAGAGAGGGAGAGAGAGAGAGAGGAGAGAGAGAGAGAGAGAGAAGGAGATAGGAAGAAAGTTAGGGAAATATCAATAAAATCTGTAGACTCTGTAAAATGAGAACAAGTATCTAAACATTGTAGACAATAGACATTATTGCAAGAATTATGAAATACATGTACATAAAGGAAAAAGAAACATGTGCAATCTACCAAAGAAGAATGGAAGAAGGAGGAGGAAAAGAGAAGAGTTTGAGAAAGAGAGGGGAAAACACCAGAAAGGAAATTAGAAAATGATAGATTTACACAAGTTTCATCATGTTGATTACCTTCACTGCCTGTGGTATAAAAGAATTTTGGTATCTGGATGTACGGCATGTTGGTTGGCAAAGAGGGTCACTGTTTCTTAACTGGCGAAAAGTAGTCATCCGGTTACTGCATAATTTGACCCCCAAAAAAATTGAATTTAGAGATCTAGCAGATTAAGATGAAATACTGAAAATTCACAAAACTTACCTTATTAATTGGTCTCAAAACGTTCGAAGTGTTTCTCAAGTATATAGCCTATGTAATATGCATAAGAATATGATAACAAGCTCCTTCCACACAAAAAATAAGAAGCGGATTGCCATGTAATGGAAACTGCTACAATATTATGATGAGCTTATAAAGTGTACCACGTGATGCAAACTGCTACAATATTACGATAAGCTTATAAATTGTACATTCTAGCTCTATTCTCTCTTTCTATCTGTCTCTGTCTGCCTCTCTCTCTCTCTGTCTCTCTCTCCCCGTCTCTTTCAGGTTAGGTCTTTTGATCATGAATAATACTCATATTTGCATTGTTGATCTATTATTGTCACAGAACTTAGGCCTACAGGAGGGAATTCCCTACGCCTTCTTGCGAAACCGCTCATAATTAATTTTCTTTTGTGCTCCTTTTGGTCCTTTTCTCTCGCGACCTTGACGTAGTAGGCCTACATTTTTGTTTTTTTGTTATAGAGCTTTAGATTAAAGTTCAAAGTAAAAATATTTTTGGCACAACAAAGATAAACATTCATCCTTGTTGATTTCGCGTGGTGTGGGTATAAGCCCCGTATAAGGCCAAAAAAAGATGTGTTGCCCATTGCGACCGACCCAAAAATCTTGAAATCTACGGTCGGCTTTTAATTTTTTAATTTCTTTTTAACCGTTTTTAGGGAAAAAATGTATCAAAACTGAGAAATATTAGCCCAAAGAGAGAGTTAAAAAAAAAAAAAAATTATACACTTGCATAACAATGTTAACGCTCACAAATTATTGTTCACCTCTCATCTGCATTTGCAGGGAATAGTTGGTCCTTGATCCATTTCCATCGAATTGAACTCGTCCACTCAATTGATTCGTTGCAGTCTGAACAATCAAAATAAAGCAGAAACGGAGCTTGTCGTAATCACACTTAAGTTTGGTTACATTTTGCTTTCCAAGCCATAAACACACGTATTCCTATCAGACTTTAAAAACAATGTGAGTCCAAATCAGTCCAAGTTGTCATCACATTTGTAGGCAGCTTTTTTTTTTTGTACAAGGGCTGCGATATTATGGATTTTCTTTCAGTGAAATCAATCTTGTAAATGTACCTATGATATACATGATGTTAACTTTGCTCTCACTGAGAAACAACAAAAATATTTAATAGGTATACAAGGGACGTGATAGAGAAGGACTGGAATCAAGCCGCCCTCCTTTGACCCCATGCTCCAAGCCGCCGAAAAGTTATGTGCTAATCTGCAATTGTTGACCAGGTGGTGAGATAAAAGAGCGCATGAAATTTCAGGATTTAGAATTCATACATCACTTGTATCACAGCAACTGTTCGCTGTCCCTTTCAATGATTTCTTATCAGTTATTAAATGTGTAATGAGTAGAACAAGCGTACACAAACTTGTGTAATTTCATCCTTTTTTCCAACTGCAAAAATACCAAAAACACGCGAAAACACGCAATAGCAAACTTATAGTTATCAAAGATTGTAAATCATGGATTGAATAACTGGGCATTAAAACACGCACAAATTAGCGCATATCCTTAAATATTGAGTTTTTGTCAGGATCTAATTTTTCTTTTACCAAGTCTGGCGCAAAAGTTATAGAAAGGGCGGAGTACTAAATTTGAAAAATTGTTTTTATATCTTACCCATCACTAACATAATATTATACATACAAGCATGACAACTTTAGGATGTTCCACTTGAGAAAATTACAACTTTTTGGTTGAAATCGTATATGTAAAGTCTTTGAAAGACGTGCTAGTATGCATGTAGCGAAAGGCTAGAATGACTCTTCTCCTTGTTCACACCCTATCATGCATCTTCACATTCATATTCAAATTAACAGTCTGTGTTGGTTCCCTCTGATTCACATCGTAGTCAAGTTAAAGCGCTCATTGTCATGTTAAATGTATTTGCAAGAGCGTTACAAAGTATAGTTAACAAAGACTGTTTATACGGCAATACCTGGCTGTTAATTTGAATATAAAAGGGAGGGAGCAATGTCCCCAGTTAGGCGGTACCAGTTTGTTGCGTTTAGGAAAACAGCATCAGGAAAAGTGTTAACGCATTCTAGGAAGGATCGGCTCAGTCTTAAACCTTGAGAAAAAAAAAACATTATGAGCAAGTGGGCCATTGTTTTCACGCTCTTCGCCATCAATTGCATCGACCTTGGGATCGTGAAAAGCTTCAGCGTTCTCATGGATGATCTCGTCGTTGATTTGGACAGCGATGTCGGGACGATAGGGACTATTCTCGGGACGTACCATGGATTGGGCTCCATGCTTGGTAAATACAATGCTTTTTTTAAACTTTGGTAGGATGTCTTTCGAAAGAAGCTTTCAAATGAAAAGAGGATGTGGTAAAATATCTTATTTGATATCATTTTGTAATCATGGAGATAATCACTTTAATCATACTTGACATTACACAAATTATGGGTATTTATTAAATACAACAATCTGTGAAAGATAAGGTCCCTAGAATTGCTTCGAAAAATATTTCAGGAGCAGATCCACGATTCTGTTTAAAAAAGGGACATTTTACAAATTGAAAGAGGCACAGAAAATTAAACAGCAGATAAGGATCAAATTCTTCTTAGGTATATCTAAGATCTTTATAAACATATCACACTTATGATTGTAAACTCAGAAACGATAATTCGTATCAGAACGAAGTTTTCATATTGAAAAGTGGAATGCTGTCAATGAATTTGGAGTAAGTTTTACGACATTTATTTGGATGCTGTTCTTGAAATATTACTCTGTAAATTTAATCGGATTTTCATTCTACGCAATCGGTTTGTAGCAGTAATTAATACGGAACACGGCCATGTTTTTAAGAAACTCAACCGTCATAGCTCAACACGTGAAAATAATGGTTTTGAAATTGAAGATACAGCTCCCCAAGTATTTTCTTTACAACGTGTAATACCTGACTTACGTTACATTTTAGACTTGTTGGGAAAGGTTTATGAAGGCTCGTAATATTAAAAAGACCCTAATATCCTAGGGATTATAATGACTTTGACCTTGCAGCCGCCATATTATCAATAAGTGTGAATGGGTAGTTTTTAATGAGTAAGATAAATGTGAAATGCGACTTACACGTACATGAAATTTGAGACTTTATGAACAAAAATAAAAACGATCGAAAACCCCAGGACACCCAGCATAAATTTCAGGGACTATAATGCTTTAGACAACTAACAACAAACATGTGACAACAACGAGGTGTATAGGTGTATAAGTGTCGTGGATGAGTGGATACGTCGCCGGACTGTTGATCACAAGGTCCGCGGTTCGAGTCCCACCGCAGCACTATATTGGCAAGACATTGATCTACATTTGCCACTCTCTACCCAGGTGTTAAATAGGTACCGGTAGGAAGGAGCGCCTTGAGGACCTTGCAAGGTCGATACGTGCGCTATATAAGAATCCGATATTGTTATTATTATTAACTACTACTATGCTCCTCACCCCTTTTCCTTCTCCCCCTCATCCTCCTCCTCCTTCGATTAGTAGTACTAGGCTTCTACCAACAACACACAATCGAAAACCATTAGAAAATTGTGCAATCTATGCACCTATAGATGTTTTTTTTTTTTGTATTACGCTTTATCCATATTTGGAAACTTCTTTAATTCATGTTACAATTAATTAATAAATTCTTCTCCATTTTACCCTGATCTAGCGCCAATTATTACACCTGTGCTTCAATACATGCGAGTGAAATACTTGTTTTTAATCAGCGTAGTGGGCTCTTTTTCTCTCGTTTGCCTATCCCTGCCTTCCAATGCAACAGCCTTTGGCGTGCTGGCTCTACTTGCCGGTAAGTTTGGTTTATGTTTGTTTGTTTGTTTTCCTAACTTATTTGTTTAATTCTTTGTCTATCATACATTATGTAGTAAAAAATCAACCTCAAGCAATGGGTCATTTTCGTAGTGTAATCAAATATAATTCATAAATGTCAAAGACACATAGAAAGGGGCTCTCAGGGGGAATTCGACACCATTCGAGTGTCTACCCAATAACAGGTGTCTTGTTTAATGCTTCGCATATATGGTTAAGACACTACCTTACATTTCTCTCACCCGAAGACTCTCCGAGGGACTAGGGGGTATTTCTTGATGGGACTACGGGTTCGCTGTGTGCGAGACTTGTACACCCATTAATGGTATTTCTACCAAGTCTGGTGTCAGTGAATTATGACCTTCTGTCATGGAAATTGACGACCTTCTCCCTTTAAGTGCCTCGACGCAGATTATTTCATTCACCTTTTACGAATGATTGTATTTCAACGCAAATTGCATACAACCCGTTCCATTTTGAAATTAGACTTTCCAAAAGAGTTGTTCAATATTCCAATGGTTTTGTACTCCTAATTCTGCTATTGTACGGAGAGCAATGAACAGAATTCCACATAGGAAACAGAAAAAAAAAACATTTTGAAATTAGACTTTCCAAAAGAGTTGTTCAATATTTCAATGGTTTTGTACTCCTAATTCTGCTATTGTATGGAGGACAATGAACAGAATTCCACGTAGGAAACAGAAAAAAGTTCTTTGATTTGATGCGAGACAAAACCAACCACAAAGTCATACGCCAGAAAACAAAGGTTAAAGACATCATGGAGAAAGTCAGAGAATCAAAGTGGAGATGGGCTGGGCATGTAGCGAGACTTAAGGACAATAGATGGACAAATCGTTTAACAGAATGGCAACCAAGGATGGGAAAGAGAAGAAGAGGAAGGCAGAAGAGAAGATGGAGAGATGACCTAACATCATACATGGGAACGGCCACTTGGACTAGGACAGCTAGAGACAGAAGAGAATGGAAATTTCATGAGGAGGGCTTTGTCCAACGTCTGGATGAACTATACAGCCTGATAGATCATATTAAAATCATATTAATTGGTTTCAACATTGAAGACCCGGAGTTTCTGCTCATGAATGTACTAAATGTTTACGCACAATATGCAATTTATAAGGTGTATATACTTAATCATCTGAGAAGTAAATCCTTCAACAGTCATTCAATTTGGATGACTTTCAAAAGCGATTTTATGCTTTATGTCAATCGGCAATACAGAAACCAAGAACAATTAATAAGTAATATCAAGATGAATCTTTCTTAGTTGAACCTTTAACACACTCATAATTTTGTGATGTGATGTGGAGCGCGTAACAGCTGCTCTGCCAGGCTCCTTTAACTATCTCTATTTTCTCTGTACTGGGTTTCTGCCAACTAGTGATTTTGGTATCATGTTGTTAATGATACTGTACTGATCCTGCTAGACTAGTTTGAATGATTTTTTGGACTGCTTGTGTCGTGGTTGTGACAACCAATATTCTGTGGTTCTATATACACTTGGAGCACAGCCTGTAGCCATGATGGAGTTACATGCATGCAGTATATAGCCACTGGTCATCTAGCCTATTCTTCTAAGTTCTATTCATGTGTGATCAACTGTGAATAGCCTTTTTAAGCCCTCAATTGAACTGGACTGCATTATCAATGGACTAGACCACATGCAGATTAACAATGACTTTCATTTATATGTTCCTGGTCATCATAGTTGGTCTTGCCTACTCCCTTTCATCGGCAACGAGTAGTGGTACTACAGAAAGTTATACCGTGCTACACAATACATGCAAGTGTAGTTTTTCATCAAAGACAAAATACATCGGGAAAAGGATATCCTACTACCAGACTGCCACATCCACATCTACCTTCCATGTTCAGCTTGTAGAATGTGGGGATATACATCCAAATCCCGGTCCTGATATTCTTCAACAACATCATGAATCAAATAGCGGGGACTGTCTACATAGAAAGAATTCTGTTACATCAAACAGGATTCGGTATGATGTGGACATGTTACGGAGCCTAAACCGCCAGCATTTTCGAGTAACACCAACTGTGTGGAAAACCCTCCACACTCTTGAAATTTGCAAGCACCGTACAAGGCGAAGTCGCAGGGGGGGAAGATGCCGCCGTCGTCGTCTACTGGCACAGTCTACCTTAGCCCCTGAATCAGAACATATTCCAGTTATCATCCGCCCCCGCATACATCAGATGAAAAATAGAGATATCCGATATTCGAAACATGAACTTGGGATACCATTTAATGAAAATCGGGAAGTAATAACCATTCAAAGAAATATGGTTCCACACTCAAACTCCTTTACTAATTTTGCAATTTGGAACGCACGTTCAGTGAAGGCCCGCGGAAAGTCTACTGCCATATGTGACTTTGTGATATCAAAACAGCTCCATATTTTTGCTGTCACGGAGACTTGGCTTACTAACTCAGATCGTGATAATCGTGCCCTTGCCGACATTAGGACAACTCTGCCGAACTTTGAATTCCACCACTCTCCTCGTCTTAGCGGAAAAGGAGGTGGGGTTGGTGTTTTGCTACATAAAGGGTTCAAAGTGAGTGTAAATCGGGAATTCACCTTTGAGTCCTTTGAGCATATTGACCTGATGCTAAGGTCATCTGGATCGACGGATCTTCGTCTTGTTGTCATCTACAGACCACCGTCCTCTGCTAGGAAGAGAGAGACTTTAAGTACCTTCTTCAATGAATTATCTACTTTGGTTGAGGTGCTCTGCATCAACCATCAGAGGCTGTTGATGGTCGGTGATTTTAATGTTCACGTAGATGACCCGAATAATGTTGATGCTCAGAGGTTTCTCAGTCTTTTGGATGTTGCTAATCTTCACAACCACATAAAGAGCCCCACGCACTCCAGTGGTCACACACTTGATCTCGTCATATCTCGAGATAGTGATGATCTTGTGTTGACATCATCGACTGATTCGTCTCTACCCTCTGATCATCGGTCTGCAATATGTGGCTTGTCGTTTGCAAGACCGCTTCCTGTCAAACGTACAGTGGTCCTAAGGAAATGCAAGGACATTGATCAACAGGATTTTCAGAAGGACATTCAGAAGTCACAACTATTCACAGATTCTCTGGATGAATGTGGTGACCTTGCTGACCTATATAACGAGGAGATGCAGAGGTTGTTAGATCAGCATGCACCGCTCGAGGAGAAGGAGTTCATCCTTAGACCGCAAGCTCCATGGTACTCGGACGCCCTCAGGAGATCCAAGCAAGAGCGGAGAAGAGCTGAAAGGGCAGTTTACAAATCTGGCCTTCAAATTCACAAGGACATTTACAAGGAGAAGTGCAAGTCCTACTTATTTCTTCTTCGTCAGACAAAAGAGGACTACTTTCTCAAGAAAATCGATCATCGTGATCAACGAGGCTTATATCGAATGGTTCGGACTCTCTCATCACCACATGCTTCTAGCCAAATACTGCCATGCCATGACTCTCCTGGCCAGCTTGCAGAGTCGTTCTGCAGTTTCTTCGATGAAAAAGTCAAGCGTATACGGCAGGAGCTAGATGCATCCATCTCTGAGGACCTGTCAGTTCCAGTCAAAGATCGGTGCTCCTCGTATCTGACTGAGTTCCACACAGTGTCTGAGGATGAATTAGTCAACACGTCAAGGGAACATCCAATTCTTACTGTGATTTGGACCCGATACCTACGTCTCTACTTAAGAAGGTGATATCTTGTCTGGCCCCAGTTCTTGTCAAAATAGTGAATACCAGCTTACAGAAAGGAGAGGTGCCTGCATGCATGAAACATGCAATTGTCCAACCTAGACTTAAGAAAGATGGTCTTCCTCATGATGATGTATCGAGCTATTGGCCTATAGCGAATCTCAGTTTTGTTGGAAAGCTGGTAGAAAGGGTTGTCGCCAGGCAGATCAGGGAATACCTAGCTGATCATGATCTCCTTCCTAGCGCCCAGTCGGCATATCGCGAACACTTTAGTGTTGAGACAGCGCTTCTCAGGGTCCAAAATGACCTCCTGATGGCTCTAGATGCTCGGCAGGATGCGGTACTGGTGCTGCTAGATTTTAGTGCAGCATTTGATACGATTGACCATGATCTGCTGCTTGAAAGAATGGAATCCTACTTTGGAATCAGGGGAAGGGCTCTTCGATGGTTTTCCTCATACCTGGAAAACAGAACGCATGTTGTTATGATAAAAAATGCCTCTTCGCAGACCTACCATGATAAGCATGGGGTTCCACAAGGATCCGTCATCGGGCCCCTTGCCTTCACAATGTACACAGCGCCAATGGAAGACATCATAACATCTCATGGTGTAAATGTAATGCTTTATGCGGATGACACGCAAATGTATATCGTGTTCAAGCCTAGTGAACGTGAAGAATCGTTAGAGAAGCTGAAAGCCTGCATAACTGATGTGAAGATTTGGGCAATGAAAAACAAATTGTCTTTGAATGATTCCAAAACTGAAGTTATCCATTTCACATCCAAGTTTCGTCGAGATCCTACCCTATCTAGTGTATATGTCGGTGACTGCCACATTAATCCTGTTCCTTGTGCCAGAAATTTGGGGGTTGTCTTTGACCAGCACATCACCTTGAAAGAACATATAAAAACTGTTTGCAAATCAGCAATGGCAGGAATCAGGTGCATAAGTAAAATCAGATGTTTCCTCTCGAAGCAAGGTGCACTCACTCTGGTGCATGCATTTGTAACAAGCAGATTAGACTCCTGTAACAGCTTGTTGTTTGGACTTCCCGCAATTGACATTTACCGGATCCAGATGATACAGAACATTGCAGCGAGACTGGTCACTCGCACTCCATACCAACAAAGTATAACTAGTACTCTGAAGAAACTACACTGGCTTCCTGTAGATAAGCGCATCATATTCAAACTCTTATTAATTACATTTAAAGCACAACATAGTTCTTCTCCTTCATACCTGACTGATTTGCTCAAACAATACCACCCACCCCGAACCCTCCGTTCAAGCAATCAAGCATTACTTTGTGTACCAAAAACCAATACTATATTCTATGGGGGCAGATCATTTGCAGTTGCTGGACCAAACCTTTGGAACAATCTCCCCAAATTCATACGACAGGCACCCACTGCTGCAACATTCAAATCTTCACTAAAAACGCACCTCTTTGGCCTTAATTAATTAGTTTAAACTATCCTGACTTACGTTCTTTGTTTTTGACCATGTTAGCTATCTCTTTATTATGTTATTTACTATGTTAAGTTAGTCATTTTAGTAGTATAAGATTTGTATATTTCTCTGTGTTGATTCATTTTATGTGATTATAATTATGCTTGTACAGCGCAAAGAGAAACTTATGTTTATTTTGCGCTATATAAATATTGTATTATTATTATTATATTAACGCATTTATATTCATGCCTTGATGTTTCCCTTCCACTTTCCTTATGTTTCCCCTATTTTATTATATCAGTTTATTGATTGTGAATATATATATATATTGTCATTAAACTCTATATGCAATGTTGTTAAAATGAGATAAAGTAATAAAGTGCCTCGTATGAGGAAAAGAGAAGAAAAAAAAATACAGCCTGATAGATAGATAGATAGAAACTTGTTTTCTAAAAAACAAAGCACCTCAGCGTCAAAGCTTTAAACACTGCTCCCAATGTTTGTTTAACTCATTGGCCAGAATTCACAAAAGGAGGTTTGTCGACAAACCTCCTTTGTGAATTCGGGCCATAAGGGTAGCTACAAAGAGCAGTTTTTGTTCCTGTTGTGTTTCTGTCCTGTGTGGAAATGGACACTCAATCCCTATCTCTTTTGACATGGTCATGTATTCAAGTAGAGCATGTAGCTTAGAGGAAACATCTACCTCATTTGAAATCCAGGGGCTCACCAAACTGTTGGCGTCTAGTCCGTTTTCACTCTTAATATTCCTCAAATCAATGCTGCCCTAATTCTCTAACATCTTTGTGTTTCAGGGTTAGGCTGGTAGCTTATACTGTACACACGCGTGACACTCCACGTCGTTTTATACCAAGCAATAAACAAGAAAGCAAGATGAGGGATTGAGAAATTAAAAATAAATGAATCGATTTTTGAAGGAAAGAAACAGTACTCCTAAACCTGAACTGTTGCAGCAAAAATTGTCTTTTGTTTCTGGCTTTAATTGTTTATTCTTAAGCTTACACTCACTTTTGTCACTTGTGGTCGACTTGACAGTCTGTAATATACTTGTAGTAGGTTTGACCATAGGCTGACATGTTTTTGAGCTTGTAAAAAAAAAGGATGCAAAATAGCATGTTTCAGACAATCTAGGCAATAAGGGAGTTTACAGATACAATCTGCGCATGGGCAGATAAAGGTCATTTGAACCCAAAAGGTAAAACCCACAGAGAGGAATACTGGATATGCGCTCATGAAAGTTATGTAACATTATTCATTTATGCACCAACGGTACATTCTATGATACGCAGGTTGAAGTATTCTTTTCAAGAGGGCAAACAAAAGGTATTCATGAAGCACATCTAGGACTTTGGCAGTTATTATTCTAATATGCTCAAAAAACTAGTGGAACTTCTCCATGTGTAAAAGATCTGTGGATATTTGGGGTCATTTGTACCATGTGCCATCTGTATAAACTCCCTTATTGTGGTAGGGCCCATGATTATGGCAGAGGCGAATATATCTTGCAAACAAATGTTGGAGAAAGGAGAAACTTAGCAGCAGTTAACAATGAGACATTAGAGAACAAATGATTGGCAACCTATTAATTAATGAACCATGTATCGACTCTAAAAATGAAATATTAAAAAAATTACAGTCATTTTGCCCTATATATTATTTTGTGAATTTCTTGTACATGTGTACGTACTTGCTCAATATGCCTAGAAAAGGAAGAAGAAAACCAATGGATTAAATAAATAAATTTATCAGCGAACCGTGGAAGTATGCAGTGAGGTTTGCTAAACCATGGACCTTTTACGGATGGAAATTCGTCGTTTTCTTAACGAATTCTTTGTAATTGTCTCCGTCAATGTCGTCTCAATAACGTTCCGTACATTTTTCGTCTCTTCGATCTCATGAGGGTCACCGCCAATAAGCCGGGACAGAATCAAGATAGTGATTTTACACATATTAATCTACATGCGCAGAAGATAATAAATCTCTTATGGGAAATCGATGTACAGTTCTGGTTTATAATCGGAAATTGTTGTTCCGTGTACTGTATTTTATTTTGAAAAACATGTTGATATTACCAGATAGAGGTTATATTTGGATTGGTTGTGATTTAAAATCCCGTTTCTCCCAGTTTCCTCATAATATTCCAAAGTTACAACGCACAGGGCTTATAAAGATCATGGCCTTCTAATTGTTTTATAAGGTCATGGGTGTGTGCGAAAGTGTGCGAATCAGTAATACATTTCATATCACAAAAATCGTCTGCTTTTCAACTTTGCATGCTGCTCCCCATTGGGGATGTTTTTTTTTAAGACACACTCTTACAGAGCACAGCATCCAAACAGGACCCAAAGATAGGGAAACTGCTCCTTTGTCAAAGACCGAAAATGCTTAAGCAGTCGTTATTGTTAAAACAGCTGAATGTTCTCATTTATGCTATGGTCACATTACCCAAAAGTAGCCTACTCGGCGGCCGAGCGGCGAGTTTTTAGCAAATTTTGCTCGGCGGTCATGGGCGGCGAGTCCAAAATCGGACGGCAGCCTTTGACCTAGCGGCTCCGAGTTTGACCTAAATCGTTCGGCGGCGAACGCTCGATTAGTTCGCTGCCCGGGCGGCGAACGGCCGGGCACCGAGCGTATTTTGGAGCCCCGCCGATCACTGCATATGGTCGGCCCCGTGCAATATCTTTAAAATCAGCCGGCGGCCGGTGATAGACTGCTCGGGAATCGGTAGGTCACTGCCGGGACACCGCGCGGAAAAGCTCCGCGATTTCGCCCAGTTTTGACCTAAAATCGACCGGCGACCGACAGGAAATCGACAGGGCACCGCCCATGCGTCGCTGGGGCTCTACAGCCTGCTCGACTTCTCCAAAAATCGCTGGGCGATGCCTAAATTCCAGCGGCGACCGAGCAGGCTACTATTCGGTCGGTCGCCGCTCTGATTTGTGACCATAGCTTAAGGTGCACATAATCAGAAGGCGGTGACCCCATCCGTAATAGGTCCGGCATAGTAATATGTCCATCTTGGAAGTAAAGAGGTTCGCTAAAAAGTGAAACTTGGAAGTAGTAGTAGACCAGCCAAGACGCGTTAATTTAAACGGTATATATTATAGCTGAAAAAATAACATAGGGGTAGATGCCACGCGCATTCTTTTACTACAAATGTCTTTTTGGGGCTTAAAATTAAAAAAAGTGTAAACAAATCATGACTTTTTGATTTTTTGACCAATTATGTATTATCTCACTAAGACCTTTCAATTTACATATTTTTGTAGTATGGGTTACAAATTAATAAACTTGTTTAATATAAATTTGAAAGTTGGATATGTTACATACACGATCTTATTATAGGATGCGCATTTTAAGTTGAAAAAACATGTACCGTATAATATTCTCACTGGTATTAGCAATAGTTATCACACCAACCTCCAACTTTAGGGCAAACAAGCCCATTTTGATAGCTAAGTTTCCTAATTCAACGTTTTTCAACTCTTTTTGATAGTCACGGCACCCATTTAAGAATTTTTTTGCGTCGCCCCAATCCCAAATACATACAGATGATTCATTTTCCATCACACTGAGAAGCGTCACGCACCACGTATACTTATTATATTTATTCACAAAAAAATGACACTTTTATTATAAAACAGTTGAAACATTACAATGGAAAGCTTTTGAACGTGGTATGACCGTAGTTTAAGTTCCTATTCAGACGATAGACGATTGTATGGTGCATTCATAAAGCATTGTGTCAATCATATTGACAATTATTGGTGCATACTCTTGCGCCGATCTGCACTCGAGGCTAGTCAACAGAAATGTCCGACTTGGCTAGTGAGGCACATCAAAGGTTAAACATATTTTACCAATTTCTCATCTTAGATAATATACCTCTTATTCATGCTCACCAAATGAATGCCTTCCCTTAAAGTGCCAATAGACCAGTTCACCCGTATAGACCCGTATCAAGTATTTTTCCCGTGTATTTCACAATTTAGTCTGCAATGACTTTTATCTGCTGATGCTCAGACGGCAACCGTGAACTGGCTTATTTAAGGGCCCATGACATCACAATACAAGTGTATTCCTGTTGGTGTGCAGTCCTGCATAATCTCATATTTTGATATGTAAACTTCTGAATTTGTTTCATAGATTTTTAAATATTTTTTGAAATATTTGTTTTTCAAACTTGCTAAGCTCCACCCAAAAAACCTCCAGATCTCATTCCACTTGTGACATCATATGTCAGTCATCAATGAGCTAACTTGAGAAAGGGGCATGTAACTTTGCCAAAGTTGACCACCTGTTACAATACCACAAACAATAGCAACATTAAGTTGCTATGTCAGACATGTCAGACTAAACTAATATTCTAGAATAGACAATGGTACGTAATTTCCCCCAGCTTAGCACACGTTCATAATAGAATCGCATGTTTCCATACATACAATGTATGTACAATACATCACAATTTGTCTTCCTGGTGATGCTACAGCATGTCTGACAAAGCAACTTGTATGTTGCTATTGTATTACGTATTGTAACAGGTGGTCGACTTCGGCAAAGATACATACCACTTTCTCAAGTTAGCTCATTGATGACTGACAGATGATGTCACAAGGGGAATGAGATCTGGAGGTTTTGGGGGTGGAGCTTAGCAAGATTGAAAAACAAATATTTCAAAAATATTTAAAAATCTATGAAACAAATTCAGAAGTTTACATAACTTCGGTCTGTTTCGCGAACGCTAGCGCGCGCTGACCTAGTTAATCAAGTCCATTCGTAATACGTGCAATTGTCCAAAAGGAAACGTACATGGCGTTAACCAGTATTTCCCATGATACACTCTTTAATGTCCTATAGAGTAGTATTTTGTTTTTTGTTTTTATGTGTCGCCTCAAGACCCTTCTGCCTCTATAGAACTATGCAATAACATGTGAGAAGACTTCTTTCAAAACAGAGATTTTTAAGTGTTACTTGCACGTTTTTCACTTGGGAAATATTCTTTATCGTCTCTTACTGGCAAGTGTGTGCTACGCATTCGTGTTTGTATACATGGTCTTACGCATGTGTGAGGAAGTAGTCGACGGCTTTGCTCTGGCATACGGGATCCTGAATGCAGGTACTGCTGTGGGAATGATGGTTCTACCCATCCTTACCGAGTTCCTTCATAGAACGTATGGATGGAGAGGAACCGTAGCCATCCTTGGAGCATTCAGTCTGCATACTTCCATTCTTGTGTTATGGATGGGAGAACCAGCTGCAAAGGATGGTGTGGACAGTCAAGACGTGAGACGCCAACCGGAGAAACATATTCCTGCCGTCACTCTAAACAAGGAACACAACGTAAGTTCCAAAAGTGACGTAGAACAATCTCCATCAGAACATCTACTGGACAGAGGGACTGGAAGTTCTTTGGACAGATCTCAAGTAAGCCTGGAATCTCTGCGATCCGTATGTTCTAAGCTGTGCTCCAACATCACAGGGTGTCTTCACGCCACATGGAAGCACTTCGGTCTGTCAATCCTGACCGAGCTACCTTATACTTTGGTTCTCAACGCTGGGTTCCTGTTGATAAGTCTTGTGAACACGGCATGGGTGATCTACCTGATTCCCCACGGTGTCTCCAAAGGATTCCTACTCTCCCAAGCCGTCTTCTTGGCTCTCTACGGCAGCATCGGCCAATGCATAGGTCGGATAGGACAGGGGCTTTTAGTAGACCGCAACTGGGTCACATCTGTTGAACTGACTATCATTTGTTCAATCATCGGCGCCTTCACCCTTTGCCTGGATCCACTGTTCCATAACTTTGAGATTATCTCCATCCTGGCTTTCATCGGAGGACTCGTGAATGGTGCAAGAGTTTCCCTTACCGTGGTCATCGTGAAACAGTTCATCCCACGTGAACGATTCAAGCATGGCTACTCTTTAAACTGCTTGTTTTTCGGCATTGGAGAACCACTTGGAGGAATCGTAGCAGGTAATTCTTCATTTAATTGTTAGTCAATGTTAATTTCATTACCATCATGATTAAGGCACCACAGCGTTATCACAAATAAAACAATGCGTTTTGTTATCCATAATGATTGTAATTATTTTGAGTAATAGGTTTAACAAATCGTTCAGCGGGTTTGGTAGGTAACGCCCGTAGCACATTTTAATATCGTCATTCTGCTGGCCAACGTGATCTGTGACTCCTCATCCAAGAGTGATATCTTCCGAAGACACCTGAGCGATGAAAAAATTGCTTCCATGGCTTCATTAGCACATGAAATGGCTCGATCAGGGGTACGTATAGAAGTGTTGTGGTCGAGTGGATACGTCACCGGACTGTCGATCACAAGGTCTGCAGTTCGAGTCCGGCCGCGGCACCAATGTCCTTTTGCAAGACATTGATCTAAATTTGCCACACTCAACCCAGGTGATGTAAATGGGCACCGGACAGGAATCAATTCCTTGAAATGCTAGAGCGCCGTAATGGCCGCCTTTCTAAAGCCAGGGTAATAATCAGGGCAGCGCCAGGAGCGTCACGACGTGACAGACATGTGTGCTATTGTAAGAAACCATTATTATTATTATAACAGGTTTTATTCTAAAAAAATATATATATATCTTCTTATTTGTCACCAGGTTACGTCGCAACTGCGTTCAGCTTTGACATCGCTTATGAGGTTCTCGGGAGCTTTGAAATCCTTTTATCTATCGCATTGATAACAACAAACTACTTCATAACCAGAACGGATACGGCAACGGACGATATATGATGGTAACAAAATCCAAGGCACGTGGAGCTACCACTTATCCAGTATGAGGTCAACGAAGTACGCCCGAATCTTTCGTCCGTCATCGTGGTCGTATAAACGCAGATGGCAGGCACAGACGCATCCTCTTTAACGCAGAGGTACAGAGAACAAGCGCAAGGTTTATTATTTCTCAGGGAAATCGGCATTAACGGAGGGGGGGGGGGGCGTGCCAGTGGATTATGATATCGAAAGCCCACGAGACCAAGATTTCCAAAAGTTCACCATGCCAACGGCCTACGAGATGGACTCCCCCGAGTCCGACAAAACAAAGAAATACATTTATTTATCTAGCTGTTTATCTATTTATTTATTTTCATTTGTATTAATGTATGCATTTATTCAGTTAATGTATTCACAGAAATCCAGGTTCTATGAATGAATATTCATTATTTTTATTGTTGTAAACAATCTTTAAATCGGAGCCAACTTCCATACTGTAATTTTGCTCCTGAGTTTTCTCAGTATTCCCACAAATTGAAAACAATTTTTTTTAGTTGTACATGTATGGTCATGAACACTGTTGTACACTGTAGATAGACCTGTTGTACACTGTAGACCTGTTGTACACTGTAGACCAATTACATATATATTGTTAAGTTTCATTGTTTTACTATGTACAATGCAATCCCATGTACTTTATTTAGTTTGTTGGAAATGGAAATAAAATGAAATGAAATGAAATGAAACTTTCGGATATGACTGTTCGAGCATGTAGGGTTTACGATAATGGTAGAAATAAGGTCTTAATAACCTGCCATCCTCATCGCTATCACAGTGTTTTTCCTTGGGGGGGGGGGGGCATACGAATTATGTGTTCCCAATGTACCAGCCGCTGATTGAGGTGGAAAATAGCCAGAGTCACGAGGCCTTGTCAAAAGGCTAGTGCAAGTCGGGCATGATCACATCTGGCCAAGAGAAGAGTCCATCTTGACACGTGGTTAGGCGTCTTGAGTCAAGATGACCTGGTTACCTGCGGGTTCTGGACGTGTCGGTGGTTGGTGACCACCAGTAGGCTTTTGATTTTGGTTCATGAATGCAAACTTGATAAAGACTTGGTTTAAAAATATGTGGTGTTCCTGAGCTTTCAATAGGGACTTTTAGATTTGCACGAAGACAACGTGGATTGCTACGATCGACGTCCTTTTAATACACTGCCTTGAATGGACGTCACACGTATCAGTCCACGCAAATCTAAAAGTCCCTATAACTCTGCTCTTTCACGGTCCACCACGGGTATATAATACAATTATTATACCCACACCACGACATCAACAAGGATGAATGTTTATCTTTGTATTGCCAGAAATCTTTTTACTTTGAACTATAATCTAAAACTCTAAAAATAAACACAATGAGAAAAGGACCAAAAGATGCACAAAAGAATATGAGCGGTTTCGCAAGAAGGCTTAGGATTCCCCTTTTTTGTGACAAATAGTAGTACTATTCATGATCAACAGACCTAACCTAGCTGAGAGAGACGGAGAGAGAGAGAGGGAGAGAGAGAGAGAGAGAGAGAGAGAGACATATACATACAGAGACAGACAGAGACAGATAGAAAAGAATATAGCTAGAATGTGCATGCATGTATGTTTATGCACACTATTAGCTCATCATAATATCGTCGCAGTTTCCATTACACGACAGTGCGCTTGGTTTCTCTGCAGGAGCTTCTTATCATTATTATGCATATCATATATGGGCTATATACTTGAGAAACACGTCAAGCGCTTTGAGAGAAATTAATGAGGTAAGTTTTGTGAATTTACCGTACTTCATCGATATCCATGCTCTAGATCTCTAAATTCAATTTATTTTGATAACATTGGGCAGTCACTGGATGACTACTTCCTGGTATTGATAAGACGGTTTTTTTTTTTTTTTTTTTTTTTTTTTGGGGGGGGGGGGGGGGTTTATTCAAACAATTACAAAATTAAACGACAACTTTTGCCTTACAATAAAAAGGCCGGGCTATTTGAGGTCTAAGTACGGCCGGGGTGCATTATATAGGCCTATGGCCCTCCTTAAGATCTCGGCCGTGAAACAAGCTACGATTATTGATATATCTACAGATTCAATTTTCTGGAAAATAATAAGATTGAAACCTATAACAATTAATTAATAAGACCATCTACTCCATGAAATGAATTGTTAAACTGGTACTTGTGATTTAGAGTAAATAAAACATGAAATTGATGAAGTCTGTCAGAAAGAAAAGGAAAAAGACAATTGCAATTTATTCCGGAAGTAAATGAAATGAAATTGCTTCTCTACAAATCGAAATGCCTCAAGAACAGAAACAATAAAGGAGGTGGTTGTCGTATTTGTGTTAATATCAAAGATTTAAGTCATTGGACATTTCTGATAAGTATTGCCATGTCTAGTAGTTAAAACAAAACTGATGTAACATGTATGAAATTTGTTTATTTGAAGAAAAAAACAGTGATAATCTCCTGGGGGTGTTTCACAAAGATCCTATTAAAGTCAAACTTAACTCTAAGTTGGACTTAAAAATTATGGAGAGCCAGTTGTAGCCTATTTTAGACTCTTCATAAATTCCACATCAAGAACATGAAGTCTCCTTGATAATAGAAAATAAGAATGATTTGAATCAACATTTTTTTTTAAATTAATTACTTTTATTAGTGCCTATGTAATTATCACCATGGATTTATTACGAACCATGATATCACAAATATAAGTATCGAAAGTAGTAGTCTCTTAATTACTCTGTGCATAGAGTGGGGGAGGGGCATGGGTGTCGATCTGTAATTGATACCTATTGTTCAGGGGGGATGATCTATTCATTCATCCCCCCTGAACAATAGGTATTACGTAAGGATCGACACCCATGGGGAGGGGGACGACTTCTAGTCATACATTGTAAAGTACTAATGTGGAAGGGAGTGGGTAATGTAAACGGATCACGAACTACTCGTCCATTATTGTGTTTTACCTGTACAAAAGTATATTTTAGCTGAACTATGTATGGTGATCAAAAGTCTAATACTGTTCTTGCATTCGCTTTGTTTCATGTATTGTAACATTTTACTATTCATTAATTTGTTGATTGCTTTGACATTATCATTTGTTTGCAATATGTAATACAGAGCTCTGTTGCAAAACATTTTTTTATGTACTGAAAATACTACCTTGTATAAAGAGAACAGAATAAACGAATAATTATGTAACAAAATCATAAACAAATGAATAAATGGATACATTTATTAATATGTAAACAAATAGATTATGAATGGGTGGTGTATGTTATTTTTTTATTTCATTTGATTACATTTAATGTTATCAATATTACCCCCCCCCCAAAAAAAAAAAAAAAAAAAAAAAAAAATGTAATTCAGTATAACAAACTTGGATGATTGGAGTTAAATTTTTTTAGTAACATCAATTCAAGGTTGGGCCCTTTCAATACATCATTTTGACAATAAATCAACCATTGAGAGTAGTCAATGAAAGATAAATATCCTGAATCAATATTGATGTGCATTGTGGACATTTTGCCCATCTAAAAATACACACCTAGTAGGCCAGTTTGTTACATCTCTTTCGTTAATTTTTTTTTTTTAACCGTAGAACGGTTTTGGGCTTCAATGTATAGGGCCCTATCTATATTTGTAGAGGTGATAGGACTGTGGATTACATGCATGGTTCACGGCTCTAGTTCCACCAAGGCGCTAATGTTCTTGAGCAAGATATGATTGTACATTTGCCTCCCTCCACCCAGGTGTAGTAAATGGGTACCTGGAGGAATCCATTCCTGGACTGCTTTTAGCGCCTTTTAGCGCCTTATTGTAAGATTGTAAGATTGTATTGACTCTATCGACCCCCTCTCGGGGTATGTGCTTCAATGTATAGGCCCCTATACATATTTACAACATAGTATCAATATAACAATAGTATAACAATGAAAAACATGTGATAACATGAACAATGCTAAACATAATATGATAATTATGAACAAAGACACACATGTGATAATATAAACAATGATAAACATGTGATAATATGAACAAATAAACATATTTTCAAATCAAGGCGAACTGGCCAATTCACCCTCCTACCGCTACGAGTGTGCCTAACAACATTGCTTATTTGTGAGCTATCATTTACAGTATCTACCCTGGACTCTTTTGAAAAATGTGACATAATGAATCTAACAAATTTGGCTAATTTCTTTAGCTGGCAAGCGTGAGCTGTTTTAAAAATCGTATCCATGTGCAACGCACTTGGTCTTATGCTACTACCACACAAGTTATTTGGTATATACATTTTTCTCTCATTTTGAAAGAATGGACATATAAAAATATAATGAAATTCATCACCAATATATGTTGGTGTACAAAGTGGGCATTGCAAATCATCTACTACATTTGCATCAAATCTACCTTTATTAACTGGTAATCTATGTGTTCTGCATCTAATTTTACTTAAAGTTATCATTTAATGCTTTTAAGGGCCTTATGGCAGCTGGGCTAAAGCCAGGTATAATACTTTTCCTTTATACTTAAAGGGGCCTTGAGCTTCCTCGTTGGGTGTGTAATATTATGCATGATATAAAATGTCGCTATTATTATAATCATTACTTGATTTATTTTCTCTCTGCCATGAAGATGATCATGACAACTGTGAACTATAATCGGATGGCCTTCATCTTAACGATGCTCAATGTAATGCTTGGTAAGTACAACAAACATACCAAGAACAAAAGAAAGAGAGAAAGAGAGAAAGAAAGAAAGAGAGAAAGAGAAGAAGAAGAGAAGAAGGGAAGAAGAGGTGAGGAGGATAGAAGAAGAAGAAGAAGAAGAGGAGGAGGAGGAAGAGGAGGAAGAAGAATTAGAGGTGCCACGATGCTATGGTGGTTATAAATCATCGGGGGTTGTAGCCCCTAGCCCCCTCCCCCCTCCCGTCATTCATGTAGATGTAAATTGGGACTAAGAGCGGGTATCGTTAGTTGTGGCCCCCTTGGCATATTCTATTCCGTTATTGTTATATGTAACACAAATTATTGTTGTAACTTTACACAAGGTTGTGTACACGCTTGGCCTTATCACGAGGATGGCATAGAGAGGGATCTTGTGCCACAAGTCGATACAACCCCGGCTACAACAAAGAAGTCCCTGGATAATGGCCTCCCAATGGACTTCCCGATCAACTACCACGTTTTTAACGAAGGTAGGCTAGGTTCTATTTGCTCTTGAAAACAAGTTTCCATGCATAACTGCATAACGAGGAGGGGGGGGGGGGGGTGCAGTCAATGTTTCAGTTTTCTCGTGTATATAGGTTACAAATTTAGTTGATTGATTGATAGATTCATTTATTTAGAAGAACACGATTTTAAAAAAGAACAATAGGTGCGTACGTGGGATAGATGAAGATTTTATGATTGCCTGGTGGGATAAGAATGAATGTCACTATTATTTAAAAACATATTATTCAAGCCAATCCGCAATTCGCCTTTATGAAGTTGATACATAATATATCCCTACAAAATAGTGATAAAAGTCTGTTAAAAAGAAATAATGGATTTGTATGTGCCAACAAATCGGCAGAAGAAATTACCCTTACAGCTCTTTTTTGTATTTTGAGTATGGAATCAATTTTTGTCTTAGAAGAATTTCCCCAGACTAATATTCCGTTAAAATATGGGAAGGAAATAATGTCTGAGTTTATTGGTAACTCCTAGATTTATTGAAAGCAGTTAACATAAGTAGTCAATGTGGGCTTCTCCCCATGTTATTTACAATCAATGTAAAGACCACATTTTTTGTTGAATCTATTCGTTTTAACTCATTGCCATGTAATTTGTCTTTTTGAAATTAAGAAATAACTTATTTGCTTGTACCCGATCGCATACAAATCGTAAATCAGAATTTAATTTACCCAGATCCGGATTTGCATGTGAATAACGTATACTTGTGAATAAAAAGAAGTGGGCCAAAGAGGGAACCTTGAGGTACACCACAAGTGATGGGTTGAATCCTAGAATTGAAATTATGAACAGACACAAATTGATTCCTGTTTGTAAGATAACTTCTGAACCACTCCAACAGCCTTTTCACACACAGCTAAAATTCTATAAACATGATTAGTATAAACGTGTTTGAAACGTGTTTAAACTAATCACGAGCCTTTCACACACAGAAATTTCGGTGCAATCGTTAATCGTTTCGTGATTAACTTCTGCTCGTAAAATGCGCAGTAGTGCCATTGCGCATTGAAGGTCATGCCATATCAATCAAAGTGCACGCTCCATCCAGTTTAAACACGTCTGAAACACGTTTAAACACGAATAACCTTTCACACACAAAATGTCAAGCTCTCTAGATACGAACTTCGTATCCGCAGCCTGCTTTTAGGGGCGTATGGATCGCGACTTCGTATCTATCCCAACATCGTATAAACGATGTTCACACTGGGAAAATTTTCTATAAACATGTTTAAAACTGTTGAGTTAAACATGTTTATACTAATCATCTCTGGATACGATGAATTTTAGCTGTGTGTGAAAAGGCTGCAAGGCCCTCCCACGAATTCCATAGTGAGAGAGCTTATATAACATCATTTTATGGTTAATCGTGTCAGGCCTTGGAGAAGTTTAGAAAGATACCAGCAACGTGAGACCTCGAGACCTTTTCGAGAGCTTTTGAGAATGAAGTCAACAGTGATATTAGACGATAATTACTTAATTCGTCCTCTGAACTTTTGTGTAGATGTGTATTACTTTAGCGACCTTCATTTTATCAGGGACAACACTATCCTGCAAAAACAAGTTGAAGATGTGTGTCAAGCGTGAAATAATTTCATGTATATATAATTTTTAGAAGATCATATGAAATACCATCGTAGCCCGGACCTTTTTTTTTCGCTGGTAGGTTTGTAACTATATCAAGGATTCCATGTTCAATGACTGGTGCAAAAAAGATGGACTGGGGATTCTTTAAAAAAGAATGGAGAGGTTTATTTGTAGTAGAAATACCATTAGACAATTTTGGACCAATGTTTACAAAACAGAGTTAAATGCTTCAGCAATACCGAGTAGATCTGTTATTTCTGTAGCCTCGTGAACAAGTTTATGAATATCTTTCTTCGTTCTATCTTTTTTTTAAATCATTAATTACTTATTTCCAAGTAGACTTTGTATCATTTATGTGAGCTTGGTAGGAGGAAAATTATAATTCATTTTTGCTTGCCTTTGCACTGATGTTTACGTATTTCTTTATCTAGAGTATTTAGACCTAACGTAGATTTATATTTATAATAAAGTTTGTTGTTCTTATTTATTAACATAAGTGAAGACTCAGATCTAAATGGCTGCGAATATTTGTAAAAATATTATCAATAAGTGTAGTCGTAACATTAAAATTTCGAGTGGGCTTTGTAATACAACGAATAAGAGATTTAGAAATCATTGTATCTAGAAAATCCTGACAATGTGGCTTTTCATGTTAATGAAGCAAATCTATATTAAAATCGCCCATTATAAAATAGTATTTGTTTTTAGGACAAGATGAAACTAAAATAGAATATAAGGTGTCCGTCAAAAATGTTAAGTTGCAGTTTGGTGGTTTATAAGTTTCACCTACAAGTATGTTTTTAGATGCTGCTTGTAAGTGTCGGCTTGCATGGTGTTAGGTTGAGGCAATCAGCTCGCATTGGCCCTAACCATAACTTATTATTATATTAATTCATAAAGGAAATCGAGACGATTTGGTTACCTTTTGATCCGATTCTTCGTTTATTATTCTCAACTCGAGCAACCCCTGCAAAATTTAGCATATTCATAAATCATCTAATTTGCATATTCGTAACATATCTCCCCCCATAAAAGAAAGTTTCTATCAGTAGTTAGAACTTTCTTCTGAACAATAATCGTAAGATCTAAAGGTGATAAATTAACCACACAAAAAGTATTTAAAAGCTAGCATGAAGATCATCTTTCTAATATCGAAGACAGACTGATTAGTCCTTTCATTCCAACATTCAATAACAAAACACAAACTGCAGAAAAAGGAAAACAACTTTGATAGATCAACATTATATGATCTCTTCCTGAAACCTGTAAGTAAGTACCAGGACAATAATCAAACACAATGCCTGTGTTTTGTAAAGAACCACAAACTGTAATGGTCGGAACACATCTGTACACATCACACATAATGAATATATGAATATATGAGCGTAATGAGCATGCGCGATAAATGAAACACTGAATATTCAGCAAAGGCGCCGATATTCAACATGCGCAAAACACAATTCGCATAACAAATGATTGCATATTCATATAATGAACGCGTACAACGTAGTCACATGACGCGTTGCTATGACGACACCTCATTACTATGTCGGAATGCAGTGTCTCATTAAATATGTGCGTCAACAGAAGCAATATATTATAATGATCCACATAACTGTGCACAGCTCGATTTAAAATATTTCTGACATGAAATGCAAGAATAAGGGTACACACATGTACATATTTCGTGTACATATTGCATGAAAAACATAATCTGTTGAGTTACTGCTGCAAGCTATAAATTGAAACTTGTTTAAATACAAACAAATATAAGCAAGACTTATCAAGTTAAATCACAAGCACATACATATGCAATACTGGCAGTCAATAATCTTTGAAATCTGTGTAACAACATTACGCAAGTTGTGATGCTACACCTTTGTTTTGCTTTCAATTTGTTTTACACCTGTAATTTTTTGATGTTGTTATGAAATGATAAATGCATTAAGCCTTTGCATTGCATAGCTAACAATGCTGGGTATTATTATTAACAATAACTATTCCCTTTTTATCAAAAGAAAACTATTCTAATAACGAACAAACAGAATCAAGAAAAGACATGAAATCATTATACATGTAGGCACAGATAAGGAAACAATGACATTATGGTGCACATTCTCCACAGAATATAGTCCACTGTCCATACCGGCGTCTCCCTGTAAATACCGTAGGTGAAATGTTCATACATGATCATTCATATCACTGTTCAAAACTAATGAACTGTCTGATCCATCAGTTCACAGCATTTAAGTACATGTACAGATACAAAGCAATAAATCATGTGTAGATTCCTTATGACGAATAAAGACAAAATATTAAAGTTCTAGTTTCTTCACAATTTGCCAAATGTTCAGTAGGCTTGCTTAAGCTCTGGAAAGTGTATCTGCGATTATATTGTCCTTTCCTTTGATATGAGTCACTTTCAGTCCATAAGGCTGGAGATCATGCTCCGCTGACACAGTCTCTGGTTTTCATTTCTGAAGCGCTCAAGAAGAGTCAATGGATTATGATCTGTGAATACAGTCACCTCTGAAGAGTTGCTCAGGTACCCGTCGAAGCGCTGAACTGGCAAGACGAGACCAAGGCACTCCTCTATAGTAGAACATCTTCGCTGGTGGGGGTTGAGCTTCTTGGAAAAGTAGCTAATGGGTTCCAGGAGACCCATGTCATCCATCTGTAGGAGAACAGCATCAACTCCTACATCACTGGCGTCAGCGGCAAGCTGAAAAGGCTTCTGGAAGTTTGGAGCGTCCAGCACTGGTTTTGACATCAGCACACCACATTTTGTGGAATAACACTGCGACACTTTTTCAGCTTCTCCTGCTGGTAGAGCAACATCACACAACTTCTTCAAGTCCTCTGCTGCTTTCTGAGCCTCAATCAAGGTAGGCTGACTGAAGATAGTCGTAGCATGACTCTGGTCATCTTGGCCCTCCTCCAACGTTCTGGAAAAAGTGTCACCTAAATTGACGTCACCATCCTTGTCATCTTCTTTCTTTTTCATAGCCTGAGCTCCAATAACTTCACATGAAGGGGAAAAACCAGGAACTTCACTTTCCAATTTCTCTGCCTCAAAATTCACCTCAGGAATGTCACACACAATGGATGATGGGAACACCTTACCTCCGGCTAAATCATTGCCGAGCAACATTGAGATTCCTCTCATAGGCAACTTAGTAACAATGCCAACAGTCACTGGTCCAGATACTAATCCACTGCTAAGCTCGATGTTATATAATGGAACCGGTTTGAAGCCATCATTCACATCTTGAATCAAAACTGTCTTGCCTGTGAAATTCTCTGTGTCCAAGGACGACGCATCAGCAATAAGCAGAGTCTTCATAGAACCACTATCCCTTAAAATCGTGATAGGCAACTCCTTATCATCAACACTGAACCTAACCGTGCCATACGAAACAAAATCTAGAAATCCTTCATCAATCTCCTCATCATGTCCAACATCTCTTACTTGATCACTTCTTTTTGTTTCATTGTGATCATTCATTACACGTTTTTGCATGTCGACTGCTGCTATGCGCACAAAGCCACTAGGCTGTGTAATTTCTTGTTCAAGATTGTTTTCTTTTACTTTTAGCCTTGGACATTGCGTCTTAAGGTGGCCCTCTTTCTTACAGTAGGCACAGAGAAGTCTGCCTTCAGTTCCAAAACCACTACGCTGATTAGTGCCGGTGTTACCTGACTTTCTCTGAGTCGTAGGTGACCTAGATTGATTCCTACGCCTAGTAAGTGGTGAACTACTCCCTTTATGTGTCAATTCGTACCCATCTGCCAACATGGCAGCCTTTCTCACATCACTAACTACATTATCATTGACATATGTCCTAACCTCTTGAGACATACATCTTTTAAGCTCATCAATGAGCATAATCTCTCTAAGAGAATCATATGTGGCATCTATTTTCAAAGATCTGATCCACTGGTCGAAGGAAACTTCTTTTTTCCAAGCAAACTCTACACAAGTCTCTCCAGTTTCTCTCCTGAGATTGCGAAACCTCTGACGGTAGGCTTCTGGAATCAACTCAAATGAATGAAGAATAGCATCCTTCATTGTCCAATAATCAAATGCCTGCTCATAACTCAGTGCAGAAACAACCGACTGAGCTTTACCAGAAATCACTTGTTGGATGAGCAATGCCCATTCATTTTCCGGCCACTCCATTTTCTTGGCAACCCTCTCAAACATAAGAAAGAATGAATCTAACTCATTTTCATCATATCTCGGAACAAGCTTAACCCTAGCAGAGAACCCAGCTTCCATTGACCTCTTGTCTCTCTCACCAGACTGACTGCCCTGAGAAGTTACGTCATTATGGCGTATCATTTCAAATTCCAACCTCTTTCGTTCCATTTCTCTCTCATGCTCAGCAGCATCTCGTTCCATTGCTCTCTCATGCTCAGCAGCCTTTATTCTATCTCTTCTCTCCTCTAGCTCAATCTTAGCTAAATCAAGGTCAACCTCGTCACTGGTAGCTTTATCTTGGTTATTAGTACCACCATTATCATTAGCTGTAGGCGTGTCCGCTCGGGCCGCAGCCGTCGCAGCGCTCATTCAGTCCTGCATGGGCTGTAATTGCATCAACTATTTCTGCCTTGCTTTTGTGACCAATTAGATTTACCGATAGCTTTGTTCCTACAGCTGTTAAATCAACCTTTCGTAGCTGACGTAACCGGCCAAAGGTCAAATCCTGACTCAAAAACTTTTCAATATCAAAGTCAGCCATTGGATAGATCTAGTCTGTGCACATTACACAAGTCTAAGTGAAAGTAGGTCAATTATCCTGACGACTGGAAAAAAAATCCAAAAAAAATGTTGAATGTGAATCAACACAGAGTATAATCCAACAACAGATGAAACAACAAAAATTGACCAACCGACTAAGCAAAACAAAATTGATTAAGCATCAAACTATCACCAATTCTGTGAAATTAATATACATATAGCCATGCAGCAGAGGGTTATATTGAAACTCCACCTCCACAACTCAAGTCAATTTTTGTTAGATTTCATCAACTCTTACACTTACACGTATAAATCTAAAATATCACACAAACACACGTGAAACATGGAATAATTTCCAAAAAGTCCAGTACCCACAGTCCCACACTACATCAGATGTGTAGCAAACTAGATTGCATGCAAACAACTAATCTAGGCCATTACCCTAGAAGTAGAAACGAAGCCGAGGCAAAGTTAAAAGTCAATCCGACTAACTCCTTCAACGACTGCCATGCAAGAACAAGCAAAACCAGGACCAGAATACCAGACAACCGCAGCAGATGTGCAGTGAATTTCATACCAATGAGACTACATCTAAGGGGCATATACCCCAGACAAGACTCGAGCAGTACAAAACAAAATCAAACTGTGTAGGCTTAACCCTATTATGGACGCTACACTACCGTGACTACAGCATTCCACAGTCATTAAATGTGTGCGAAAACCACACCAAAACCCATAAATGGGACAAGAGGCGAACTCCAAACGATACGCATTTCGGATCGGAAAAGCAACAAAACAGCAAATGTTACTATATCTAGCTCTTGAGACAAGCCCCCAATCTGTTAGGTTGAGGCAATCAGCTCGCATTGGCCCTAACCATAACTTATTATTATATTAATTCATAAAGGAAATCGAGACGATTTGGTTACCTTTTGATCCGATTCTTCGTTTATTATTCTCAACTCGAGCAACCCCTGCAAAATTTAGCATATTCATAAATCATCTAATTTGCATATTCGTAACAATGGTGATGTAGATATACAGTATGCTTTTCATGACTACACACCCTCAAGACAGATTACCGAGAGTCCTTTTCAGGAGACTCCTCAATCCTCTCTCTCTCTCTCTCTCACATGGTGCACCCGCAAGCCTACTGTATAAGTATTTTTTTTCCACTTGTGATTTCAATTTCGATACAAATATTTTCACAAGCTCCCGTCGTATATGTTAGGTTTTTAACCACTTAAAATTGGATGTCATTTTTTACATAAGAGCCACACCACCATAATTTTTAACCACTCTGCCGTTTACTACGGAGAGAGTTATCAAGCAAATAAACAAGAGAAGTGAGTGAATCTGATAACGAAGTTTCACATAATCCTATAACAGAAATGTCTACATTTAGCGAATTCAGAAACATATTAGAATGTAAGTCTGAGAAATTATTTGACTCGAAACTTTTAAATTTAGGTAGATCCTGGGGTAATACATAACAAGAACACATGTTCTGTTAAGATAAATCATTAATTTCATGAATAAGATTTAGATCAGGCATCCGTGCATTATAAGTATTTATAACATGTAAATCAGGATTCTGCATATTCTTTTCAGGACTTTCGAAATTGCCACGCGTAGGTGAAACATTAATCAACTCATTACTCGCCATAATAGCAAAAAGATAAAACAATTAGTGATACATAGTTTACTCTAAGTGAAAAGCAACTAACATACATATCTCTTGATAGAGTCAGCAAATGTAAATTACACTGAAACACGCATAGCATGTAATAAGATAAAGAGAAGAAAAAAACAGAGACGTAAGTTGAACAATAGGATTCGTATCAGGGTATGACATGTTGGAATGCAAGTAAGTGGACCGTAAAAAATGTTAAATGTTAAATTTGCAAAATAAAGGTCATTTGATCTGCTATTTCCTTTACAATGTAGAGATTAAAGATAAACTTGAGTACTGGTAATGCGATTGCATTGTGAAAGAAAAGGTGTGGAATGGATCAGAAAAGTTGATCATATATCATGCAAGTAATGGTGTGTAATGCAAGGTTCTGGAGTCATCAAAATCATCATAAATTTGGCAGAGTCTTGGTAAAGTAACAAACACTAACACAGAAAGATGTATATGGGACAACGCACATGATGTCGGGGCTAGTACTACCCTGATTTCCTTATCTTTCTATGCTCATTATTCCGCCAGTATACATTTTCTTCCGAAATTGTTTGGCACATGACATTTATTTGTAATCTTGAACATTCAGTGTAAATTTCGTTAGATTCTGTGAGAATTCATTTTCTTTTTGTACCACAACTCAAGTTTATCTTTAATACTCATTTTGTCTATTTTTTTATTTTGACTAATAACTAGTTAGTCCAATTCACGGTTTGACGATTATTATTCTTTATGATTAAATGATTATTAGACTTCATGGATAGTAGAAAAAATAGGAATTAGACAAATTGAGATTTAGATCGACTGGCAATAAGATTAAATGAGAAATAAACCAAACGGGTAGTAGATTCTTTGGAGATTAGACCAGATGGAAATTAGACCTAATGACTATTAGCTCAAGTGATTGATGAAATCATTATTTGACCATATAGAATGGGGTAGTACATGAACTGGGGGGTGTTTCACAAAGATCCTAAGTTGAACTTATCTCTAAGTTGGACCTACAAATTATGGGAAGCCATTAGCATCCTTGAAAATATTTTGTAATTTTTGTTTAGAAGGCATCAAATGTTGTTTCAAATCATTCATATTTGCTATTATCATGTGAGATTTCATGTTCTTGATGTGGAATGTATGAAAAGACTAAAATACTTGAATTTTTGCCTTTGAATATATTTCATTTTAAGGCTACAAATAGCTCTCCATAATATTTAAGTCCAACTTAGAGTTAAGTTCGACTTAGGATCTTTGTGAAACACCCCCCTGGCTGTAGACCAAATGGCAATAAACCGTCGTTTTATGTTTTTACTATAGTATGAACCACATAGATTGTACAAGGAGATGGATGGAGATCTAAGTGATCGCAAAGTAATGACATCGAAGCAATGCCCTTTCTATGTTATCTGTATCACTTCTAAATCATACACAGAGGCAGTGAGCAGATATTATACCCTTCAGAAGCTTCCATTCGTTGCTCTTGATGAAGAGACGGGTTCGGTAATGTTATATTTAATCACTATATTCTTATATCTAATGACAAAATCCTATTCAATGGTTCACCGCTGCCACCATGTGTCATTTTGGTTGCTATATGAAGGGAGGCGTATCAAGACCACGTACCCCCTGGACATCCACCCCCGGATAACTACCCCTAGGACAAAACTACCCCGTAGAACAACTACCTCCTAGTGCAACCACTCTCTAGAACGACTACCCCCTAGGACAACCCTCCCCGGACGACTACCCCCAGACAACTACCCCTAGGTCAACTAGCCCCTAGGACAACTACCCCTGGACAACTTCCCCACACAACTATTCCTCCTAGGGTAGTTGACCGGGGGTAGTTGTCCTATAGATTGTCGTGGGGGTAGTTTAACTTTTCCTTTAATTTGATACATATTCTATTATATTCCATTAACGGTTTCAATATGAAAATTCTGAACAAAAAAAGAGTGTCTCGTTGTTATTGCTGAGTGCAGTTGCGATTATTTGTAACAAAAGTTTGATGCTATCTGTAGGTCAGTCCTATATGATATCAATGCTTGAATTATAGAGGCGTTTGTTTTTCTCAATCTTCAGGCCCGAGTATCGTGTCGCAGTCTCACGAATAGAACACACAAGCGGATCTTTAAAGTGTTTTTGCAGCCCTATTGTTATGATGCTCTTGTGACTGATGTAGAGAGTGGGACGATCATCCTAGTTGAAGATAGTTATACCAGGGAAGATGCTGTACGGGAAGCCACCAAAGCATTGCTTGAAAGACTCATATCTACAGGGCAGATGAAAGGTAAAAATCCCTTCTTTCTTGATTTAAAAAAAAATCGCAGATGTTTTTATCAAGTTCAATTGAAGTTCAATTTATTATCGGTGGCTTACAGCGCCCTATCCGAGCAATCCTGGCTTTATGTTGCAATCATAAGTATTAACCTTTAGGTCGGTCAAGAATCCCATGAATTTTACAAGCCGATCGCCTGTCTGCATGATTATCAAGATATTTATGATTGGAATTCGAAATTTCTACAGTCTATTGGGAAAAATGAGTATGGTAAAACCGGTCACTCAAAGATGTATCCTTTTTTGAGGCACTTCATGATCATTTTCAACTTTTTTTTTAGGGCTTCTAAATTACACCAGATCACAGACACTGATAACACGTAGGGCCATACATCTCAACTGGAAACATTGTTATACAATGCCTTTAAGGATCCGGATATCAAACCCCCATTATATTAACGACAAAGAATGTATAATTTAATAAGCTCTAGTTCTTTTTTTCCTGATCCTCTTCAGAGTCCACTTCCTGTTATGTGCCAGCTTATTCATCACCACTCGTACTCATCCAAGGTAGTTGTCCACCAGGAAAGGGCATCAAGTGTGATACCGTATGTGAGTTTGCCTGCAGTGGTGCTAGCTATACCATGGTTGGAAATCCTACCATTAGATGCGAGCCAAATACGACTCTCTCCGATGTTTTTCCTCGTTGCCAAGGTAAGTTTACAAGCTCGCCATGATGATACGGCTTACTCCGTAACGTCGGATCATCGCGTTCGGTCGGGTGGTCGGGCTACCCGATGAGATGAGAGGGGTTAATTTCACACACATTAGCCACACCTTCCCCCCGTTCGCCATTTCATGAATACAAAGGGGCATTTATTAACAAAAGGGAGGGTAACGCAACCACCCGACCCTACGCGATGACCTGATGATTCGAAGTAAGCCGAAAGATACAGGGCCTTGTATATATGCCTGTCTTGAATGAGGCAAGATGGCTCTGTGGTAGAGCAATGGTCTAGTAGCTTGGAGGATCCAGATTCGAAACCAAGAGAATGATCTATTGCCAAGTCCCTTTCAGAGGACCTGAAACCGTTGGTCTCCTTGATTCTTACAAGCATGCACAGGCTCTATAGAAACCAGGTGGAATCAACCATCAAACCAAACAGCAAACTTTAATTCACGCAGTCTATGTTTCAACCAATGTCTTCTGATGAAATACGAAAATATTTGGTTTCTTGATGTTGTTGATTTACAAAGCTGACCAATGAACTTCACCACAAGAGAATTTCATAATTATCCTAGTCATGTTGTACTCTTGTGGAAAAGTGCTTTTATGTGATATCTTCTCACGCAGCATTGTGCCTTTCGACATAATAATTATTTTGATTTCAATTGGATTTAGCGCCTTACAAATCTGAAGTTATTATCTTTATCATTATTGTTTTCTGCAAATTATATTCTTTTAGTTAAACTATCGCTGGAAATGAAATTCTGATATTTTACATTGCCAGTGATGGATTACTATAGTTCACGGCTAATAATTTTTTTTTTTATTCTAGACTTTGTTTGTATAAAAATAAACGACGCGATCCGCCGAAGGTCAAATTGATTCATTCCATTTTGATGGGTTTTAACTGATTATTGTCTTCGATCATCGTATTACACAGCAAATGAACAACCAATCACACACAACCATGTGCCTCATACCACGACTAGTTCACCACCCTCGACAACAAAGAAAAGTCCTTCCACAAAGAGGATGAATTCTTCCACAACGGAGAATGCTCTCACAACGGGAAATCCGACGACAGCGCAAGATCCACCAAAGACAAAGAATCCTTTGACACCGGAGGGTTCATCGACAAAGAAGGGTTCTGGGACCAGTGAGGGTCCTACCACCAAGGACAACCCTACCACAAAGATAAGACCTAGTCCTACCACACCAAGGAGACCTATAACACCGAGTCATTCCACTCCGAAGACAGTGCCTTCTACTTCCGCTCTTCCTCAGACATCACGTAGTAAGTCCCACAGCTAAATTATAGTTTGTGTATGGAAGGAGTCGAGACAGCGGAAGTCGCTCCTGATTGGTCAGTAATTTCATGGAGATCCAAATGGCTCCCTCACATAGAGATGGCACACGAGCAGGATTTGTTTAGCTTCTTGATTAACCGCGTGAGCGTGTCACAACTCCACAGGCGGTCTTTAAAGCTTTTTCATATTTAGCCAAAATTCCTCATTTTATTACTTGATTGTATGTACTATATACCGCTTTGATTCTGTATTCGTAAATCTGAGCTAGTGTCAGTAAGCAAATATTAATCGACTACGTGGTTAATATTTGTATTATATCCCACATCGGCAATAAGTACTATTTAAAGTAAATTTTACATACTTAAAAGAACTGATTCTGCAGACAGTTTAGCTTCAGCTAAATTTTTACAAAGCACAACGTGCATACATGACAGTATGTAAAAAGTCGATGCGCGCTCATTTGACATTGACATTTACATTTCGCGTAACCTACTTTGCTATGCTTATTCAATGGGCAAGTTGGGCAGCAGCAAAAAATTACTGTACAAAATTCCTATCGCAGGGAGATAGTACTTATCTATCATTGATCATGTGACCTCGTTTAGACCAATCAGATTGCAAGATTCTTAGTATGCGGGATATAATACAATATACTGTCTTTAACATCAGTATCGATAGTACAATATGCATTGCTATCAGTCATTAGATAATAATTGTTATTTTTTTTATGTTACAGCATTCAGGAAGTTTGGATTTATTGGCTTCTTAGGCGTTCCCCTACTCCTTCTGCCAGTAATTTACATCATCTATAAATTACGTCACAGACATGACAAACAACAGGTATTTGTATAAAGGCATATAGCTAGAGAGAGACAGAGAGAGAGAGAGAGAGAGAGACAGGGAGAGATAGAGACAGAGAGAATTTCTGTTTATGTTTTTATTTGTTTTGTTTTGTTTTGTTTTATTCTATTCTCAGCGTCAAAAATAACCATACACTAATCGAATTCTTAACTTCAGCCCTGGACCAAACACTACCTAACTACATGTATACCTAACTCTAACCATAAACCTTACCACAAACCCATCCTAACCCTAACCAGTATGGTATACCTTTGAAGAAATTTAGCCGGGTGCACATTTCGGGTATTCCAATACCAGAAGTTGAATTTATTCTTAGGAAAGTTCAAAATACTGATTACAAAAATTGGGAATCAGACTCAGTTTGTTCTTTAGAAATTGTTAAGAAATACTCAATGAATTGAAATACTTTCTGATACCTTTAAGTTTAAAACTTCTGGTTTGATTTACTTTCTAAAAAAATGTGTGTATTCATTTATTTCAATCATTCTTGTTCGACTACCATTTTGTCAATGTTATATTTGCATTTCTAAGAAGTATACGTAAACGTTTCTCAATCAATACACTTTTCACTCGCTTACAGTACCGTGTTCTTGATGAAAACACAGTTGAAGACGATATTGTTGGTATGTAGCGGTTCCGTCTGGTCTCCGTCTTATAAACAGTTGCGATTAATCGCACCTTATTTGCGATTGATAGCAATCGCAACTAAGTACATAAGAGATAGGAGACTGCAAACTTACGATCGATCGATCGGAGGACTTGCAATCGATGCGGATCAATCGCAACTCTTTATAAGACGGGGTCCTTATTTGCATTGCTATCTTAATGGTATTAATATGACATTATAATAATATTATGTGGTATTTACGTGTTTAAAAACAAATGCCTACTGGTATGAGGTAAATTAAGTCTCATTCGTACTTTGAAACTTGCATCTTGTTCTTTAATTTCTTTTACAACATTCGTATTTCATCTATTTATTTGCCATAATTATTTCATCGGCCTGAAAGCACAGGTCCAACATTATAGTTTCCACCTATTTTGAAATCTCCTCTTTTACTGGCATTTACACTCTCTCTCTTTCCCTCTCTCTCTCTCTCTCTCTTCATACAGATGTTGCTCCTGATGTTGATGGGTTGTATAAAGACATGCACATCTCCCCAGCCCTCCCAACCGATCTGGAACTCAACCGGGAAGAGGTTAGTCCTAGTTCACTATAGAATTGGTTCTAGATAAAAAAAAAAATATAAAAAAATTCCTGGGGCCGGGGGGGGGGGGGTGGGAGGGAGGAGTCGGATGCATTGGAGGGGAGGGTTGGGTGTTTATGTTTCATTTTCGAATAATTCGAGTTGGCTGAAGGCTCCCCCCGGAAAAAGAAACAAAAATTATATAATACATTAATACATTAAAAAATATATATATAGATTTGTTTTTCTCGCTCCTTCTTCACTAGCGTATTTGGCAAGTGGGGGAAAGTTTACCCCTCCTGATAGATGTCCCACAAAAAAAGATAATATATTATAATGAATATTATAACTATTATTTCTTTCAGTGTTACACGATGGATCAACGCAATAAGGGTATGGTCTTCATTTTGAACAACTACCTTTTTGGTCATGATCGATCGACTGAAAGAACAGGCTCTGATGTTGACTTGGCCAATGTAAAACATGTCTTCACCGAGATTGGCTATACGGCAGACGAAGCTCAAAATCTCAATGCTGAGGTAGGATTGTTGGTATACGTATACGGAATAATAATGATCATAATAATAATAATCCGTGCTTATATTGAGTTGTTGAGTTGTCATTTATTGTCCCTTTCAGGAAAGTCACTGGTTTTACAGTCATTGCACATGTACATAATATAAGAAGAAATACATAATACATATACAATAATAGCAAATGTACATCGTCACAAAAATAATAACATTCTGAAAATGATTGTTACATTGAAAAACGGGACATACATTGATTGCAATATAATCATAAAGCCATATTGTATTTATTGGTACCACAACCCCACTACTACTCATCCCACACATAGATTTGCTTGTAAAATATATGTTTGTTTTTGTATGTGTTCATTGTTTAATTAATTGTTTTAATTGTATTTTGATATTGTAATTTTAAGCAGGGGATGATCCCCGATAATCCTCTGTAGTTTTTATCATTCCCTCTGCAGGTTCATCTTTTGTCTTAATGCTTTTATATATTTGATTGTAATTTATATTGTCTTTTATGAATCGATGGAAATAAATGAAATTGAAATTGAAATATATAGAGCTTGATACATCGACGATGTGTCCGACTTTACAAACATATTATTACCTTATTCATCAGATTCAGGCTAGCCCGCAGACAAAGTATGCACATTCTCCACTCTCTAGGGAGTGATCTCGCCAGCGCCATTTTACAGACGCTCATAATTAATGCAGAGCAAACTCTAATTAACATTCGCATCCTATCAAGTACCCATTTAACACCTGGGTTGATAGTGGCAAATGTAGATTAACGTACTGCCAAAGCGAGTTAGTGCCGGGCTGGGATTTGAACCCCGATCCGTGTGATCTACAGTCGGTGACTTATACACTAGCTATACCACATCATATCTACACCACGTGTTTTGGGGCTAGAAGAAATAACAAAGCAAAAGAATACATAAGGGGAAATAAGGGAAGAAAAATGTCGGTCTCGTGGGCTATCGGTTGCGTGAACTCTCTGAAATTAAAGTGATGTATATACGGATCATGTATATTGGCCGAGTTTTTTTGGGGTTGTAGGTTACATAGACCGTTTTATTTGAAAGTTGTCAGAAGGCACACGAGACCGACATTACTGGTCTAATAGGCCGTCGGCCTATAGGGAACCTCGAAAAACTTGTCAGAATGCCCTCGAGACTAACATTGTCGTTATAGTGGGCTGTCGACCTCGTAGACCATCGGTCGCGGAGGCTGTACCTGCTATCCCCGTACACACAAACACACCCCTGCACCCGCACACTCACACATCCGCACCCACACCGAAACGCATGCACGCACACGCGCGCACACACACACACACACACGCGCGCGCAGGCACACACACGCACAGAGCCATCTCCATGCATTCTAAAAGCATTGATATTGTTCACCCTTAATATCCACTTATCACACTTTAGAAGATCAGACTGAAGCTGAAGAGCTTTACCCGGAAGATCTTACCCTCTCATACGTCGGTGGTTCTGGTCTTCATGAGTCACGGAAAGGAGGAAGGTATCCAAGGTACCGACAATGAGGTTGTGACCGTTAAGGAAATCAAGGATATGTTCTCTGGGAACAACTGCCCAGCCTTGATTGGGAAACCAAAGATCATGATCTTCCAGGCTTGCCGTGGAGGTTTGTTCGTTTGTTTGTTTTATTTATTTCAATAATATAAAACAAAAACATCAGTGCTATGTCGGGCACATCTCTTGAATGTAATTTGTTCAGTATTAGCTCTTTATATTTATGCCACCTAATAATCTCGATGTGCCACTTTGTGTTTATGGTGGGATAGATATGCGACGGATAAACTTCAAGATTTTTTCGACTGTTTCCAGTGCAAGATTAATTTATATCAGTGGTAAACGGCTTTTCTTGTCATGCCGTAAGGAATCGAAACCGGAAACGGGTATTTTTGCAAAGCCGTTGTGTTGCAAAAGCAATTCTTTCAATTATCAATTATTAACTTGATCTTAAAGGGCTGTAGCCTGGCAAATACTAGTTAACGCCATCTACGTCTTCTTTTGGACAACTGCACGTAAACGAATGGATTTGATTACACTATGAATATGACGGACAAAGAAAGAGGACAAAATATACAGTTCCTCATTCTACTCTCAACAATTGATGTGGTAGACAAAGGAATATCCCTTCACTGCTATTATGTAAACATGTAAAAATGTAGAAACAGGCTGGTGTCACATGCAAATTCACCCGTTCTACACATTTTTACATAATAGCAGTGTAGGGATGTTTCTTTGTCTACCACAGCAATTGTTTAGGGTAGAATGAGGAACTGTATATTTTGTCCTCTTTCTTTGTCCGTCATGTTTATAGTTTTAACGGTAGTCTTCGCACGCTTCGGTTTCGCGGATAGGCCTAATGCACGCACGTGATTGCTGCGGTCGGGTCGTCCGTGCCCCGAGTCAGGCCCGCGGGAAAGACACGTAGTCTCGTCAGGCTACACCCCTTTAAACACGCGAACTCACAGGCGGTCGCGTACAACACATAACCCTATGAAGAAATTAATGGTGCACCACAACGTCTGGTAAAATGTTTCAAATTACTTAAAAAACGGCACGGTCAAATCGTTCACACATACATCTTGTATTTATCACTTCCACTGACTGCATCACTCGAATACAACGTTCACCGATGACATGAAACGGAGAGGTTAAAGAGTTGTTTGCCAAGAAGTTAAACTTTCTTTTCTTCTTTACTGTTTTCAGGAAAAATGACGCCGAGTGCTCCATCTCTCTCCACCTCCGGAGTGGATAATGAAATATGTACAGACTTCGTCGGGACTGATGGGGTAGCAAGAGATGGAGGGGCTACCATGGTAACAGAAGATGAAGCATGCTTGACATCACCTGGTAGAGTTGGAGGAGGAGGAGAAGTGGAAATCGACTGCAGTGTAGCGGATAATGCTGATATGTACATTGCTCAATCCACGTCGGAAGGTATGGGGAGAAATAATGATGGGGGAGAGTGAGAGAGAGAGAGAGAGAGAGAGGGGGGAGAGAGAGAGAGAGAGAGAGGGGGGGGGGGAGAGAGGGGAGGAGAGAGAGGGAGAGGGGGAGAGAGAGGCCCGAGAAAGAGAAGGAAGGGACAAAAAGAGAGATACAGAGATACGGGCGAGGGAAGCGAGGAAGAGAGGGAGATAGAGGGATAGGGAAAAAGAAAGAGAGAGAGGGGAGACAAAGAGAAAGAGAGGGATAGGAAGAGAGAAAGAGAGAGAGAGAGAGATGGGGAGGCAAAGAGAAAGAGAGGGAGTGATAGGAACAGAGAGAGAGGCGGGGGGGGGGCTGAAGGTCATGAAGGAGGAAGAGAGAGAGAGAGCAGTAAAAAGAAATTGCTGTACATTTACGATGATTATACTCTCATTGACAGGCTATTTCTCACTACGGAGCAGACAGAACGGATCATGGTTCATTCAGGCCCTTTGTGAAGAGCTGATTGCCAGTGCCCACGACCACCATCTCGATGACATTATGACAAAGGTTACACTTCTTTTAGTACATCATTTTCTTTTCGATTTTTTTTTTAAAGATGAGCAGTATACGTGGCGTAGATACAAGGGGGCACAGGGGCAAATTACCTCTCGAGAATAAATAAATAATGAATTAATTCGATTTTTGTTATTTGTTCCAAATATCCCGATTGCCCCTCCCCCCCCCCCCCCCCTCTCCCCATCATTATGTTGCCCATTCAGAGGAGGTGTCGTACGTGGTCGTTTCAAGGGTCGAGGGTTCGATTCTCAGACCGACATTTTGGGCAAAACATTACTCCACATTTACAACTCTCCCCTGCAGGTGTATAGACCCAGGGGCGTACGCAGGGGGGGGGGTTTGGGGGTTCAAACCCCCCTTGGTATTTTTATGTGTGTAAACCCCCCTAAAATAACCTAAACCCCCCCCCCCCCTTTGGATTTTTTTTTTTTTTTAATTTTTTTTTTAATAAAAAAAAAAAAAAAAATGCCCACGGCTAACCTAAAAAAGGTGACCTTACCCCCCCCCCCCCACCCCAAGAAGAGAAAATTTTCAAATTTCGAGACCAAAAAAAAAAAAAAAAAAGTGTCGGCTTACCACCCCCCCCCCCCCCCCCCACCCCCCCCCCCCCCACCCCCCCCCCCCCCCCCCCCACTGAGCGACTTTTCGGCCGGCGCGATTTTAAATTTTTCGGGAGCAAAATATTTTGGGCCCGATTTAAACCCCCCCCCCCCCCTTGAAAAAATCCTGCGTACGCCCCTGTATAGACCTATAGCTGGCAGAATGATGCTGGATGTAAAAACAACTGTAGGACACTCGTTCTTCTTCTTCTTCTTCTCCTTCTTCTTCTTCTCTTCCACTTGTTTCTTCCTTTGAAGGGCTTGGGGTGGGGTTCTTGTGTCCACTGGATAGGAATTCTAGAGATCCGCCTCCATTCCACATTTCTCTCTTGTGATACGACAGCCAATCATATCTTTGTATCTATAAGTGTGACTGTCTGTGAGGCGAAACGCTGAATAATTACAACGACTCAGGTTTTTACGGGAATGTCAGTTTATTTTAGAGTCATAACCATCAAGGGAAATGCAACTCTGTCTTTGACGAACGAATCTTTATCTTTACTCCTTTCACTGCTTTATTCCGTTCTTCTTCCCTTCATTCCGTGAAAACTGTACATGATAAAGCATAACAGGAATGCATAATAAGTATGTGTTCATGAATATAAGTTCCACAATATTAAAGCAGATATAGCATTCTACTAAATCAAAGACATTGTCTGAATTATAACTCCTTTTCATGTTTGCTTGTAAATCTTATATAAGTCAGACACTGTCTTGACAAATCTATCTGAACTTTATGTAGAATGTCACAGCTAACACACAATTAAACTTATATCATCTCTATGTCTAAACCAGATTTAACAAGGTTTCAACTAAAAATGTGACCATATTTAACGAGCTTGAATGACTTTATCATAGTCAAGGAATACAATAACAAAGTCATGACCTTGACCTGTCATTCACACAAGTATGCTCACATTCCTCATCCCTTTTCATCATAGAATGTCTTATTCTGCATCATACATTTTACTTGACTATACTTCTTTCAACTTTAAGTAAAACTAAACATCAATTATAGATGTAATGACATATTAAATGTTCAATAGATATCTCTAGTAAGGTAATTGTACTATCCTATGTGTGGGTACACAGTATACACATGTTATACATTTGCCATACAAATTACTGTGCTACTGTGTAAGTTTCATACAATGTAAACATCTTAAAAACTACCTTTTTGACATTCATTTTCATAATGCTCAAATATGTGATTTAACTAACCTCTGTGCCTCAATAATACTGTAGAAACAGCTCTCAGGAACAAAGGATGCTCCAGAAAACAACAGATTTTCCTCACAAAACAGAAATCATGTTGCAAACATGATCATTCCAAATCAGCCAACAACAGGTGGCGCCAAACAAGTTTCTGACCTTCAAACTAGAAAAACTTTAAATAAGAACTGTCAAAGTAATCTTTGACCAAACGCCCTCTGTTGTTCTATTATTGCAATGTCAAGCTAAATCAATAAATACTAAATAAAATGACTTTAAATAGCAAATACAAAATTACAACTTTCACAATAAGGGCTATTTGATATACAGTCAAACCTGCTTTAGTGACCACCTGTATAAAAAGACCACCTGTCTACAAAGACTGCATTTTTTGTTTCCCTTGAAAATGGTTTCTCATTGGAAAGGAACCTTTTCATAAAGACCAACTGTCCGTTAAATCCACTTTTCTTGTCTCCCTTGGGTGGTGATTATAGACAGGTTTCAAATATATTGTTCTTCTCATAATCGTTCATGCATTTAGGTAACTGACAGAGTGAAGCGCCAGGAGGGGTATAGGGTCTACCAGCAGCGACGCCAGCTATTCCTGCAGACCCCGCAGATTATCAAACAAGGGATACGAAAGAAGATCTTCTTCTTGCCAAAATACCCGCCGCCAGCGGCAAGTCGTTAGGAGGCATCTTTAAAGCTAATATTGAGCTCTGGTATGCAGAGGCGATGGAGCATTGCCCCCCCCCCCACACTTAAGTTTCCCTTAAGTAATCTCTTTATGCTAAGTTCACACCGACGCCGAATTGATGGCGCATTAAATCGGCGAGCAAAGCGGCGAGCAAAGCGTAACAAAGCTTAATTAAAGCGTAAAGACCGTAATAGAGCGTGAGAAAGCTTTGAGCAATTCGGGACATTCGGCAAGAGCGCCAATTTTTTTTAAACTGTTTGAAAATTTGAGGCGATCTGTCACGAATTGCGTAAAGCGGGGAGAGCGTATTAAAGCTTATCTGCCGTAGTTTACAGGAGGGATTAGACTGCCGTGCAAGGTCACTGGACAGGTGGTTATCTCATCAACTCAGCTCTCAGTGAACATAAGAAAAAGAGGATCATGGGGGACCAATGGTCACCGATTAGGCATTGTTTGTTATATAGAGGGCGCAAGCAGCTACAAGTAGTGCAGTGGGCCTTTAAAGCTTATCAAAGCGTCACAAAGCTTATCAAAGTTTTGCTCAAAGCGTAGGGAAGCTTAAATTTTTGGCGCTCTTGCCGAATGTCCCGAATAGCTCAAAGCTTTCTCACGCTCTATTACGGTCTTTACGCTTTAATTAAGCTTTGTTACGCTTTGCCGCCGCTTTGCTCGCCGATTTAATGCGCCATCAATTCGGCGTCGGTGTGAACTTAGCATAACATATCTCAGGAGATCGTGAGATTTTTTGAAAAAATGACGCCGAATTGATCGCCGATTTAAAGCGCGACATTCGGCGTCGGTGTGAACTAGGCATTAACATAGGAAAGGTGCTTCCTATTACTTCTGATAAGTGTCCCTTTTCATCTTTGATGAGTGACACTTCCCTTTCTCATAAATGCCCCTTTTTACCCGTCTGATAAATACCCCTACTATTAATTGCAGGCCCCTTCACCTCTTATAATTACCTTTATCCAAATCTGAGAGATGTCCCTTTTAATTTGACAGTTTAAAGTTCCTCTTTTCAAATGTGAGAGGTGCCCTCTTTAACTTTATAATTAGTGCCCCTTTTCATCTCTGATAAGTGATCCTTTTACTTTGACACATGCCCCTATCATTTCTTATTAGTGCCATGTTCCTTCTGATAATTGCCCCCTTTTACTTTGTTATAAGTGCCTTTTTCATCTCTCACCTTATCAGGTGCGAGTAGTGTCCAATTTGTTCACCTCTGATAACTCCGATTTTTACTTTGACACGAGCTCCTTTTCTTTTCTTATAATTGTCCTTTTAACTTTGGATATGTGTCCCCTTTTCCTTTCACCATAAAATGTGCTCCAAAAATTTAAATCGACTAAGAGCAAAGTTCTTCAATTTTACCAAAAGTTTCCTCGCTACGCTCGCTCTCATTTTATGTTAATATGATTTTGTTTCGTTTAAAGTATATTCCTGTATATATTTTTCTATATCTCATGATTAGGATCGTTTTTTCCTCTTCATAAGATGTAATTTTTTTAGCACTGCGACCTCACAGATCTTAAAGGATTTGCGTGCTCGCTTCGCTCGCTCGCAAATTAAGTATAATGCTTAAGCAGTGTCTTGGACCATGTAAAGAAAGAAACAAACAATGAAATCATCCCTGATAATGTCATCACAATGTAGAGGTATAAGGGCCTACCCAATGTCTAAAAATTGTATATTTTCGCTTTGAGGTTTTCGTTTGTAGGTGCCCCTTGTTTTTACCCTGACATTGCCATTTTTGTTGGTGCCCCCTCGCACTTTGAAAGACGCTCCCCCGCCCCTGCTGGTATGGGAATCGCGTTTTGAGATACAAAAAAATTGCTATGGTATATTCTGGCGTGTTTATCCTGCAGTAGATTGGTTGTTTGAACCAGTGAAATAAAAATATACGCACAAAAATATACAGGGCACCATCTTCGATAAAAACCACAACTCCAATTTGCACATAGCGACCTCGTGATTTGCTTATCCTTTTATGCTCATTACTCAGCCACTATAAATTGTCTACCAAAATTGTGTGGTACATGTCATTTATTAGTAATATTGAATATTCGGTGTAAGTTTCGTTGGATTCTGTGAGAATTTATTTTCTATATTTACCAGAACTCAAGTTCTTAATTCTTATAGGTAGTGACAAATACAAGGGTCGACTGGTCGTAGTATATTAATTTGAAAGTTAGATAATTATGTTACCAATGGTGAATTGTTATAGGTTGGTGAATTGTTCTGAGATGGTTTTATACAACGCATGCTCCTGCGACGTTACTGCTGATCGCGGTAATTTATGAACCAAAATACAAATGTCTTTCTTTTGAAGTTTGTAAATACGTTGAAAAAACGTTTTCCTACTTATTGTGCAGAAGAATTCATGTTCACCATTAAACAGATGAGCCTCTTCAGCGATTTGCAAATAGGCCTACATTGTATTGTAATATACCATTTTCGTAATGTAATCACATTTAATGCATATTTCTTTGTTAAGTGTCATGTTACAAATTATTTCATTCATGTTTACGAATAATTATATAACAGTAGTCAGAATGCGAATTGCATGGTGCATACATACATAAACGTAACTTAATATGATGTTGGAGTCACTTGTTATCTTGTCATCGATTATTTGTATAGGCCGCCCCTATACTCAAATAAATGCATCATCTTTCGAAGACATTGTTGCTTTTTATTACAATCAAATTTTTACTTTGTGTATCTATTCTGTGAAGATATCGTAACATGTATTAGTACATGACCTGAGGGTCGTTTCACAAAGATCCTCAGTGGAACTTAACACTAAGTTGGACATAAAATTATGGAGAGCCATTTGTAGCCTTAAAATGAAATATATTCAAAAGCAGAAATTCAAGTATTTTAGACTTTTTATAAATTCTACATCATGTCTTTAAATCAAATACCATAGCACACAAGACTATATAGAAAAGTTCAAATGTGCTCAATAGTTGGTGAAAAGCAAAGTGAACATATAGAGTGTGTTACTGAAAAGAGGGGGATGTATTAAGAGAGAGAGAGAGAGAGAGAGATGGAAGAAAAGGGGGTGTAGAAGTGATAGATTTTGGGTGCGTTTAAAGGTAAAGACCAGTAATGGTCATGCGATTGCATTGTGAAAGAAACGTTGTGGAATCGATCAGAAAAGGTTGATCATCTAGCATCTAGCATCTGCAAGGTTCTGGAATCATCAAAATGATAAGAAATTTGGCCCATTCTTCGTAAAGTTACAAGCACTATACACAGAAAGATGTATATGGGACTACCCTATCTCTCTCACACGACCATGAGATAAATAAATTTACCAAATATATGAATTAGTAGGCGGTTTCCCGGCAAATTTTTTATCATCATGTATTAGTCAAAACATATTCTTTCACAGTCATGATTGGTAATGAGAGCTTCCATTTCATTTTTTGAAATTGCTGGGGCGTTACCAATACTGGTCTTTACCTTTAAGCTTAAATTTTGAAGGCAGAATGAGCGATTTGTAACGCTCATCGTAAACGCTCATCGTAATCGCAGTTCCATGGTGTACTGTTTATGCTCACTTCTCTGGCTCCTCCAGGCAATTCTCCTTGGGTGGCCTTAAATGGTCTTCCAGCTGGATTCGCAAACCTTCACTGCATGTGCATGCTACGTAGATCCACTAGAGGTCAGTGCGTTGACCCCATTTAAACGCGTTTACAAATTGTAAACGCATCTTTTTGTGAGTGTACGATCGGCGATCGTGATCGCCGTTTTTTCGGTGATTCTACAAAAGTGAGCATGGACGCAACCGTGTTTTAAACTAAACGCGTAACAGATGCCTGATTCTGGCCAGAAAAAGTGAAGCATAAACACGCCCATAGTCTAGAGAGAGAGAGAGAGAGAGAGGTTCGGAGAGAGAGAGCGATATAGTGTGAGAGAGAGGGAGGATATAGAGAGAGTGAGAGAGAGAGAGAGAGAGAGAGAGAGAGAGAGAGGGGGGGGGGGTGGAGGGGTGGAATGGCTAACGAAAGGGAACATCAATTAGAAAGCTCTTTAAACAATTACAACAAAACAAATGGGTGTCTTTTGGGGATGGGGGGGGGGGGGGGCATAGCTTTTATCGCCCTCCGCCCTTATCATTTTTAGACTATAGACTCAAGCAATAAAGTTATTTGTTTTCTCTCAAACAAGGATGAATTACTATGTTTCGAATATTAGTATATGGCCTTATATTGCTGTTACGTTTCTGCGCTATATACATATAGATCAATGTAGTTCTATGGCTTGATGTTTAATTTCGATCAGTCCAATAATTAATAGTTGGGATATACCGGCCGATATATAATTGATTTTAGAAAACAATCACTCAGCCCCCGAACCTTACGAGTTATGTTGTTTCGCCTACTAATATGTGGCTTATGTAGAAGGGTGTGGTAGGGGGAGAAAGAGGCCCGATGTTACACCCCCCCCCCCCCCCCCCCCCCCCCCCCGCGGCCCCTCTCAGTCTCTCCCTCTCGGAGACTCTTCAGAGTGAGGGAAATGTAAGATAATGACTTTTCCATAAGAGGCGATTGGTGGAAAATGCAGAACATTTCATGTTACCCCCCCCCCCCCCCCCCCCCCCCCCCCATATCTCGCTCTCTCTCTCTCTCTCTCTTTCGAGTTCTTTTCGGCAGCCCCTTGGATTATTTAGTTCAATATTAACTGGCCATTAATACGTGGCACGCGAGTCGAGAAAACTGGATCGGAAAGACCTTGTCAGAGGTCATATTTAGTAGTCTAATTTTATAAGCTTATCATAATTTATTATCAAATTCATCAATATTTTGTTGTGAGTGCAATAGTTGCATGATTGAAATACATGCAACTTTCCTCAAGAAAATAATTCAAAATTTACCAAACTAAAAAAGTAGTATCTTTCAAACCTTGTGATATAATTATTATGCTAAATATGAATTTTAAAACAGCTTATATAAAAAAAGTGTTCTGAAATTAGACTACTTATGCAAGGCTAGGCTGTATTGTTATGTTATGATCTACATTGCGTTTATCATATCAGTGCACAGTACACGTACATCGTACATTGGTCCAAACTCATTTACCCGGGCCAGCCAGCGTATCAAAGCTTGTTTATACTGCGACTGTAATTTGTAACAGCTGTTGTTACTATTCTGACATTTGCAACTCCCATTTTGCATCATTTTCTGAACCATTTTTACGTCCAGAAACCTCCATCAAATAACAATGTCGGAAGACCATTTTGACGATCTGGAGCATTACAACTACGACCCCATTCACAGCGGGGCCAGCGGCAAGGGGCTGTCGAAGAAAGAGAAGGCGACGAAAGAACATGACAATCCACACACAACGAAAGAGGCCCGCCTTGTCGAAGATCAGATTACGAACCAGAACCAGAAGAAGAAGGATAAGATCAAGAAACAAAGCAGCAAAGAATAGATTGGAGGACAGGAACATTGGGTGTTTGTTGAATAACGACCTGAATTGTAACTTTTAAGGTGAGACTCAGTTGCAGTCTGCATTCTTATTTATTAATTTTATTTAAAGAGAAAATTGAATTCTGACTTTTGGGAAGAGGTGAACAATAATTTGTGACGTGAGTGATATCATTGGTGATATGAAAGTGCGGAAGAACATCAGATAAAAAATGTTCCCTGAAAAGCATGGCTCTTCAAATGCCCTTAGGCCTTAGGCTTAAGAAAATATGGCATACACATGATACATACAAATTGGGACGGATTTTTACGCCACATCACATGTTCGTGTGGTCCCATACATGTAGATCTATACATCTTTCTGTGTACAGACGATCAACCTTTTCTGATCAATTCCACACCGTTTCTTTCACAATGCAATCGCAGCAGCACTCAACTTTGTCTTTTAGTTAACATCATATTAAAAAATGCAGCGAGCCTGTTTGGAAGATTATTTTATTTTCAACTCAACACTGTAAATAGAAAACAAATCTTCCAAACAAGTGTACTAATATGTACATAGGGTCTACATGTTATGACTTTATAGCATGATGAATACAAATGCCATTCTTAATTTTTTTATAACAAAGCACTTTTCATGATGACTAATATTATTAATCTTGAACTTTTATGACATGGGCATTTTTTTGTATCTTCCTTCCTTGTTTAGGTTTGGAATTGTCACAGAAGATCGGATACAGTGTCGCTATGTCAGGGACCGGAACATGGAAAAAGAGGGTGCCAATCATGAATCACATTGAAGGAATCAAAAAGAAGTTGATAGCGGCCTCTATACCCCGGTAGTCTGTCTCTGATCATGCGTCAATTACTCAATGCAGTCGAGATGGAGCTTCTACAGAAATCACTGAAATGTTGAAAATCAACTCACTTTTATACAAGCCTGTATTTTTTTTTTTTTAAATAATTTGTTGATGTCCTTGTGGGGAAAGCTTGGAAACATTTTATAATTCGACTGTTTGAAGCAAAGGGTTTTTGGGTTGAAGCTGAAAGGAATTTGACAAGAGATTAATAAATGGTTAAAAGATTCTACTTTTTTTTCATTCCAATTTGATAGAAAAACCTTGATCTAAATATATTAAGTATTCATTTATCGGGGATGCCAGTTTTCAGTGTTATGCTTGAACTCGCGTCCTATTACCTCTTTGCCCAGGCTTCGTAGTGTACACTCTACAGAATGTATGGGGCTCCCGGCTCCCACATTTCATAGTCTTAGTTCAGCCTGATTGAGTTAAAAGCAACTGGTATCCTAAACAGAAAAATGTGTCTGCTTCAAGATACTTTGTCTTTTGACTTTGATGAAGCCAGACATAGGCCTACATGTACATGTAGTCTCAGCAACACATGTACATGTATACCCGCATGAAATATACTGATTTTTCTGTCTACTGGCCTCCCTGATTTAATAGCGTTTATCAAATTTTCCTGTAATTTAGTAGGCACTAAAAACCTGACATTTTCAGTACCAGTATTGTCATCTAGAGCCAAATTAAATAATGCACATGTACATGAGTAGACAAATTATTCATGTAGGAGATTAAAACATTTATGTTGGTGTATTAATTAAGTACTGAGAAGATTACCTTGAAAAGGACATTTAAAAGTAACACACGTACACTGTATGTTATGCCACCATATGTGTTTGCTTTTTTGATTTGGCATCATAATCCGGATACTTACCCGGTACTTATTCAGCTGCCCTGCAGTTTTTACTTTGTGCAATGTTCATTGACCCAATATCTTCCATACATGTATACAGTATCTCTCAATTTTTTGTCAGCGTCATTCGTATTTACGGCAACTCACAACTATTATTCATTGTCATTCGTGTTTACGGCAACTCACAACTGATATTCATCGTCATTCTTATTTACAGCAACTCAAAACTTGTTTTCATTGTCATTCTTGCTCATGTAGTCAACCTTTGCAATGGAATAGTATTTACCGGTAGGCAATATCACACTTTTTTGTAACACAAGTATTGTAACCTACAGGGTGTCACAAGAAAAATAATTATTCTGTTGAGGTCAGAGTACTTGCATGACATGCCAGCCTCAAATTTCACTTGCCTGAAGTGCCAAACGCACACCAGAAACACAAACAAATATATTCAAAATCTCAAATGGCTTCAATTTTTGAAAAATTGGATTTAAAAGCTCTGAAGTCCAAACCAGGAAAATGGTATTCTCATTTACTACTACCCCATCAGGCATATGGGCAAATCATGCTGTAGCACACTCATTGCAATTGAACCTGGTGGTCCCTGTGTTAAGCCTATGGGAATAAGATAATTCAGTAGTCAAGGGGTTACACTTGTAAGCCGACATGAAATACATTATACGGTATTCATAGGTTGCATCACTTGCATGGTAAAGTATCATATTGTAGTGTTATCCCAATTTCTTGTCAGAATACAGAGTTTTTCTTAGAATAGACTTTAAGCTTTAAGAAACCGATACAAATTAGTATAGTCGTTGAACAACGTTTAAGTTTTCTAATACTTCCTTTACATGGTATTTTAATACCATTTCTTTTTGCAATATGTATTTTGTAGTAAGTTTCTGCATTAATCATTGCAGTGAAGGTCTCAAAAAATTTCTCAGTAATAGACATTTTATTTACATTTAACATACCCACGAAATACGATCAATGTTTCAACTGCAATTATAGTCTATCTTCATTTGAAATATATACATGTACTATGTGATAGTGAATTATTCAGAAATATTTTTTTTAAATTTGGTCTTGGACAGAATTGTAAACGACTAAACACAAACCTGTGTAGAATATGACTGCATCCAATGCAAAAATGTAATCTTTGTATTTTGAATACTTGCAATGTGTTAACAGAGGACCAATCATTTGAGGACAAAAAATTGATGAGAGCAAAATTTAAAAAAATGTATACAAAATAATAAACACCAAACTTTACCCAGCATTCTAATGATGTACGGTTAGGAATTATTATGAAGAAAAAAAAAAAAAATTCTTGCAGGGAATTCAAGACAGACTTGGGTTTGTCAAGTTCTTGCTCGGATAAGTGTTGTGGTATAGTGGACAAGTCTGTGGACTGTGGGAACCGCAAGATCCAGGGTTCAAATCTCTGCCTCTGCACTTAAAATTGAACGTCCTTTGGCAAGACATTATTCTACATACACTGTATGCCACACTCAAACCCAGCTGTCGTAAGTGGGTACCTGGTAGGATGTATCTCTTGAATACACTGAGGACTAAGGTTGCCAGAGGTAACCCCTGGAAAATATTATCCAAACTCCTTTGGAAGTGCTTAAAGACGTCATATCACAAGAATGTTGTATATTATATAATTTAAAGATCTACTCAATACTCGCCTTCATTGAGATGATATTGGAACTTGTATTTTCTCCTTGTAGAAATAAAATATGATTAATGGAGCTGCTATTCTTCATACATTTGTCAGTATACTCTATGGAACCCACCTATAAATCCAAATATATTTTTATCTGATTGGTCCTCTTTAAATTTGACGTTAATGATGTAATGTTATTTGTGCCTCACTAGATGTGTGTAATATTGGTAAAGGTAGATGTAATAAGGTTTACTTCTGAATGTTAATTTACTACTACCAGGATTTGTGGTCTAAATTTTACTTTTATTATGTACTAAGTATCATGCAGTTTTCTTAGATTTACATAATACCAGCTAATATGTAGAAGTTGATTTCAGAACTGATTAATATAGGGTGTATGAAAATTAATCTTTGTGTAATTTGTTAATCAATATAAAAACAGAAATACAATGTATGGTCACAAATGCACATACTGTAACTGGTTGGGGTTGGGAAGAAAATTGAGCCAGGGAGTTTCTCCTATATTGTGAAAAAAAATCTATGGCCAAAATTGCTCATTTTATTATTACACTCTGATTCAGCACAGTGGCATAGCTTTTTTGCCGTTCTGGGGGGGGGGGGGGTGAGGGGATGTTCCTTCTGTAGTTAGGCCATTGTTTCTGGGAAAGGCAGTGACAGCAATTTGGTAAATTTGTTTAAAATGCTATAGTATTAAGTGTAGAGTTATAATTGATCAATAAGTAAAGGATTTAATAGTTCTTGTACCTTTAGAGATTCTACAGATTCAGTTCATTTAGATGTACCAAAGGTTTTCATCATTTAGATTTAGCTAAGATGCTTACGTTAACTAGATACATTTTAAAATGTATTCTTTTTTTTCTCTTTGGCTGTTCTTGAATATGATGTAGCTTTAACACAGAATAAAATGAATCTATTAAAGAAAAACAAAATTATTACAATTATTTTATTGACAAACTGGCTGGAAGAGACTAGGGATCAGGTTAGAATATTTTGTGAGAATGAGAATGGCATAGGAAAAGGGGGAGAGTGTGTAGAGAGAGAGAGAGAGAGAGGGAGAGAGAGAGAGAGAGAGAGGTGGGGGGGGGGGAGGGGCGTGGAACAGGGAGAGAAATATACATGTAGTGTGAGAAGGAGAGAAACATTTATAGGGAAGGGGGGAAGGAGAGTATAATTGAGAGAAAGTTATAGAGGGGTAGGGGCAAACGAGAGAGCGTGTAGATGGGGTGAGGGGGTATAAAAGAGTGAGCAGGAGAGCCATCGAGAGAGAAGGGAAGGGGGGGGGATAGAGAAAGCAGGGAGTTAGAACTCCCTGGAGAAAAGAAGGGCGAAAGGATCGGAGGCCTACTCCATGATGGTAGTGTGAAAATAGGGGAAAGAATCTGCAAACAAAGACGATATATACTGAGCAGCTTATACATACGTACAGAACTGGTTGTAGTCTCATTTTGCAGACACTGTATTGGGGCGATATTCACATGTACGCCTATATATAGGAGCGCATGCTGAAAGCATAAAATGGAGGGATGAAATGGTGGAGAGAAGAAGGGAATGAGGATAGGGAGAGAAAGAATGCCAAGTGGATGGTATTAGTTCCCAACTTGCTTATATTAAATATGGTGTACCTCAGGGTTCTGTTCTTGGTCCCGTTTTTAAAAAAATCTATATAAACGATATAATAAACCCATCAACATTATTCTCATACTCACTTTTTGCTGATGATACCAGCTTGCTGCTGGCTGATAAGAAGGCTGAAGATTTATTTCTAATTGCAAATCAAGAGATTCAGAAACTGTATGCATGGAATTGTTGTAATAAGTTATTGTTGAATGTTCAAATTGACAAAATGTGTTATTCTTCGCTCAAAAGATAAAAAGCTTCCAGATGGTATTATTTGTTGAAATGTTGGGGCCATGATGTTGCGCTTAGTGAGAATGTTCAGTTCTTAGGGTTAACTATGGATGAGCATTTATCTTGGAAAAATCATTTAGATGCTGTATGCACAAAGTTGTCCCGAAGTGTAGGTGTTATTTTTAGATTTGAAAAATTATTTTACTCGAAAGAGTGCCGTGATAACATTACATAAAAGTATTATTCTTCCATAAATGTAATTGCTTGAATAAACACTTTTAAGTCATATCTTGATAAGTTGAGAGTATTACAGAAGAAGGCAATACCCAGGTTTAAAAAAAAAAAACGGTTGAAAAGTGAAAACCACCAGTTGTTACCAATTGAAACCAACAGATGATTACCAGTTGGAAACCAATAGATGATTACCAGTTGAAAAACCAGTTCAACGAATCTTATGCATATTCATGCAAATTCTCCTAGACATAGTAGGCCTAAATTAGAATATTGCAATATAATTACGACGAAAAAAGAAAAAAAAAGTTTTCAGGTTATCTAGATATATATTATTCATATCTATATACAGGCGCGTAGCCAGGGGGGGGCGGTGGGGGCGGTCGCCCCCCCCCAAAACGCCGGCCAAAAAAAAAAAGAGAGAGAAAGAGAAGAAAAAAAAGAAAGAGGACGTAGGAAGAAAGAGGGAAAAAGAGTCGAGAACGGTACAACGAATCGTCAAAACTTTCGCGCGGATCGAAGGGGGAGACTGAGTTCAAATTAAGGATTAAGAGTCGGGAAAGGTACAACGAATCGCTTTCTTTCTCTAATAATTTAATGAAACGTCAAAGCTTCGCGCGAGAGGGGGGGGGGGGGGGTGAAACAGAATCCAGACAGGGATTAAGAGTCGGGTAAGGTACAACGAATCGTCTTCTTTCTCTAATTATTTAATGAAACGTCAAAGCTTCGCGTGAGAGGGGGGAGGGACTGAATTCAGACGAGGATTATGAGTCGAGAAAGGTAGAACAAATCGTCTTCTTTCAAAGCTTCCGCGCTTCGCGCGGGAGGGGGACTGAATACAGATAAGGATTAAGAGTCGGGAAAGGTACAACGAATCGTCTCCTTTCTCTAATTATTTAATGAAACGTCAAAGCTTCGCGTGAGAGGGGGGAGGGACTGAATTCAGACGAGGATTATGAGTCGAGAAAGGTACAACGAATCGTCTCCTTTCTCTAGTAATATAATGAAACGTCAAAGCTTCGCGCAAGAGGGGTGAGGGACTGTATTCAGACAAGGATTACGAGTCGAGAAAGGTACAACGAATCGTCTTCTTTCAAAGCTTCCGCGCTTCGCGCGGGAGGGGGGAAACTCCCCCCTCCCTGCACCCACCCCCCTAGGGAGCGCGCTTCGCGCGCCCTTAAAGTGATTCGCACGCTTCGCGTACTCACTACCGCCCCCCCTAAAATGAAATCCTGGCTACGCGCTTGTCTATATAGGCCCACATGTGGTATAAAATAAGAAAAAAGGACCCAACTTTTGTGTATAAACAAAAACAAACATAAAAATATAACTAAACAAAATTCCTAATCATAAAATCTGGTAAAGTTGCCACATAAATCATGTTCTTCTCCCTATACCCCCCTTCCCCAACATGCACAGGCTCTTAATTTGATTAATTTATTTTCCCCCTTTGCGTCCGGCAATTACCTCGTTCTTTGTATCACACACTTCCTCCCTCCATTTTCATTCTTTATACTATCCCTTCTCTCTCGCTTTCTGTCCCTGTATCAATCTCTGACATGTTCTTCTTCCTTAACCTTTCTCTATCAAAATATTACCATTCCTGCATGTCCCTCCCTCTCTTTCTAGTCATTTGATTCCCTTTTTCTTTTATTTTCCTACCCCTTCAAATAAGTTTTCTCTTCTCCCTAAACACCCTCTACCCTCTCCTTTCTAATCCATCCTTTTATCAACCTCTCTCTCTTTCTCTCTCATTTGATTTCTTCTTTCTCCTTCCCTACTTCTACTCTCTCCCTCTCTCTCTCCTCTACTTTTCTCCATTTTCCTCTCTATTCATATTTCCTCTCTCACTCCCAGTAACTTACATTTGACCAATTACAAATATCCACAAGAGTGCATCATGTTTTCTGTATAATTTCATCTCACATATATCATTTACGACATTGATTATTTGAATAAAACATAGATAGACTAAAGCACCATTGTTTGGTTTTTTATACAAAATATATGTTCCCAAAGATAAGCTGAGTTTACTTTGAGTTTGGGATTTACAACTTCCAACCTATGATAATATACATATATCAATTATGTAGGTTGACTTAAGCGTTAGGTTTACCACTATAGTTTAGGTACCATTAGGCATAGTGTTCACTATTGAAGATACAGTTAGTGTTGGTACAACCTGCATATAACGCATCTTCTAGGTCTGCTTCCTTCAATCTTAAAGGGATCCGGTAACTTTGTCTCAGATTCTGAAACAAAATCCTGGATTTAGCTCATGCTGCAATGATAATTATACACCTTTAGGTCAGTCAGGAACCCCATGACTTTTACACGCCGATCGCCAGACTGACTATCAAGATATTTATGATTGGAATTACACATTTTCAAAACATATAACACTACAGTCTATTGGGGAAAACGAGTATGGTAAAACCGGTCACTCAAAGAAATTACTTTTTTGAGGCACTTCTTGATCATTTTGAAGCACATTTTTTGGGGGGCTTCAATATTACGCCATACCACAGACACTGATAACATGTGGGGCCGTGCATCTCAGATTTAACATTGTTAAACGATCCCTTTAAAGATTCTTGCAGAGTCTAACTCTGTCAGTCTCTGGCTGTGTCATATAAGATCAGCCACAGTGAAGGGCATGGACTGCGGACTCTGTATAGTCTCCTAGCTTAGAACCTCTGTACTGCATTACTCTGCCTGCAAACTAACCCTGGCCAGAGTAGAGACTTTCAAATTCAAATTCAGGGAAGGCTCAAGGTTAATGTAAGTGTCGACTTGTAAAGCGTCCAATTGAGTCTGTGCTTTACGACTAAGGCTACTTGGAGGCATACAAAGGTTATACAGTGTACATACACCTGTACACGTAGTTCCTGGAATAGAATTACCCTGAGCCATCCTGAATTTTCAAGATAGGGACCATGCCTCCAAGGGGCTATATACCCTTGAAGGTCTCATTGACCAAAAAATAGAAAACTGTGTTTACCCATATTATATACATGTACCTTGTAATATCATGATTGATTAATAATTATCATCATTATCGCCACTGCAATTTAAAGATTAGCTTGTAATGAGTTCTGCATTTAATTAGTTAATGATACAAATATACATTTTCACAGAATCCAACAAAACTCACACTGAATGTTAAATATTACAAGTAAATAATGTGTGCCAAACGATTTTGATAGAAAATGTATACGGGCTGAGTAATGAGCTTGGAAGGTTGTTAATCAAGGTAATTAAGTAGGTTACAATGCAATCTCAAGAACAGAACTCAACTTTATCTTTATAATTAGTCTAATGATCACAGATTTTCCAGAGAGGGACATGAATTAAGAATTACACTGTACCATGATCTACTACAAAAATAAAATTACTCCTACAAGTTTCTTGAATTCAATAATTTCTGTCTGATAAACCGGCACATGTACAGTGTGCATGTTCAGAAGAAAAACTATACACCAGTACTGAAAAAAAGCAATACAAATGTTGAGAATGTCCTTCTATTAAATATTACTCAAAGCACAATATTGCACTTTACCTGAAAATATGAGTTCCTAGGAAACATAAATATCACCTATTGAGCTACAGAAGGGCATGACACTATTTGTGTTTTGAGTTAATGCCCTTCCGGCTCTTAAATATGCAACATACTATACTGCTCAGGAAAGGAAACAAATATATACGATCAATGACCAATTCAACTCTGGGAAGCTCCAAAATAGCTCTGGTAATTCCAAAAAGGAGCTCAGATATATAGAACAAAGTAACAAACAAACAAACAAACAAAAAAGAATACAACAAATTTGCAAAAGAGAAACTAATTTCAATATAGCACACCAAGCAAGAGCTTCTACAAACATAGGCCTACATGTAGAATTCTAGATGTATTTTGTTTCGCCCCTAATCAGGGATATTGCCTGTTGAGAACAGAGAGTGCATGAAATCTGTTTTAAATTAAAGAGTTATGTACACTCTTTCGGCTCTCAAGAATGATGATCATGTCCTTGCTAATCAGTAGTCATATTGGTAGTCTTTGGAGCACAGACATGTTTAGGAAGATATCTGTCTGAGCTGAATTCTTTCAGACATACCCCACACTTGTACGGCTTCTCGCCTGTATGCATGCGTACATGCTTGGTGAGGTCGCTCTTCCATCTGTACGTCTTGCGACATGCCGTGCAGCTGTAAGGTCGCTCCCCGGTATGGACACGCATGTGGACAGTGAGGTTTCTTTGAGTACGGCACGTCTTGTCGCACAGCTTGCAGGCGAATGGACGTTCTCCTGTATGGATTCGCATGTGAACTGTCATGTCTCCTTTTCGACTGAAGCTTCTCCCGCAGGTCTCGCAAGAAAAAGGCCTGATCCCGGTGTGGGTGCGGAGGTGATAAGTCAGATCCGAGCCTGCACGGAACTCCTTGTGACATACCCAGCACTGGTACGGCTTCTCGCCTGTATGCATGCGTACATGCTTGATGAGGTTACTCTTCGATGTGTACGTCTTAGGACATACAGTGCAGCTGTAGGGTCTCTCCCCGGTATGGCCACGCATGTGGAGAGTGAGGCATCTTTGTCTACTGCAGGTTTTGTCGCACAGCTTGCAGGCGAATTGACGTTCACCTGTATGGATTCGCATGTGGACAGTGAGGTTTCTTTGAGTACGGCACGTCTTGTCGCACAGCTTGCAGGCGAATGGACGTTCACCTGTATGGATTCGCATGTGAACTGTCATGTCTCCTTTACGACCGAAGCTCCTCCCGCAGGTCTCGCAAGGAAAGGGCTTGATTCCGGTGTGGGTGCGGAGATGATAAGTCAGGTGGGTTGCTTGGCTGAAGGCTTTCTGGCAGACGGAGCATTCAAATGGCTTCTCACCTGTATGGCTACGCATGTGGCTTACAAGGTGGCATTTTTTGATAAAGCCCTTGTTGCAGACACTGCATTTGAATGGCCGCTCTGAAGTGTGAACCTTCATGTGTGACTTTAAATGTTTGAAAGATTTGAGGCATATCTTGCACTGCGAGAGTTGTTCTTCTTCATTCAGTGACGTCATTGCTGCTGCGCAATGCTTCCGTGACCTTTGGCATGACATTCCTTTCGATGCATTTGTCCCTTTGTCCTCTTTGGATACAAGATCTTCTTGACAGTGAACAGCAACTCCCGATTCATGAATCATAGTCGCACCCTTAGCAGAGGGTTTTTCATCCAAACTCTCTCTGTCACTTGCTTGAACCATTTCATTGGCTAGAAATCTTGGATTTGCATCAGGTACATGTTTGCTTTGAAACTGTCTTTCCAGGACACTTGCACCTAAACCATCTGTCGTCGGGTGATTAGTATCAGAAGCCTGTGATCCATAGAAATATCTTCTTTCGAGAGCACTTGTCTCTTTCCCATCCCTGCTCAAAAGATCTTCTGGATAAGTTATCGAAACCCTGGATTTTGGGCAATTGACTCGATTCCACCAGAATGCTTTTCCCGCTGTGGCATTAAAATACGTCCTCCTTTATTTTCAATTATCCATGGCTTTTGTTCACACGTCCTTTCACAGGTATTTGAAACGATGCTCTCTTCAGTCTCTTGTGTCGAAGGACCATCCAGGTCCTGATGAGCAACCTGCGATTCTTGCATCAGCGTAGTGCTTGTACCTGGTGCTTCCCCATGTGGTGGCTCACAAGGCACCCAGTCTGGAGGCGTCGTCCTAGGGTTTGGAGCTGGTGCATGAAGCTGGACACCTGCACAGGAATCCTGTGAGTTCTGTTCCTCTGTTGAAGAACCAAAGTCATGACCATCTCCAACACTGGTCCTTCCTGTCTTGAAGTCTAATTGACCTGGTGGTGAACATGACACATGTTGATTGGCAGTTACCGGACATCGTCTCTCATCTTCTGCAATTAAGAGGGAAACAAATAAACATACATGAACAGTTAACAACTCAATTTTAAATCATACCCTTACAAGGCTTTAGTAATGTTTAGGCCATGTAAAATTGATTACATGTTGATCGTCCGGATTTTTTGAAAAAGAGGAGGAGGGTGTACCATGTTATTTGATATTTGATATTTCAAAATGGCCGCTCAAAATGGCCGCTCGGTACATTTTCCCTGACAGTCGAGGCTATTTTTTTTCAAGATGGCCGCCGACAATTTATTTTTTTTAAATCAGAAATAGAGCCATTTTAGCAGTGTTTTTCATGTTTTTTTTCTTTCAAAAAAAAAAAAAAAAAAAAAAAAAAAAAACAAATAACAAAATATAGGAGGCGGCCCCCAAAATGGAAGCGGGCGGGGACGATCAACATGAAATCAATTTTACATGGCCTTAAGTATGTGAAATATTTTATTTAGCCTGATTTATGTTTCTGGAGAATGTAACATACATGTAGTAGACGATGTAGACAATGTAGTAAGCTAACATCGAAAAGTATTTAACAAAGGATCTACCTAAACCAGTCTACCTTCCATCCTTGAGTTACAAAGAAACAAACATAAAATTTAGAAGAGGAGTCAATAATTTATTTGTTAACTTTAAATCTACATGTCCATGTACATGTGTATGTTTTGACATTCTTATGAGTCCCCAATGGCATATTTAGGGTTGTAGGTTGTAGGGTTGAGGTCACAACTAATTATCCGTAGAGTGCTTTAAGGATAGGGTTAGGGTTAATTTTATCTAGTTTTATGTACCATGTCCGAAGTTAGCAAACGTCATCGGAATAAGCGACATAGAATTTTCCTTGTAGTTTTGACCGACTTAGATCAAGATCTTGTCTTACCCTGCTGGTTGTGAAGTTCCACTGGTTCTTGTTTGACAGTGACGGTGATACCTGCCAGAGTTGAGCTCTCCATCGTCTAACTCACATCCACCAGCCCAGGCCAGTCGGATTGAAGCACTACTGGATTGGAGACCTCGGCTCTATGAAATCATAAACAACAGGACAATGAGTAAATAACATTAACAGGTGTGGAATATTATGGAGATAGATTAATAATGAAAAACAAAGGAAATCACAAATTAAGATCCCTCGAGCTCGAGGCTTTAGGCTCTAGCTCTTCACTTCAGACTTCATTCAAACAATATCTCCACTGCACGGCCCGCGAGCTTTCGATCTATCTGGTCACCTGGCCTGTCCTACCCTACAGCTACGCGAGCTCCCGGGAGGACCATTCTAACCTGTCCGTAGATCAACCCAAACTGCGCTGCATGCCAGTTTGCCACTTGCCGACAAGATACGACTTAAATTGTACTCTTTTCCTACGTTTATATCGATCTGTTTTACTGCACACTCTTGCACTTGAATTCAAGTATCGCTCTTTTTATTCTAAACTTTCTACTTACCCTATTTTGTGGTTCGTGCGTTGATCCTGGCCGGAATCACGTAGATTATTGGTATCCGAAAAAGGCCAATTTAACGGTGCCAATTTAATGACGACTTTATGAAACTAGCGATTCATTATAGTGTAAAAGGCATGGAGATTGTCGCCGAATGCGAATCCCACTGGTGCGAAAGAGCATTATTTTAAAAATGTATCCGAAGTATATTCATTTTTTTTACAGAACAAGTTACGTAGTCTCTCATCCAGGGTCATTATTATATTTTTGTTTCTAAATTTTTCCTTTCTTGTTTGCTTCAGAGTTAGAGTATTTTTCGGATTTGTGTTGACCATCGGTCGAGTGCTGTAATAGTAAACAAATCCTGGCTTCATGCACGCTATCAGGGGCGGGGGGGGGGGGGGGGGCGTTGGGCGGTGGGGGAGGGGGAAGAGGCGGGGAACGTTTTTTTTTTTTGGGGGGACACGTCTCCCCTCATTTTTTTTTAAAGGGGGATCGTCCCTCCCCCCTCAAAAATTGAAAAAGTGCCCCCGAAAAAGGTAGCAAATACTAAAGACTGCAACAAACTTAGGTTCTGGAGGGCCCAAAAGTGCAGCGTGTAGACAAATAAAAATGCAAAAATCTTTTCACTCGGAAGCTACGCTCCCTTGCATAATAACCTTCTAAATGTACAAGTAAATACTGAGCAAAACGAAGTGTGAAAAAATTTATTGCTTGTTTTTATACTATAGTTTTGCTAAGAAATGTAATTTTTTAACACAACCAAAACTTCAAAAATCCGTAAGGGGTAGACCCTCTCATTCACTATGCTCCCTCGCAATTGCGTATTGATGGGGGGGGGGGGGAGCTTTGAGAAGTCCCCCCTCAAAACATTTCATTCAAACGTGGTTTATTTCTAATTCGATACCAGTGATTTACAAATGTTGCTGAAATGGCATTTTCCCTGACCTTCCGGGGGCTCTGCCCCCTGGACCTTACGGTCCACTTGCTTCGCTCGGCTTGCTCTACCTGATCGTAAATACTTTAGCCAGGACCTGCGTAACATGTAAGAGTGATGGTGATGCGGATTCTTTTCTCCCCCCCCCCCCCCCCAAACGTTTTTCCTCATTACGCCACTGCTCCCTCGTCCCTCGCATTTTGCCCCCCCCCCCCCCCCGGTCGTGAAAAGAAATCGCCGCCCCTGCACGGTATGCACCATCAGGCGCGTACGCAGGGGGGAGGGGGGGGGGGGGTGGGGGTGGTTGGGGGTTAAACCCCCCCATTGGTAATTTTATGTATGTAAACCCCCCTAAAAAAACCTAACCCCCCCCCTTTTTGATTTGATTTTTTTTTTTTTTTTTTTAAATAAAAATGTCAGATTTCCAAATTTCGAGACCAAAAAAAAAAAAAGTGACCTCTTACTCCCCCCCCCCCCCCCCCCGCTTATTCAGCAGCTGGCTAAGTCGTTGCGAAATTTTCGGACCGATTTATAAATGTTAAACCCCCCCCCCCTTGAAAAAATCCTGCGTACGCGCCTGTGCACCATTATCAAATTCGATCTAAACAAAATAATGTCACTG